>LN483515.1:86076-366479 GCA_900002565.1 Culicoides sonorensis | reverse complement strand
TATTTATCTCTCTTTCTCTGTTTTGCTGACAAAAATTTTGGTACAAAAATCTTCTACGAGTCTCTCTCAAAACCTCATAATGGACATAATGCATTCTGTCATGGTGAACGAACTGTCCTAAGATCAAATTTAGACTCTTTAAGGTATCTGTTTCTGTCTGTTTCATTTTGAACAGAAAAAATCTCCTTTCTCTCTCTTTCTCTTCTTATAATAAGTTCATCTCTCTCTTACTCTGTAGTTTTTATTAGAAAATGTCTCTCTCCTTTTTTAACCCTTTGGGCGAATTGTCCCATATATGGGACAATTTTGAATTTGTAACTTTGAGCGCTTTTGTCCCATATACGGGACAATATTTGAGGGTCTGTATCGGAGCTATGGGAAGAGTTACAACTTTTTCTTTTGTGCAGCTAATTTAGTAGTAACTAGAAGATAAAAGAACGGAAATAAAAAAAATTTTCAATTGACTTCTTTATTATTTAATTCACATTGAAAGAAGTCAACCTCCACATTTTACATTTTTTTCATTTTTTCAAACTTCAAAATTCAGGCTCGCAGTTATATCGCTCCTGAATTTTAAATCGTTTGTTGTTCCTGTAACTTACATCCCTTCTTAACTTTTTTGCATCATGAAAAAAATTTTAGGATCGATTGAAGTCCATTTTTCAAGCGATTCAAAATTGTCCCATATATGGGACAATTCGCCCAAAGGGTTAAATAAAGAAAAACAACCAAAAAAAGTATGAAATGTAAATAAAAAAGGATGGATAGATGGATGGATGAATGTTAAAACAAATAATTATTTAATGAATCTCATTCTAGTCTGATTTTGATTAATTATGTAGAATTCGAAATTAATTGACTTATTGTTTTAGGATTTCAAGGAAGGTGTGAATCTGGAAAAATTTTTTTTCTTTATTTTAATTTAATTTAATTTTATCTAATTTTTGATTTCATTTTTCATTTATGGCATAATAACCTAAAGAAATCAAATCATTGAAAAATTACCTTAAAGCTTAAGATGAGAAAATACAAAAAATTAAAACCACAAATTACACTAGAAAAATGTATATAAAAAATAATAAGAAAACCCTAAGGAAATACAAATTGATAACAATTTTTCTTTATTTTTTCTTTTCATTACAGGTCCATGACATCAAACTCCTAATCCAATAAATGTAATAACAGGAAATATAACAAAAGAAGATAAAACACTGAAAAAAAGATTTAATCAAAAAAATTTTAAAATTTAAACGGAATTTCGTAGCAAAATAATATAAATTTAAAATAAAAAAAAGAATTAAATTAGAAAATCTCATAAAATAAAAAAACGAGACACTTAGAAAAAACAAAAAATTGAGTCAAGAAATATATTGTGACTTATGTAGTAGAATAATAATAAAAAAATTTGCAGATTATTAAATAAAAAAGAATATAAAAAAAGAAAATTTGTAAGAAGTAAAATAATAATTTCAAACTGAGTCAAAATGAGTTACTTGAAAAAATTCAATTTTAAAAGTTATTTATTTATAACTTCACTTGTTTATTTAATAAATTATACTTCAACAACAGACGCAGCAATCGCATCTAATCGAGGTAAATTTTTTTTTCTTGTATTTCTTTTTTGGTATTATAAAAAAATTTGTTTTTTTTCTTTGTAATTTTTTGTTTTGTTCTTACTCTAATTTGAAATTTAATGAAGAAAACAATAAAAAACAACGTTAAGGGATTAACGACTTTAAATGAATTATGATAAAAAAAAGTAATAAATTAAGGTTTATATGGGTCGCACAGTATCATGGGCAGCTTTTTTCCGATTCAGCTTCTGGCTGGTTGTGGGCACTTAAGTGGTATGCTAAGTAAAAAAACAAAAAGACGTTAGACTAATAAAAGATAATGGAAGCTAGATAGTGTGAGTTTATAGCACCCACGAGGCTCAAGCAGGATTCAAAACAAGTTCAATTAGATTTGTGAGCTTTGAGCACTCACTAAGCTCAGGCAGTTCAATTAAGATTTTTCAGTATTAGTTGGAAGTCATTTAAAAGTTATTCAGCAGTTATCAAGGAGCCATTCATAAGTTATTTAAGACGTAGGATTTCAAGACCATTTTGAAGAGCACTACAATTGTTTCTTACTTCAGTTGATCAGGTAGCTTGTTAAAATTTGATAATCCAGTGGCCAATGAGCTATTAAAAAGTCGTTCCAGTGTTTGGTTTCATATCTGTGCTGTTGATCAAAGGTTGTCAATTCTGTGTGTTGTCATCTATCGTTGTATTGAGTACTGACCTGTCCTATATTGCTACCAAAAAGGTTTCTCACTGCCTTGTTATGTAATATTTGTAATTTAATTTGGACCCATAAGGGCCTTGGACCTTGTATACACAACTTTTTAATCACTGTTTTGAAATGAAAAGGCCTTGTTGTTTTCAAATTGCCATGAAATTTGTTAATGGAAACGCATGGCTGTTTTTTGGCACCTCTTTGTGTTAAAGCAATGCGAAGGGGTTACCAGAGCATGTTCGGATTACTTTAGCAACCCCTCAGAAGTGGCTGAGTTGGGTATACTCTTCTCTAATCATCATCATCATCAAAAGTCTCGTTGAACGGGGGGACAGAGAACCCTTTAAAAACCGACTTGTTGTGTATATAAATGTCTAAATTTTTAAATGGATACGACTAGTCGTTTCTAATTTTTCTTTTATATTAAGAATGGAAACGCCACGTTTTTTGAACTCAAAAAGTTTCATAGACTTAAATTTCAATTAAGATTTTTAAAATTTTCGTCATTTAGATTATATCACAGTTGTGATTGAGTGATTTAAGTACTTTTAAAAGTAAATTTCTCATTTTCATTTAGCTTGAAAAAAAAATTATGATAATACACATTATGTGATGATTTTTTTTTTATTGTTGGATGAATTACATAACGCATTAAACTTATCAACAACAGTGGCAGTCGTGTAAACTTAATAAGGTAAATGCACGTCAACTCAAATACTCACAAAACAAATACAAGAAGAGGAAAAAAACATGTTTTAAGTTATGCTTTAAACTCTTGTATGTATATAAGCATTCTTTATTATTATTATTTTAATGACTTCGATAAGGCTTTAGAGGAAATGTTCATTTTTTCATTCACAATATATCTTGATGGAGCAATATCAGTATTTTGTAGTTCGCTTGTCGTTGAAAGACGATGACGAGGAAAAACTTTTTTAAACGATTATTGTCATGTTGTGGTTTATGTGTGTGTGTGAGTGTGTGTTTGGATAATGCACAGTTCATTTAAGTTTAACTGACTTATTTTAAAAGTTTAAAAACAGAAAGTTTTGTTAATGCTTCACCGCTATTTTTCTTTTCGTTGTAGTTAAACGTGTATATTGTTCCTTCAAAACATAACAACAACTTTAAAAAAAAGTAATCAGTATGAGATTGACGTTGTCAATTTAAAAAGAAATTTATTTTGTGGTAAGACGAAGATAAATTGTGGCTTGTTCAAAAGTTTTAATAAGAAAGACTGTCAAATTCAAATTTCAATTATTATACATGAAAAACCAGGCGTTTCCATTTCAAAGTTTAAATTTATCATCACACAAGTGACGTGGGATCAAAGAAGAATAAATAATTTAAAGCATAATAAAATTAACTGTAAATCAAAGAATCATTTGTGATGGTAGAAATTTCTCGTGGGAGTAATTAAATAACATTGTGCACGTTCAAAAATGAAAAAAAATAAATAATTTTTCATTATATAAACATCAATTTTGTATCACAATTCACACAGAGGTGCTATGACTAATATTTTAATAACAATGAAATCAAAATTCTAATTTTCTTTTTAAAATTAACAGTTGAATGAGAATGAAAATGTCATATAAAAAAGTAAATTGCTTTGGTTTCAAAATAAATAAATAAACATTTATAGGAAAAAACACTGAAAATTATTACGATAACAAGAAAAATGTGAAACGTATTCGTTAAAGATAAACACGAGCCCATTTAACATAGTTGACGATAATCGAGTTTCGATAAGTATTTTGAAGGCTTTCAATACATTTTGAAGAGTTTCGATGAGTTTTGAAGAATTTCGATAAATTTTTGAAGATTTCGATAAGTTTTTGTAGAGTTTCGATTAATTTTGAAGAATTTCGATAAGTTTTTGAAGAGTTTCGATAAGTTTTTGAAGAGTTTCGATGAGTTTTGAAAAAATTCGATAAATTTTTGAAGAGTTTCGATAAGTTTTTGTAGAGTTTTGATAAATTTTTGAAGAGTTTCGATAAGTTTTTGAAGAGTTTCGATGAGTTTTGTAGAGTTTCCATGAATTTTGAAGAATTTCGAAAAGTTTTTGAAGAGTTTCGATAAGTCTTTGAAGAGTTTTGATGAGTTTTGTAGAGTTTCGATAAATTTTTGAAGAATTTTGATGAGTTTTGAAGAATTTCGATAAGTTTTTGAAGAGTTTCGATAAGTTTTGTAGAGTTTCGATAAGTTTTGAAGACTTTCGATAAGTTTTTGAACAGTTTCGATAAGTTTTGTAGAGTTTCCATGAATTTTGAAGAATTTCGATAAGTTTTTGAAGAGTTTCGATAAGTTTTGTAGAGTTTCGATAAGTTTTGAAGACTTTCGATAAGTTTTTGAAGAGTTTTGATAAGTTTTGTAGAGTTTCGATGAATTTTGAAGAATTTCGATAAGTTTTTGAAGAGTTTCGATAAGTTTTGTAGAGTTTCCATGAATTTTAAAGAATTTCGATAAGTTTTTGAAGAGTTTCGATAAGTTTTGAAGAATTTTGATAAATTTTTGAAGAGTTTTGATAAATTTTTGAAGAGTTTCGATAAAGTTTTGAAGAATTTCGATGAGTTTTGAAGAATTTCGATAAGTTTTTGAAGAGTTTTATAGAGTTTCGATAAGTTTTGAAGAATTTCGATAAATATTTGAAGAGTTTTGATAAGTTTTTGTAGGGTTTCGATGAGTTTTGAAGCGTTTCAATAAGTTTTTGTAGAGTTTTTAAAAGTTGACATATAGAAATAGATAGCACGTGGGCTCACAATACATAAAAATCAAATCGACCTCAAATTCGCTTAAATAGAGAAAATGTTGATCATTTTTTTATTCTGTGTAGGCTGATGCTTTTAACAAAAACATAATTCTTTTAATAATATTTTAATACAACAAAATAATGGAAAATTTGCTAGGTCACTGTAAATAAATGTTTGACAAAATAAATTGAAATTTTGTCACTGTCTATGCGTGAATTTAATGTTTTCCTCTTAAATTTGTGGTAAATTGTTTCAGGATTACGTGGCAATTATGTCATTATGATGAATTTAAAAATGTTATAATTTGTTTCGGTACATTTAACTTAAATTTTTCATGGAAATTAAAACTCTCATACTCTGTTATTGTTTTTTTAAGGATAACTTTCTGAATTTAAGACAGTTTTTTTTATTGAAATCTTAAATTAACGTATTTTAATAAATTTTGAAATTTTTCCTTAAAATAATTTTTCATTTTAGTCATCGAAATATCTCTCAGCATATCAATGTAAGATAATTTTTTTCAAAAAAAAAATTATTTTATTTTTAGCTTTATAATCTCATTAAAAGAATAAAATTTCCATTCATCTCACCCCCATTAAATCGAATTCATTAATTTAAAGATAACTTATTTAATTTAATCTGATAAAATCATATTTTATTTTTTTTTCATTACTTTTAATAGGAAGTCAAATATTGAATTAATAACGATGGATTTTAATTCCAAACTTTAAAGGATAATCTTATAAATAAATTAAATTAAAAAGTTTTTGTTGTTGTTGTTTGTATTTTTGTTTGTCAAATACAAACAACTTTATATTTTAATTTAAATTAAATATAGATAAGAAATTTTACATTAAAAAATCGTTAATGATTGAAAAGTAAATAAAATTTGATAAAAAAAAATATTCAACGGATTAATAATAAATTAATAAGATTAAAAAGTCAACATAAAACTTTTTTTTCCTGTGCAAATGATCAAAGTAAATTATTTACAATTTTTTCCATTTCAATATTGTTTGTTTAATTTTAAAATCAAAGAAATAATTTATCACAAATGAAAATGGATTAAAATTGAATTAATTCGTTACACAATTTTGCTCATTAAAATTTTTCGAAAATTTCGTTCTGTAATTAATTCTTGAAATTTAACACAGCAAGTTTTATTCAAATTCGTTTAAAATCAGTCTTTTGTTAAATCAACGGTTTCATGAAAAAATAAACATTAAATAAAACTAAAAAGTCAAAAATAAAAAAAATATTAAAAAATGATAAAAATCGTGCAGTATCCTTAAGAAGTTCTAACTTCTAAAATAAACTTTTATAAAAGGTAGGTGGCTAACTAAAAAGTGAAAAACAAGAAGTTTTGAAGCAAAATTAAGTATTTGAGATTAAACACAAATTTGTTAAAAGTTGAATTTTGAGTATTAACTTGAAACATTTTTTTAACAATAACTTTGGTCTAAGCACTCACAAAACTGACCGGTGTTTGGTTATTGTATTTTATCAGTAAAGAAAGACTGTAATAAAAATTCAACTTTTAACAAATTTGTGTTTAATCTCAAATACTTAATTTTGCTTCAAAACTTCTTGTTTTTCACTTTTTAGTTAGCCACCTACCTTTTATAAAAGTTTATTTTAGAAGTTAGAACTTCTTAAGGATACTGCACGATTTTTATCATTTTTTAATATTTTTTTTTTTATTTTATCTTACAATTATTTTATTATTTATTTTAAAAACACCAAAGCGTTTAATATATCTTCGCTTAATCTATTGCGAATTTTGGTGCAAGAAGTAGACACACAGAAAAAACCGGATCGCTAGCGGTGGATTTTAGTTGTATTGTTAACAAGCTGAATTAAAAATATATTAAAATTCTCAAATTAATACTAATCTATAGATAAATTTACTCTGAGTAAATTGTTTTTAATTTTAGAAAAACTAGTAATTACAATATCTAGATTTTTTATAAAAGTACTTTTGGAGTTTCTGAACTAAAAAAACGTTTCTTAACTGCTTTTAAGTTGACCTGTAACCTTGTAAGAATAAGAATTACTTAAAATTGAAATTTCTTGGAAAAAAAATTGTTTTTCTAATTGGTTTACCAAAGCGTGCCCTTGCATTACAAATTAAAAGCATCGTATTGTGTATGGATCATAAAAGGTAAAGAACGATTCATATAGTGAACAGTGTTGTTTTTGGTAAACAACGAAATATTTGCATATATTTTTAGTATTAAATATTTTAAAAATTCTTTAGAATTTATAAAAAAAAAAATTTTTTTAATATTTTTATAATTGGTAATTGGTCAAAAAAAAAACCAATTACCAATTAATTGGTAATTGGTGGAAAAAAAACCAATTAACCAATTAATTGAATAATTGGTTGGAATCACTAATAATGAGTCCGTATTTCTGCGCACATCATATTAATTTCGCATTTCGCGATCATCTGACAAGTTTGAGAGACTCACTACGTAATAGTGCCCCAAGAGCACGCACATCTTTTGGAGAAAGACAACTAGCCTGTGTAGGACCCAAATACTTCAATCAGCTTCCAACTGAGAATCAGTAACTCTTCCAAATTCACTCGTGAACTTAAATCATACCTACTGCTACCAAGCTCCCTTTTGAAGCTTTTATAACTTCCTCTATTTCTTCTAATCTCCATTCAAGAATACCTCAGATAATTTTAAGGTGATCAAGGTGAGAAGAAAACGTGTCGCAATTAGTGCCGCTAGCGGCTCTAAAAGTGCCGGAATGCGGCACACAGCGGTACTCATCGGCAAAATTTGCGGCACTATTTTTATATGTAAATTTCTATTGTTTTCAAAAGAAAATTTATAACTTAAACATTTTTGGATAATATCTTATCGAACGTTCAAAATAACCAACTTTTTTAAAATTGCAAATTATTTTAAAATGGCTGACATTTAAAAATGGTCGACTGGTCCCAAATGGCTTACTTGTCTGACATGGCTTGTTTATCCAATATTTTATTTATCCAAGCACCTAGTGAGAGTCTAACTCAAACGAAAGAGCCTCATCCCTGCTGAGATTGAGTTATTTTGAACAATGGACTTAAGGGGATTCAAAATATGAACTGTTAACAAAACAAGGCTAGAATGTCAAAGCTCGAGATCGTTCGCAAAGCTTTTAAGCCAGTTCAGAGATGAATAAATACTTTTGTTCTTAGTTTGAGGTTTCCGACCAGAGTGAATTAAGACCACTGTGAAGTTTTTTCTGATTTTTTTTACACTGTTAAAAAATTATCGAAAAATTAGGGTGTCCATTTACGTAAAATTTTTTGGGCCAAGGTCAGAAAATAGTTGGAAAAATCGGAAAAGGTCCGAAAAATCGGTAAGCCTGGAAAAATGTCCAAGTAAACAAAAAATACTCTAGAAAACCAAAAAATCGGAAAAATGGCTATTTTTGTTTCGTTGTTCCACTCTAAAAATTTCTACTTTTTTGTTCTGGTTAAAAATTGCTGGAGTAATTTCAGGCAGGTCCATAGATAGGGGGTAGAAACAAATATTAACCTCTCTGAAACTATTCCAGCCATTTTTAATCAAATATAGTGCTAAACAAAAATTTTTGTCTGATTTTTCCGAATTTCCCGATTTTCTAGAGTAATTTTTGTTTACTTGGACATTTTTC
This sequence comes from Culicoides sonorensis, assembly GCA_900002565.1. Classification (NCBI taxonomy): domain Eukaryota; kingdom Metazoa; phylum Arthropoda; class Insecta; order Diptera; family Ceratopogonidae; genus Culicoides; species Culicoides sonorensis. The sequence goes on along the minus strand of LN483515.1, from coordinate 357,795 downwards.
CTGGTTTTCCGATTTTTTGGACCATTCTCCGATTATTTTTCGATTTTTCACTGGCCCAAAAAATTTAACGTAACGTAGTGTAAAATTAAATCGGAAAAAACTTCACAGTGGTCCTAATTTTCATTGCTCTCATCATCCCAGACTTGCATTATTTTTGATGAAATTGAATTCGTCAACAAAATTATGAGTTTTTTCATTTTGTTTCAGTTCACTTTTATAAAAATAGTATACACTTCAAAGTCTTTGCATCACTGCACATTAAAGGACTTTCAATTTTATTTTATTTTTTTTTTTAATTATAATTTTCATCATACAAAAAAAGCTTCCAACAAAAATTGAAATGAAATATGTGGTTTCAACCACTGTTAATGACATTACATCGCTTTTTTTAATGCAGACAAAAAAAAATCCTTTGAAAAGCTATTCAAAATTTTAATTTTTTTAACTTAAAGTTTGTTGTGAATTTGTATTTACTTTTCATATCCATGAAATTTTAAGGTAGTTAACCATCAATGACGACCAAAAATAATTTAACTTTTTTTTTGTGTTAAAATTTTGTGTTACATGAAATAATAATAAAAAAAAGGTTTTATGTCACATTTTTCATTTTCAAACAAACTTTTTCAGATTTATTCAACAATTTATTTGAAAATTAAAATAAAAAAACTTAATTCTTTGAATTTCGTGCTTATACGGGTAAAAAATAAAAAGTTAAGCCATTATAGTTGAACTGTAATTTTAATGACATATTTCATCATTCTTTCATTTCATTCTGTTTCAAAATGTGTGTGTGTTGAAAAGAATTTTAATGATCAAAATTTTTGTGTTATTTGTCCTTTAAAAATTAAATCAGCAGTAATGTGAAATAGCGGAAGAAAAAATGTTTTATTGTTTTAAAAGCAAATCGTTTTTCTTTTTGAAACTTTTTGATACAAGGAAAAAAAACAATCCTGACCTAATTTCAACATGAAATGCTTGGAAATTGGAGTAAATTTTAATTTATGACTGTTTTAAATTTAAATGGATGTGTTTTTTTTGCCTTTCAGACTTTTTCAGTACCTTACGAAAAAAGTTAAAAAAAAATAAATCTCGTTTGTTCTCTTTCAAGCATAAACACACGAAAAAAGTTCACATATGAAAATAAAAAAAATTACAGACAAAAAAATTATGTTGTGCAAGAAAATTTATTTAATTTATCATGAAAAAAATTGTATCATAATACACAGCAATTTTTTTTGTTATTAATGGTAGCAGACATTTTTTATTCATCATCGTACCTAATAAGTAATCCCTCAAAGCGGGTCAAAGCAAATTCCCAGAGGCCACATTAGTTACATCATTTCACAGAAGAAAAAAAAACGAATAAACCACATCAACGTAAAAAAATTATTTATTCTTCTTTGAACAGTACCAAAAGATTTCTAACAAAAGCGGTTTTTTTTGTAACATACGTGTGTGTGTGTCACATACGCACACACACACACACACACACTCAATGAAAATGAAATAAAAAAAAAGTTTATGATATACTGACTTATTTACCTTTGCACATCACGAAATTTTATTGCTTCAAGCTATCAGAAGTACTTTGGTCATCTTATTTGTAATCCATTTTTTTTTGCTTTTAGCCATTCATTTCAAGCAAATAAGGAAAAAATGGCTAAGTCACACATGAATAAGCTAAAAGTCATAAAAATGGTCACAAATTTAGGAATTGAACTGAAATGAAATGAAAATAAAAGAATAATCGTCATAAAAGTGTCCGTTCCTCAAATCAGGCTTGTCTCTGTGTGTGTGTGTGTGTGTCCTTCTTGTAAAATAAAAAAATAATAATAATAAATAAGCATAAAAAAAGTAAAATATGTTTCTTTCTTTTCTTTTGTTTATGTGTGTGTGTCAGTATGAACATTCATCTAATTTATTGCGTGCAAACATTCACATTAAGAATCCGTTTGTTGTATTTTTTTTTTGCTTTCGTTGAAATGACATGCTTCCCTCTTTAGTGCTCTCATAAAAAATATGGAAAAAAAGAAAACAAAAGTCAATCTGGTAAATTTTTTTGTATATCAAACAATGATTGAGCATGAGTTGAGTCAAAAAAAATATAAAATTTAGTGGTCATATAAGACTTTTACGTGCCTAATCTTTGACTTTGTAGTTTTGTGTGTTATTGTTGTGACTTTGACTGTTTTCTTATTTGGCTTTTTTTTTGGTTGTTGTGGGATTTTTATTTTATGTGAGTTTGTTTCATGGTTTTAATGCGGATTTGTATATTTTTTTTATGTAAGAGAGAGTCAAGATATGAAAAGGATTGTAACTTAGTGCTATTTCACTGCACTCTCAACTCAAAACCAGTGGGACACCAGTGAAAACAAGTGGTTTTGGGTTGAGAGTGTGTGGTGGTCTGAAAAAATGAGCAAGAGCCATATCCGAGTTTGACTGCCGAAAAACCCTACTTTTCTAGAACCCTTGTCGCCTGAATTGGATGAAATTCATACCTAGGCATAATGCTAAACAAAACTTGAGCACATTTGAAACTCGAAAAACACAAATAAACTTTCATGTCCGGAACTGGATTCGAGCCCGTAACGCTGGAAATTTACCAATCATTCCAGATACTTAACTTACTCGGTCAACGTGTTCCCAATGTAAAATCTGTAACGTGGCGCTTAAATCGCTCATGCTTATTTGTATGGAGCTCGATATCTATGGTTCCATACTGAGCAAGCCGGCATAAAATTAAATTTTCGACCTAAGCCAACTTTCTTGCTCATCTTTTTGTTACCTTGCACTAAAAACCTAGTTAAAACTCAGAGCTTGGTAGAGAAATCGCTTGCAGTCCCACTGGCGCCATCTGCTGCGTTGTTGCAAAGAAAGCGGTAATTTCAACATAAACTGTTAATGTTCTTCTTAAATTCCGTGTAATATTCATAAAACATTTAAATTTGTAATGAAAAACGACTTTAATTTATAACAGTCTTCAAGGAATTCCCTCTGGGCTAAAAACCAAGTTCAATTTATGATTAAATTAAAATTAGCTTACTTATTTTCATCATCATGCTTCAACTTAGTACTGGAAAAACTTTTTCTTTTCTTTTCTCATTTTATTATTACTCTTCTTACAACAAAATTAACAATAAGAAACAATATTCATCTCATCATGTCTTCAAATTCATTTTAATAAACAAATTGAAAAAAAAAAAATAAGTGTTGATAAATAAAACAAGAATATTTTGCACAACAAAGTGTCATCATCACCCAACTAATTGTAAGAAATAAGTTATAAGAAAGTGGTGATGATTTAGTTTAGTTTAGTTCCATTTCAATTTAAATGATAATAAAAATAATAATAAATTGCTTCAAGCAAATCAAAGTTGAGTCATTCTTAGTGTGCTTGTTATGCCATCACTTTATCATTCAAAATGTTGATAAGATGCTTTAAAAGGAAAAAAAATACATTTTCTTTCTTTTTTTGTTAAGAAATATATTAACTCTATTTTACAATTTATTCTTATTTTCCGTTATTTGATGATGAAATAGAATGAGAAAAGTATCTATTTAATCACTCAGTCAATGTGTTTTACTTTACTTTCAAGAGTAAAGAGGAAAAAAAGTTTTATTTCTTCAGGGAATTTTGCATTGCTTCCGTTACAGTTTTTTTCTCTTCTGCTTAACTTTTTTGTTTTTATTTTATGCTATTAGAAAGAAGAAAAATCATTAACAACACTCCTTAAAACTTTTTCGCATAGTACTATTTGTCTGTCATAAAATTGTAATGACTTTGAATGGTTTGAGAGCTAAGAGAAAAAAAAATTAAAGGAAATATGTTGAAACTTTTTTTTCACGAGTTTTTTAGTATTGAATAAGGTTCTGCAATCAATTTAAGCTTTTTTTGAAGAAAAATTGTATTATCAGCATTCATTTTTAAAATGGTCCATGTGCATTTACAAGCTGACATCTTATTTTTCTTTTTATAAATATAAGCAGATTTTGTTACAATGTTGAAGTGAACTTAGCTATCATCAAGAATTATAAGATGTAATTTCTTTTCCTCAGTTTGATAAGTGTAAATCATAATTTATGGGAAAAAAAAACAAAATAGGATCGACTATAATTTGTGATGAAAGTAACGTTATTTTCAGGTATGACATGATCGAGAAACATCTGAGGGGTTCCTTACTTTAAAACAGTCATCGATCAGATGCTTTACTCTAAAATGGACATCCATGAGATGCCTTACTCTTAAACAGACATCGATCAGATGCTTTACTCTAAAATAGACATCCATGAGATGCCTTACTCTAAAATAGACATCCATGAGATGCCTTACTCTAAAGTAGACATCGAGTAGATGCCTTACCCTAAAATAGACGCTGATCAGATGCCTTCCTCTAAAATAAACATCGATAAGATGCCTTACACTAAAACAGTCATCGATGATATGCCGTACTCTAAAATAGACATTCATCAGAGGCATTACTCTTAAATAGACGCTGATCAGATGCTCTACTCTAAAATAGACATCCATGAGATGCCGTACTCTAAAATAGATATCGATGAGATGCCTTACTCTAAAAAAAGGCATCGATCAGATGCCTTACTCTAAAAGACATTTATCAGATGCCTTACTCTAAAAGACATTTATCAGATGCCTTACTCTAAAACAGACATCGATGAGATGCCTTACTCTAAAACAGACATCGATGAGATGCCTTACTCTAAAAGACATTTATCAGATACCTTACTCTTAAGCAGAAAACATCGTTGGAATACCCTACTTAAGTACCTTACTTCAATGCAACCTAAGGGGTACCTTACTACTATCCCTTATTTTTATCGCTTACATGTGACAAATATTTTATAAATTCCGGCCCTGAAAATCACTTTTCATCAATCTCTCTTCAAACAAAAGAAGAAAAAAAAATTGAAAGCCTATCAAACTTATAAAAGAAATTTATATTAAAGATCTTTTTCTTCTTATAATTTTTTTGATAGCTTTTTGTTTTACTTTACTCAACTTCTTCACTTACTTACTTTTTTCTAGCATTGAACAAGAGTTACAAAAGTGTAAAAGTTCATCATAAAAAGTCGATGTGCTGTCAATAATGTGAAAATGTATTTTTTGTGTCACAAGACAAAAAGAGAGAAAAAAAATCGTATTAAGAATTTTCTTTCCTCCCATTATTTTTATTATCATGGAATGTCAATTCCTCTACAAAGCACGTTAATATTATTTGATATTTCATTTGCTCTAGTGTACAAAATGTTAAATAAAAAATATTGGAAAAAAATGAAATATTAAGACATGATGCAGTTTTTTCCAATCATGAAATTCTTTTTATTACATTTTTTTCTTTTATTTTCAATTTATGATGAGAAAAAAAATATACACAAGGACTCTTTCACATGATAGACGTAATTTTGATAAGATAATTGCTCATTTATCTTGTTCCTTTCATTTTTATCTCTTTTATACCATTTTTACACGAATAGGACAAGTACATGACGTTTGTTATTGTCTAAGGTCTCACTATATTAAATGAAGAATGTGAATGGATGGAGGCAAAAAAATTCATCTTATATTTATTATTATTTTTCCCTTAATCCATAATGACAAGACCTTATATAGCATGAGAGGATGGAACATAACATAACAGATATCTGCTTAAATTAATGCCACTCATAAAATATTTTTATTGCTGCTATTTATGAAGTGAGAAGGTATCATTAAAAGTATATTGCCTTGGGCGTGGATATACCATGGATGATCAATGAATGATGTGTGCGTGTGAAATTTATTTATTTTTCATATATATCGAAAGAGTCGAGTATTAAAAATGATTATGATGAACATTTTATTTACTTTTCATTGTCTTTGCGTTTCATATCAAATAACAATTTGTACTGCCTTTGCACTTCCAAGCAAAATTCCACCCAGATTGTGACCTGATCTATTCATTCTGGCATCTAATCGAATATAGCCTTGTTCTCCCCACTGACTTCCCCACGAATTTCTCACAATATAGTATGGAGTTATTTTGTATGTGCCATATCCGACTATATTTGCCATATGATTACACGATTGAGGTTTATCATAATCAGGTGATACAAAAATACCGCCTGTGTAATTGTGCCATCCATTATTATTGACACAAACAATCAAAACTCCATAATTAACTAGACCACTTTGAATTTGATTTCCAATATACAAAAATGGAGCATCTTTTTTAAACCAAACATAATCTCGATGAAATGTTTGACATGGTTCCTTAACCGCCTTATAAATGTAATTGGCTTCAATTGTTGTTCCATTTCGTACAAATTGACTATATGTGTAAATGTCGTCTTTTGAACAATTCATCAGCGGATTTCCAGAACAATCAATAAGTTGTTGTTCTGATAAGTTGATAGTTTTGTTTGTTAACTTCCAATATGCATATTCCATGGACGCAACAACAGCAAATGCCCATGATGCGTTACATGATGAATGGTAACGAATTGGACTGACACCACCTGTAGTGCGTAAATCAAGGGATGAGGGCAGTGATTGAAGTAATGTCTCAGCAATTTGACCGAACACGAGAGGAGTGAAAACTAATAAAATGTAATATTTAAACATCTTTTTGGGATGACACTTGCTGATAAAATGATGAATAAAATAAGATATTTGAATTTTATAACAAATATCAAAACGGGTTTTTTCCGATAAATTTATAACCAAAATATTTGTTCTCCACGTTTCTTGAAACAAAAGTTAGAATGTCAAATATTAGAACAGATGTAAAATGATACAGATAACGCAAATAAAATATTTGTTTTTTTTAGATTTTACCTTAAATTACATTTCAAAATAATATCAAAAATAAATTTGTCAGTCAAACTGATTAGTTAACGTCAACGTGAACGATACACACGAGCGCATTTCTGTTTTATTTCTGAATTATTTCGTGGTTGGCGACTTTTTTTGTTACTGGTGACTTTTTTGTCATTGGCGACTTCTGTTTTCATTGGCAGAGACAGAAACAAAGAGAAATATCAGTGGGAATCTCTCTTCAATTTCAACTCCCTTCTGTTTTATATCCATTTCTTCAACATTTCAAGCCAAAACTCGTTTATTATCGTAAACATTAATAATTATAACGAATCACCCTTAAAAAAATACAAAAAAGGAATTAAGAAAAAATTCATTTCATATCAAATAATTAATGATTCAAAAGTTTTGACATAAAAAGTATGCATTTCAGCAAATATACAACAAAAAACCACCCTTTAACTCCTCCCTATGACAATTTCGAAGTAGACACTGTCACAATCCAACAGAAAAAAAAACTATTTCCCTTGTTATAGTAATTAATTTAACTGACCACATTTTTTCTGACAACAAAAATATAATTTTATATTTCATTTCTATAATTTCTATGAATTGAAATTTATTGCTATGACTAATCGTTTACATTAATTTCAAAATAAATAGTTCTTGTGTTTAAAATTTTGATACACCAAAGATAAATTAGTGATAATTATTAATTATTATTATTGCTATTACAGTGAATTTTACTTAAAGTAGGGTGATAAATGATGGATGATGCTTGAAATTTCGTCGAGAAATTATTATAAATTAATATAATGATGCATAGTTTTTTTTTCCACATTTCATTGAGATTTTATGGTTTATCATCATTTTGATAATAAAAAAAAATAATGTGAAATAATATTAACCCTTTCAGACCTGAGCCTAAACCAAACGACCTAGATTTTTTTTGAATATAAATTCTTACTTATATGGGTTAGAAGGTGTTAAATTATTTTTTACAGATTTTTTGTAGTGATCCTTCATCCTTAAACAGAATGTGCAATATATTGGACATCAGGACTCAAAGGTTGTAATTGTTTGTCCAATATATTGGACATTAGGACTCAAAGGTTGTTGTTCAAAATATTGAAATTCAGTATTCAACAGATTTTGGTTTATAAATTCAATGAAAAAGCTTATAAAATTTTTCTATTTTAATATAAGGATATTAATTTACATCTTTTTATCGAAAAACATTTTTTTCTTTCGGCATATGACTCGACAGCTGCAACCTTTGAGACCCGATGTCCAATATATTGGACAAACAACCACAACCTTTGAGTCCTGATGTCCAATATATTGGACAAACATATTTTCACTTTTATTTTTCTTTCCTGAATGATTTTCATTAATTTGTTGATTGATTGTTAAAATTTAAGATTAAATGAATGTCCAAAAAAATCCACGCTTTTTTTTTTTTTTTTAAAAAAGTTAATAATAATTTATTACTCCATTACAATTACTGTGTGTGGAATACAATTTGTCATTAATCATTCAATTTAAGTTTAAATCAATAAATTTTAAGTCAAGGCAATCTAATACAAATTTTCGTCAAAAAATCATTAATTTAATCTAAAAAAAGTTAAAATAAAAAGGAAGTAATTTAATCTACTAAACAACATAAATTTAATTAATAGCACGAAACGGTGATATTAGATGAAATTCATCTTCTCCTTCAATTAGTTTTAATCTTAGTTGTCTCTTAAAGCCATTGAGAGACTCAATATCCTTTAAAGAATCGTGCAAGTTGTTGAAGTCAATGACTGCTTTTGTGATTGGTGCAGCGCCACCGCTATTAACAAAAACACGATTATCGACATGGAGTTGGTTGGAGTGTCTCGTTAACGCTTAAATATTATTAGTTTTTAATATTTTTTTTGACCTATAAATTTACGTTACTTCAATTTTTACGGAAATGACAGACATGACTGATAAGATTGCTTATTTACAGTCTGATAGGCACCGTTATTTCGGGAGCCAATTTTTTTTTGAAGAGACAAGATGTTAAGTGAAATATTGGCATCTGAATTTTTTTTCAAAAAAACAAGGAAATATATTTAAAAAATTCTTCAAAGTTTGTCCAATATATTGGACAAAGGACCGAAAGGGTTAAACACTATTGTTTTCATTACACGTTGAAAGTACGGAAAATAATAAAAAAATGTATATAAAAATGAAATAAAGCACCGGTGAGTACTTTTGTTAAACATAATCTAAATGATTATTATTTTTAGTTTTTTTTTGTTTTTAAGTGGAACAAGGAGTAATTAAGCATACTAAAATGTGCTAATTATTAGGGATCGACACATATTTCATTGTGTTAATGACCTGCTAGCATGATATACCTTTTGTTGTTGAACATCCGCAAATATCAAAAAAGTAAAGTTGAAAATATATTATATTGAGATTCAGCGGTTCATAAAATTTGAAGTTAAACCGATTCGAAAAAAAATCATAAAATAGGAAATCAAACTGATTTGAAATTCAAAAATTCTGAATTTTGATTGATTCAAAATTTAACCGTTTCGAAATTAAGATAACTTGAAATTTGATCAAATCGAAAATTAAGCAAATTTGAAATTCGACCAAGTCGAAAATTCAGCAAACTTGAAATTTGACCAAATCGAAAACTCAGCAAACTTGAAATTTGACCAATTCGAAAATTCAACAAACTTGAAATTTTATCAAATCTAAAATTCAGCAAACTTGAAATTTTATCAAATCTAAAATTCATCAAACTTGGAATTTGACCGTTTCGAAAATTCAGCAAACAAAAATTTGACCAAATCAAAAATTCAGCAAACTTGAAATTTTATCAAATCTAAAATTCAGCAAACTTGAAATTTGACCGATTCGAAATTCAGCAAACTTGAAATTTGATCAAGTCAAAAATTCAGCAAACTTGAAATTTGACCGATTCGAAATTCAGCAAACTTGAAATTGAACCGATTTCGCTTTACTTTGAATTTCGTCTAAAAATTTACGAGGCACCTCTTTTCCCATCACTCACAATTAATTTCATACAATTTTCGAGCGTATATGATTAATGTAATTTTGTTGTTTAATTTATATTTATTAACATTTTTAGCTTAAAAAAAAACTCACATTTCCTGTGTACATTTTTAATAAAAAGGATAGTTAATTATAACACGTGTTAGAGTAATAATTTATGATTGTACTACAAATGCACAGATTTTTACTGGGCTTGGCAATTTTTTTCTCCTCAAATTAATTATTTTTTCATACAATTAAATTTCAAACGAAACTTTAATTTCATCAAACAAAAAATGTTTGTAGAGCAAACAAAGCCACAAAACAAAGATAGCACTTCATTAAATTCTATACAAATTTAACTTTTTTTCCAACTTTTTCTCAAAGTGTATTAAAAAATGTGGTGCAAATTATAACAATAATAACAAATACGAGAGATATGTGAGAATGTGTACAAATTTCACCACATGCATTATAAACAGAACAATAACAAAAATAAAAATAATGAAAATTTGTTTTTTTATTATTATTATTATATTTATTTTAAAAAAAGTTACCATTGAGAATAACCACCTTCCATGTATGTATTTTTATACTTTGTTTTGAGAGAATCTTATCATGTGAGTGTGTGAAAAGCAAATTTACCTTCCCCGTAGAAGTTCATCAATGTTCAACACAGATGGGAAAAGAAAAAAAGGGAAAATAAACTGTTTGTTGATGATATGAGAAGTTACATGAAAAAAAAATAAATGTTAAAAAACATTTAACATCATTATAACCACATCACCATAGGGAAAATATAAAAATAATGATGATGATAATTTTTTATGTATTAACTGATTAAAAAAATGTGAGGAGTGAGTCATTTAATATGAAAAAAAAAAATTGTGTTGATTGTTTAAAAGGATTTTATTATATGATTACTTTTTTCATTTGAATTGCAGATTTAACTCTCTATCTCTCTCTCTACCTCTCTTTCTCTCTCTCTCATTAAAATAAACAGCTTTCAAGGTAAATGAGTTGAATGACCTCAATTTACGCTTCAAGAGAAATCTCCAGGGAAATTTCAGTTTAATTTCTTTTATGATAAAAATGTTAACATGCAAATTGTTTGAGTGCTGTGATTTTATAGGGATATAAACTGGAATTTTTCGTGTTGAATGGTTTAAAAATTGTTTTAATGATTAAATTTAAAGTGAATCATGATAATGATGACAGAAAAACTTTATTCTGTTTTCAATGCAACCTGAAGCATAGAAATTGATCTCAAAGATAAAAAAAATTGTCATAAATGTGACAATGGTTCAAATTCAAGTCATAGGTTAGATTTCAGTCATCGAACAGATTTCGGTTTTGAGTCAAAGTCTGACCTATGACACAAATCTGATTCTTGCAAAAATTCTCATTAAATTTAATCCGTACTTCACTAGAAAGAAAAACTAAAAAACTTAAAAACTTTCGACTTTTTTTTCATTAAATACAAAACAAATAAAAAAAGCAGAAATTCTTTCAAAACAATTTAATAAAACTTTTTTTTTTATTTGTAAATTTATGACCTTGAGCCATTTAACATTTTTTGTTAACAACTCAAACAAGAGTAATAACCTGTTAAAAAATACACGTTTTTTAACTTTGATTTCAACAATTCTGTTGTTTTATTTTATTTGTGTATGACCTTTTCAATTTAATCCAACAATTTAATGTAGAATACAAAATAAAATAAAACAAAACGAAATTGAAGCAAATGATTTCCTAATTTGTTTTCTTTTTATTTTTATTATTTCAATAATATTTTTACAAAATTGATATCAAACACGCCTCAACATTTATAATCCTATTAAAGCATTATTAAAATCATAAATGTGTGTGTGTGTGTGTGTGTGTGTGTTAATATTATTTTATTATGTTCATTTCAATTGTTTTGCGTTTTTGTGTTAAAGAAATTTTCTAACTCGTGTTAATTGAAATAAGGAATTTTGTATGCGTATAAATTTTGTAATTAATTTTTCTTTGTTTTTTTTCTTTGTATTTGCTGTTTTTCATGATGATTATGATGATAATAATGATAAAGAACAATGTAAGGGTAACATTATTTGAACTGTTCACTTGAGAAAATGGAATTAATTTAATAATTTTTGTGAAAGAATTTTCAATTTACATTATTTTAATTCTTTGAAAAAACATCAAAAGTTGAAAAATTTGGGACGAAATCCATTATTCAATTTAAATCTCAATCAAATACCGCTGTTTTTATTGAAATCAAATAATTTAACAATAAAATCCACAAAAAAGGTCACAAAATTACTGGAAATCACAAAAAATGTATTAACATTGTTACACAAAAAAAAGCATTACAAAATACTGGTAAAATACAAACAAAATTTGATTTATTAGAAAAGCTTTCAAAATAATAACATAAAAGGTAAAAACAATAAACCAAAAAAAAAAAATAAAATATGTAATGTAAAAAAAGACAAAATAAATGTATACTCTAAAAAAGGCACCAGCAGCAGCAGGCAGTCTATGGTTAAAATGTTCATACATGTGAAATTGAGAAAAAGTATTTCATTTTCCTGTGAAAGGAGGAAGTTAAATATAAAATATGTGCGTCTATATGTGATACCTAAAAAAAAATAAAGTACTGTTTGAATGGTGGTGTAGCTTGCAATGTAATACTGCATTAGGGAAGGTTGAGAAAAAAGATAATCAATGATGTGGAACATTAGTGAGATAAATTCAATTTGGAGTTGAAGGGAACGGATTGAGGGGGATGGGGAAGTTAATGAAATTTGAATGGAAATGAAACTGTGAAGTGTCGTTTTATGACAAAAAAGTGATGAAAGGTAAGGGTGGCGATGAGGAAGGCGGAGAAGGGGGTATTCTACTAAGTATGTATGGATAGCCTTCGCCATGACTCGTAATTCTAGATTATATCTGAAAATGGGACCTTATGGAAATTGTCGATGTAGACCGAGGTCCTCATAACCACGCGCTAAAAAATCAGTATAAAATGTTAGATTGGCGCTTTACGTGGTCATTTTCGAAACTACCCATTAAAATAATGCAAACATTTATGTTATTTCATTTAATTGCCGTAAAGTTAGTTTGGCGCTATTTTTTCACTGTCATATACGTTTCAAAACAGGACTCATCGAGACATTGATGGTATCCTTGTAGAATCAAATCCAAGGCCTTATTAGAATGCAGTACTCCCTAGTTTCAGAGGCTGTAAGAAATGACTCTCAACCCCTACTAGTCACTATAGAAAATCGATTTTTAAATGTAGTTTTGTCAATTAGCTTCAAACGAAGAGAAATTCGACTCTGTTAGCCATAAGCTAGAACTGAAGGAATTACTTTTGGATTGATTTCAACCTGGAGATATCAATTTTACATGATTGAGACCTAGGATAGTTCTTCTGTATCGAGATGGAGTCGTTTCCAAAGAGTACAGAACAGGGCACTTCGCAACATTTCCAATAAGCTTATTTAACTTCTCGTTAAGATTTATATGGAAATGCTTGTGAAGGAATCTTACCAGTACACGGTCTATATGAGATGTTCTTATCAAAGATTGTGTTTAGATCTCTCAATGGCTCACTCCATACATGGTTTAACCTTTTCACTGCATCCCATGAGTATGTCTCTAGAAAGAGAGGCTTACTGCTGAACTTAGATGCAGAGAAGAACTCCGTAAAGCCAGGATTTCTTATGACTTCAATGACCTTCCTAACTTATATAAGTCAGCACCTGACAGTCATAACTTTAGTAAAAGAATTGGAGCTCACATTTCACCAAACCTCACCAGATACTTGAGATATTGATAGTCTTCTATACATATGCTTCTTGATGGGTTGCCACTGTTCTTATCAACATCTATCCCCTAATTCTTATTTTATTTCTTTTCAGCAGCTGGTGGGAAGCCGTGAAAGCTGGCACTTTTTCTTATCAGCACACTATCTTTTATTTCACCTCTCTAATTCTTCTACAAATCTTTTACTTTCCATGTCAATATAACATTTTAAATCTGAAGTACCGGAATGATGGGGTGAAGGTGGCCCCTTCTTCAAAGCGAAAGCACTGAAGTGGCTTGACCTTTTTTACTCCTTTTAGAGTAAATACTTCGCAGTGTAAAATGTGTAGTCTTTGCAGTGTTAACTGGTTTAAATGTGTAAAAATAAAATAAGTAATAATAATAATACTAACCTTAGCATTGTGAATCAGTTTTTAAAGCTTTATTAAGCTTGAACTTCCTCGAAAATCATTGAAACATCTGTTGGGAGTAGGATTCACACTGGCCTCCTGTTGAAGTTTTACTAGTTTTAGGTTGAGAGATTCGTGCGTTCTATAATCTTTTGTGTCTTGTGTGAAGAGGATTGCAGAGATTTTTGAAACACCATCCGATTACCTCATGATGACCTTAATAACTCACCTCTTACAGTTTTGCGAACATTTAACGTTTTCCGTATAATTTTCATCTATTCTTCATTTTGACCTTTCACATTTCAATCATCCTCCACTTCAAAAAAAAAAAACAAAACATTTCCTACCCTACTAAAATAATTTAGAGAGGAAAAAAAAACAAATCAAAATATAACATAATCACATACATTTACAACAGTAACAAAATAACAGACACACACACACACACAGCATTACTCTAAATGAAATATATATACAAAAATATTAAACATATGATGTTGAACAAAAATTATGACATTCAATTAATCATTTTTTGTTATATTAATTTTTTGGTTCTCAACAATACATTTTTTTTTCACTCACATATTTTTTTTTACTTTCTCTCAGTTTAATGGTTCATTACAAAAAGAGTTTCACTCCTCTTGTGCTTCAACTCAACTCAATAACATTAAAAATTGTATCTTGATGAGTGATGGCAATGCACAGGGATTTCAATTTTAGATCTAGGTCGGTTTTTTCGTTGTTGTTCTTTTTTGTATTGTATTTCAACAGTGATACACAATGTTTATTAAATGATACTCTGAAACATTTTTATTTTGGTGACAACAATGCGAGTGTGTGTGTGTGTGTGAATGTGTATGTGAAATGGATGATTAGAGTGATGTTGGTTGCTTTGATACGCATTATTAAGCAATATATTTTTTGTTGTCGTGCTGCTTTCATTGTCTAAATGTTATATACGCGTGTCATTTTCCTGGCATTACATAAATTTTTCATTAGAGTATTTTTTTATTGAAGTACCGGATGCTGATGCAGGGTAATATTTGACAAATTTTGTTTACAATTTAAATTACAATAGAAAAACATCGACCCAAATATAAAAGAAGAGAAAAATTTAAATAATAATAAAATAGAAAAAAGAGTTACGTTCTAGCTATGAGTCGATTTTCTGACATCTATCTATTGATGCTCTCTTTTATTTGAGTTTTTTTCTGCTTCTTTTCATTTTCATCCGAATATCATATGAGATGATATCAATTTTTTTCATGTTATCCCTTTTGTTGTCAAGACTGAAAAGAAAAAAGAATGGAATTAAGATGAGAAGAAAACATATTTGAAAATATAATAATCGTTTGTTATCATTCAAGGACGGATAATATTTAATGCTCAATGTAAATATTTACCCAATGAAAGCAAGCAGATTAATCAAATGAGCTTACACGTGTTTATTTGTCGGTTCAGTGAAATTTTATTATGATCTTGTTTACAAGATCGAAAGAAGATTCAATTGACTATTTTTAGGAATTGAAATTTGAGTTGTTTGGCTGATGGAACGGGAATGATGCAAGTCATTGTCAAAAATCATAATTTAGACGATTCTAGAAGTCTAGAAAACTCACGAGAAGTTTTCGCTAAGTGTTGAAAACTCAAGAGAAGTTTTTAGTAGATTTTCGATTAGTTTGAAAACTCAAGAAAAAGTTTTGCTAAGTTTTAAAAACTCAAGAGCAGTTTTCGCTAAGTGTTGAAAACTCAAGAGAAGTTTTTAATAAATTTTCGATGAGTTTGAAAACTCAAGAGAAGTTTTTTGTAGATTTTCGATTAGTTTGAAAACTCAAGAGAAGGTTTCGCTAAGTTTTGAAAACCCAAGAAAAGTTTTCGCTAAGTTTTGAAAACCCAAGAAAAGTTTCCGCTAAGTTTTGAAAACCCAAGAGAAGTTTTCGCTAAGTTTTGAAAACTCAAGAGAAGTTTTCGCTAAGTTTTGAAAACTCAAGAGAAGTTTTCGCTAAGTTTTGAAAACTCAAGAGAAGTTTTCATTATTTTTGATTTCTGTAATTTACTGTAAATCGTCACTTTCAAATTTAACTAGCATAAAACTCACCAAAAAACATTTAAACTTAAATCCCAACCTCATTTCAACGACAATGTTAAACAAATGCGCATATAATCATAAAAACAAAAATATCACAAACCATTCAACACATTTCCAGTGATACATTTAAAATTTTACAAAAGTTTATAATTACATTACTCAGCAACACACAAATTAAAAACGAGCGGAAAATTTCATCAACAGTTTCATTTTTTGCATTGTATTTGAATACAAGCGACATTTAACTGTTTTAATTTCGAGTGTAACTGAAAATTCGTGTAAAATGTCACCTGTCCATGATTTTTGTTGGCAACAATTAAATAAATAATTTTTACTCTTGAAAATGTTTTTAAAATGTTTATAATTGAATTTTAACCTGCGGATTTTAATTGGAATTCGGTTTGAATTTCAATTTCAAATGAAACAATGAAAAAATTATTTTTTTTCCTGTGAATCATCAACAAATTTCATGTTCATTAATCATCATGGTGACCCCTCTCACAAAATGAAGTTCAAGTGAATTGTGTTTCAACACATATCTCAATAAATCCCTTTCACTTTTTTCTTTCAAAGGTATTTCAACTGTCTGAGCACTAGATAAAAAAAAAATACAAAAAAAAATTGTATCCACTTGAGATTCAAGATGCGTATCAAGCATGAAAAACATGAAGAAAAAAAATCCTTTCATTCATCTGACCTTTCATCACATTTCAATCACGTTCTTCTTCACTTTACATAATTTTCTCGTATTTTTGTTGTCTTTTTTTTGTGTTTCCTTTTAACACAATTCATATTGCTTGTAAGTAAAAGAATTTTGTTTTCTTTGCTCAATGTAGCTTATCATGATCGTTTGAATAATAAATGAATGTAAAGTTGATTCAATTTCATTTTAAAATATAATAAATTAAAATAAATATAAGCAAAATTGATTCACGATGCTAAAATATTTTGTAATTTTTTTTTAATTTTTAATGTGATTCATTGCAAAGAAATGTGAAATTTAATGGAAAATATTCTTAAATTTTTAATTTAAGTGCATTTACGTTATTTGAAGCGATTTTTAAGTGGAATTTCACTGCAATCTGACTCTTATACAGAAAACTAAAAAATTGGTTAAAATTTGATTCAAAATGAAAACAAGGAAAACATTAAAATAACTACAAAAAGCATTTACATGACACAAAATGTTGGTTTATCTGTGGTATTGTTCCAACAAATAGGATTTCATCATTTATTCATGTAAAATGTCAGACTTGTCTCTATTTTGAAGTCTACATAAATTTTGCTTTTTAGATTATTATTTTTATTATGTTTAAATGTAACACAGGAAAAAACGAGAATACACACACACACAATTTCATTTTTTTGCATGACTGTTAGTGACATACAAACAAATATGATATGAGAATGAGCAGGAAATGAAAAGTCAGGCGGAAATTTTAAAGTGACATTTAAAGATATGAATTTAAAGGTACATTTTACAAGTGTTTGCAATAATTGATGAAAAACTAATTCATATAAATAAAAATTTAAAAATTGATATGAAATGAGCTCAAATCCTAATTTAAAGTCATATGGGCTTAAAATGTGCCATAAAAATCGAATCACTTTTTTTTATTTAAAATTTTGACTATGTCACGCTATTGGAATTAAAATTTTGACACTTAATAAATTCTCTCAATGCTCTCATATAAACATTAATTTTGCTGGTGTCACCAACGGTAATCATTCATGAAACTTTTACATTTTAAATTTGGTGATTTCCAGAGAAATGTAAAATGAAAATTTGTTGATGATGATTCGTAAAAAAAAATGTAATTGAATTTCAGTTTGAATGAAAGCAAGATGAAATTCGCTGAGAAAAAAAAATGTGAAGTGATGAGTTTAAAAAAAAAGTTTTTTATGGAATAATACAAAAATTGAAGAGTCATGTAACTGTCATGTCTAGCGTTTAAATTCAATTTACACTTTTTTTGTGCAATATTTTGATTGATGCCTGGTTTAATTTTAGTTCAATTGTTGAATTCCTGCTTTTAAAAGACTTTGATTTAAAAAGCGCTAAAGTGCAAAGTGATGACTATATCGAAGTCAAGATCTCCCTTTATATGAGCAGTGAGGCATCAGTGGGAACAAGGTTTCTCATTGGCCTCTTACTGGTGCCCCACTGGTTTTGGGTTGAGAGTGTAAGTGTCACTTTTAACTCAAATTTCGACTTTAATGATGATCACTAAACCCGTTCAGCTAAAGCTAAATCGATGCTTGGATATGTCTTAAGACAGACGTCGGAATGTCGAAATACGAAAGTTCTTCTTTCATTATACTTCATGTTCGTACGATCTGTGCTGGAGTATTGTAGTGTGATCTAGTCACCTCATTACCAACTTTTCAACACACAAGTTGAGAAAGTTCAAAAAAAATTCCTGCGTGCTGTACTTCGTGATCATTCGAACCTTAATAAGAAGCAGATGTGCCAGATATTCAACCTACACTCTCAACACAAAACCAGTGAGCACCAGTGAGATACCAGTAAGAAACGATGTTCTCACTGGTGCCCCACTGGTTTTGGTTGAGAGTGGACAACCGCTCTGCATTCGTCGTTCTATTGCAAAAGTTGTAGTTGTACATGACTAGCACTCTGGCAAACTCGATCCTGATATTCTTGGCATATTAAATTTCAACTGCCCAGCACGAAACATGAGAAACAGTCGCTTTTTTACTGAACCATTGCATAAAAGACTCTACACTTTCAATGAACCTCTGACCAGAATCATGACAGAGTTTAATTTAGTAACTGAATTTATTGATTTTAACTGTGGTAGGAATTAATTTAAAAATATTATTAAGAAAATTTTAAAATCGCCTGTAATTGCCATTAAATTGACCTGTACGAACTTTTAGTCGTTTTAATTATTTAATGGGCCATATCAAATTTTTTCAGAAATGAAAATGGAAATTTGTTCAGAAGATTCAAAGAGACAAAAAATTTCATCTTCCTTTGTGGGCTAAATTTCACTATATAAAAAAAACATCCAATTTTAATTAGAATCCATTTTTCATTGCAGATTAAGACAAAAAAAAAGTACTGTGAGACATCATTAATCTTGTCATATATTGACGTTTTTTCTCCCAATTATTTTGACTGTTTTCCATTAAATATAAAAATCCCATCTGTTTTCCTTGTTTTTTTTTCTAAATTTTTATTGCGTATCAAAATTAAAAAAAAAAAAACAAAAAATATCCTTGAAAAAAAGAAAATGTTGATGAAATAAAAATCTTCAATGAATCCAATCAAAATGAACTTGTCAGTTGCTATGAAGATTTTCTGTAAACGGTCCTTTATTTGAAAAAAAAAAAACATAAAAATAAAAAAAAATAAATCTGTCTAGTCATAATCAGATGATAACGTGCTTTTCTTACAATATTTTTTTTACAAAATCAATGAATTTTTTTGTTTTTTAACAATTTCATCATTTTTCTCTTTTTATAATAATAAAAGGGAACACAAAATTGTTGAACTCACTTTCATTATTTACATTTTCCTCCGTTTTATTAAAAATTTCTTTATACAATAAAAACATGATAATAATTTTTTCTTCTCATTTTTTTATCTCTTTCTAGGTAAGCGTCTCACGGATTCAATAATTTTGATTATCATGATGATTCTGGAACGAAAAATAGTAAAGATTTACATTTTAACTGAATTGTTTTAATTTCAATTCAAATTCAAATTCGAATTTAAATTAAATTGGACATTGGACAAAGGACGATAAAATAACGATAAAAAGTGTGTCGCTTGGAGCGATTCCCAAGTTAATTAAACATTAAAAGTTTCATATTAACCTTTCTTTCGTTCTTTTTTCATTTTATTTTATAATTATTTAAGTTAAAATCTTTGGATAAAATTTCTATTTTTTTTTTACCTTTTGTCTTTCATTCCTTTTTTGTGTGTTTTAACTCGAAATTGACTGGAAAATGAAGATATTGGAGTTTTTTTATGAATTTTATAAAAATATTAATATTCATCATAATAAAGATAAAGAAAAAACAACATCAAGGACATTAATTACAATAATTAAGTTGATTTCCTTTCTTATCCTCTTTGGAATTTACAATTTTTTATTATTATTATCATCATCATTGACCTCCCTTTTCATTTTTTTTGTATTGTTATCTTTTCGACGCAATTGAAATCAATTCAAGCCTGGACACGACACTCAAAATTAACTATTGAAAAAAAAATTAACAGGTTTTCGGTCCTTATCAAGAGGACATGAAACTAAAATGACTAAAAAAATATTTTTTTGATAAAAATTTAATCTAATTTTAATTTTAATTTTAGGTAATTCAATTTCAGTGTTCAATTTAGTTCGTATAAATTTTTATTTCAATTTTTTTTTATTTTGAAATGATAATAAAAAATTAACAGAAACGAATTTTCGCTGCTGTTTCACTAAAGGTAGCTATGACATCTTTTTTGTATATACGTATCGTTGTTTTTAAATTTACATGAGCAATTTGTGTATGATTATCCTGTCTATCATCTATTTTGTTAGTACAATGCAGCTTCATTTAATAAATTGATCATCGTATACAGTTGCTGTGAAACAATAAAAAAAATAGAAAAAATAAAAATTAGAGATGATACAAAAAAAAATGGGAAATTCTAACCACTGGGCGGTTAAGAAAAGTGCATTTCTATGGGACTCGGTTCATTGAATAAAATAAAATTTTATTTTTAATTTATATAAAAATCTATGGAAGTTTTTAAATTTGAAAATGTCCGCCATTTTGAATTTAAAAAAACCGTCATTTTGGGCGTTTGACCGTTTTCAGGCTCTGGAGCCTAATCTCTGAGCCCAATTCCTGATCCTAGTCTCAGAACCAATGAGTTAAAGTTCAATTTAGTAAACTTCTCCATCCACCATAACGAATAATCAATTTTTTTAAAATTTTTAACCGTTTTTAACGGTTTTTCAGGCTTTTGAGGCTCTGGAGCCCAGTCCTTCAACCCAATCTCAAAACTAATGAGTTTAAAATCATCATTATGAGTTCCTCTATCAAATTAAACAAAATCGACCTCGCTCTGATGGACCATTCCGGAGTTATGGATAGCGATCAGTGGTCAGACTTACAGAGTGACGGCGGACAAACCGTCTGTAATAGTGCACTTTTTCTTACGAAATGCACTAAAAAATAACATAATACAAAATAGGAACATATTGAAATGACATGTATTAGAGTGTGAAGGAAATTAAAAAAGAGGAAATGGAAATGAATTTTAGAATGAAATAACGCACAAGGAGCTTGAATTTATTCACAGTACGTGTGAAAAGTGATTTACGGGGTACGCAGGTTAAAGTTTAACAATCTCTATTTACGTACAGAATTTTTGAAGTTTCCGTATGTGTATCTTTACAAATGAGCTGTCAAATTTCATCCATTCAATATGAACAATTGACAGCCCTTCACAAACATGTTGACGTCTCTGTATGTTTCTGTATATCTATAGAAGTTAAACGTCAAACAGATCGTCAATCATAATGCGTTCTAATAGGCTTTGTTAATTAAGCAGCTCAATGTTTTATTTTGAGAGAACGTTTGACAAGTAAATCCGTTAGCTGTATACTGATGACTGTTATTTGACACTTCTTTCAATGAAAGTCACTATCTCTTTTGATATTAAGAAAAAAAAACGTAGAGGAAAAACATAATTGTCTTTAAGAGTATTTTGGATAATGCTAATGAACGTCCTTATATGAAACGCAATTACATTCTATTAATAAAAAATAAATATTTGAAAAAAATATGCTGACTAATTGATCACAATATGTTACGTTCAATTAAGGATATTCATCGTAATTCTATTTTAATATTCTATTCAAATAATTTCACCTTAGTTACCTTAAATCTAAATGGCGTTTGAATTAATGTACTATAAATTAATATTTTGATTGAAGCATTTTAAATTATTTAAATAACATTAAGCCATAAAAGTATTTTTCTTTTTGTTATGATAGCTTAATAATACAAATAAAAGAGGAGGAAATTTTCATGAAATATTACACATTTTCTCACATTTATTATATTTAGCACAAAAATATCTTTGACTGCATTACATTTTTTATGTTTTCGCAACCATAAATATTGTATTTTGTACTTTTTCATTTTCAAATTGAAAACAAGATTTAGAAAAGTGTCCATTAAATTGAAATGAATCTGCATTTTCTGTTTCATTGAAAACTAATACCCTTAAAATATGCAATACGTATCACATTGATTTGGATTAAACTGATTTAAAGGAATTCTAATCATGAAAGACCTCGAATTGGTCCTTCTCTGATAAAATTAATGTCTGGTCAATGAAATTCATGAAAACTTTGGTCCCTTTTAAAGGATTTGAAGTCAAAGTGATATTCATTGCATACTTCTAGGTGTATATTGTGACTAGTTTCAATTCAACTTCATTTTCATCATTTTCCTTTCTTTTTGTATTGAAATCAATTTAATAATAATAATCGTACAGTAAACAAAGACATAACTGGAGTGAATTCTACAGAAAAATAAATTTATATGAGAAGACTCTTAAAAATGTATAAAATAACATCATCACAATATAATAATATGAAGGAAGTTCAGTAAACACACTCACATTACTATGAGAGAAAACAATACAAAATATTTTATATTTGAAATATTTTTCATTGTATTTTACAAAAACATTACAAAACAGTATAAAAGAGTAAATGTGAAGTGTTGTGTAATATAATATGAATTGTTTATCTACTTATATGCTGAATAATGTCAATATTCTAATAATGTATGTTATTATTATTATTGTGACGAAGAGGAAGAAAAGATGTTTAAATATAAACAAGGAAAAGGATTTAAATTTCAAGTCAAATGAAAATAAATAGTTTTTTTTCTTCATTTTTATCATTATTTAAATTAGAAGCTTCTTATATTTCAAGGACTATGATTTTGTGAAATGAACTTTTCACGGATTGTAAAATGAAATTTTTTGGAATTTTGAGGTAATTTTCAGTAAATTGTAATCAAAAACTGTCTTCAATTGAAAACTTGTAAAAATATTGATTTGAAATATTAACGGTCAATTCAAAAATTTGAAATGAAAAAGAATGACCGTTAATTAACGAACAAATAAATTCAAATGTTCAATTAATTTAATCAAACAAAAGCTTAAGATTTTGATCGCTTCCAATTTTTTTGTCCTTATTCCTTTTAAATCAATTAAGTTCCTTGAGAACATGCATAAAATAAAAAAACCTAAAGAAAAAAACTTGAGCTAAAATAAAGTTTTATGACAAACTTCTATTTTATATTTAATTTTATCATTCACATCACACAAACAACAACTTATCAACTTGCTCTTCTCTCACACATCATTTTCACACTTATAACATCTAAAAATACGTTTTTTGTTATCACTTTCATATAAACGGAAACGTAAACACACTATTAGTAGTGTCATGTCATCGTCATCATATCACTTGAGTAGTCATCAAACACATAATACAATAATAATAATAATAAAAATATCAACTTCAACTTTCTTCTGTCTCTGAAATTGTGTGTGTGTGTGTGTGTGTGTGTGTGAGGCTAATACAAACACGCACGACAACTTTTCCTTAAATGATATTCGAAAAACAAAGTCAAGTGTGTCTGTACGTGCATATGTGTGTGTGTGTATGTGTGTGTAAATAAATGTCAAGTCGAATCAAAAACACACTCAATGTTTGATAAAATATAATGGTGATAATAATAAATGATAATATTATTTTTATTATTACATTTCGATATTGTTTGATAACTTTTTATTGTTTTTATTATTATTTTAGTAACTGGAGAATATTAGATTAAATAAACACTCTTTCGATGCTATACATTGATAATGTATCAAATCAATAGAATTACTATTATTATGTTTAACTGTCAAAATGATTGTGATCGGAAAAAGATATTTATTGTTATTGGATTATGAAATGTGGTGATTAATAAAACAAAAAAGTTTTTCAACTTTTTTTATTCTGTATTCTTTTTTTTTGTGAGAAAATGTTATTGTTTTAATTCTCTTTATTTAATGTTGACATTTAACTAGACAAGGTGTGACACATTTAATTTAATGGTATTATCAAGGATGGCGTCGTTTTCTCATGATTGGTGTGGACTTGAATCTCATGACTACCAAAAATAATTTTAATTCAATTGTGTTTCATTTTGATTGTATGATAATTTTTTTCGGATTGTGAAAGGCTATGGAATATCAAACTAAGGTAAAAATAGCTTCATGAAAATACTACCATTGAAAACGACAGTCGGGTTTTATAAGCCCTAGAAATTTAATACGGGGTTGAACCCAATAGCTTAAGAAAATTTTGCCCTGGGTTAGGTTCAACTAGGGCAATACCGCGGTCTGAACGAGTCCAATTGCTGGAACGAAGTAAATCATCTTCAAAGAGTTTAAGTTTTATTGATTTAAATTTATTCAAATCGATGGATACGACCAGGGTGATTTTGTCACTACATGTGACGTTTAGTTTCCAATATCTTAAGAGGATTTTCCTAATTTTTATTTCAGCGATATTAAGTGCACTCAGGCGACATATGCTTATGAAGTCGAAAATTTCAACCCACTGTTCCTCTTCTAAATCAATATTTGGATATCTGACATCGGCTTGCTAAGCATGAAAAGCTTTTTGACTCGATATATCCATATCCTCGCTCATATTAGTATCTTTTTTTGGGGTGATCGTTTTTTTTAGTTCTTCAACGAGAGCCTTTGCTATCGCTCACGTTAATCATTGTTTTATCTAGCTGGGATAAGTCGGCCCTCAATGAAGTTTTACAATTAATATTTTGCTACTGCCTTCTTACAATGTTCGAAAAGAGAGAATTGCATTGTAATTCTGAATGACATTTGTTATCGTATGGTGTTTACAATTCGATAGAATGACATACGAAATTATTCTTAAGATGATCGAGATCACATCGAGTAAACAGCTGACTTCTTTTGATTTACACAAGTAAATAAAGTATTCCTGTAAAATTAAGTTATAAATTAAGTAAAAGGACTAAGAAATGTTACTTGACTTTGGGTATGATATTTAACTGCCTGTAGCCTTGTTGTAGAACTATTCCATTGATCTCTTTATTTTCTCATGATCTGTGTTCTGATGGCACTTTTGATTTCTTCAAGTCTGAGTTAATACTTCTACATATGGGATCTCAGTGGTTTTTCAAGCCTTCATACTCACCTCTTAATTTCCTGGGATGCCAATGTGACTTAGCACCCAAATCATGGTCATATCTTTTCCTCTCAATTCTGATCTGAAGGTCATTATAACTACATTAAGAGAGTCAATGTCAAGAATATTTTGAATTGCCTAGATTGAGCTTAGTGAGTCCAAGACCACCAGGTAGTATTTGACTTTGCTAAATCTTGCATTACAATCAAAACTTAAAATTCCCAATTTTTCTCTGTAATATAATCAATTTCATATGTGTTCTACTTTTTTTTATCGCATTGAATTTCAACTACAAAACTCACCATATAAATAAAAAAAGAAAAACATAAAATAAACCCTTGATTGAAATTGAAATAGTAAATGGCTCAAATCACTCATGTGTGACACATGAATTTTGATACACAATACATCCTATTTTTTTCCTTCTCTCTTGTTATAGCATTACATTTGATTTCATATTTTTTTTGTTCGTTATTCCATTTAATTCATGTAGAACGATAACATTGCCCTAATTTCAGAAATACTAAAAAATAAATGAAAATCTAGCTGAAAGGTAACAAAAAAATATATAAAACAGAGTAAACCATATAAAATAACAATAATAATCACTTTGGCATGTTTTTCCAATTTTTATGCGTTTTTACATAAATTTTTTACTTACTAGCTCCAAAATGAACCAAACAAAAAAAACTCCTCATCATCAATATATTCGATTTTAGTTGATGCAGGCATATTGACATGTAAAATAACAACAAAATGTTTTTTTTGGGTTGATGAGAATATTATTTCATTAGGAATAAAAATACACAAAAAAAATAAAATGGAAATAAAATTCATGTATAACGTTAACCAAGGGAATTTGATAACTTTTTTTGTTGTTGTTTATTTTTTTACAATTTTTTTTTATGTATTTTACTATTATTGGGTCAATCAAATGTTTGAATTGGTAATAATAATATGAAATTGTTTAAGTGAAGCATCATCCTGTTATTTTGTTGATGATATGGATTGTTCAATATCACTAATAATAAAAAAAAAAATATGGATATCAAGAATTTTATGATTGGGATTGGTCATAAAACTGTTAGAAATGTGATGGGTTCAATGAAAATGTGATTTAGGCTATCATATGAAATTTTTTCTAATTTTTTACAGTTTCATGCATGTTCAAGATATTTTCGATCGAAAAATTGTTACAAAAATCAATCGATAAAGCACAGACAATGACAGATGTTTCTTTGAATAGAAAGCCAAACAATTGAAGATGATACAAGAGTTTATTGAGATTAACTAGGCATATCAATAAAAAACATTCTGCATCATGATTTTCAATTTACTTCATTTGAAATGATGAGTTGCATCTTTAAGTTATCCATTTTGAACATATCTGTCTATTCAACTTATTTCAATAAATTTACTTGGATTTTATTTTAACATGGGTAAGTTAAAACTTTAAGAAAATACCGCAAAGTATTTCCATTGAAGATTGAAAAGTATTGCCATTGAGTGCCTCAAAGAATTGTTTGTCAGTGATTCAAAGTAGTGTCATTGAAGAGACCCTAATGAAGGAATTGAAGTCTCGTCTCTATCCATTTTCCTTCAAATTTCGATTTAAACTGTATCATAAAAAATATTCTCGAATAGTAGCTTCGTAGACTAAACAAACGACAAAAAAATGTATTCTTTCTGCATAAAACTGTTTATTTTATTCTCTTCTCATCTTAAATCGAATTTCATATACTACAATTCTGTTGTCTTCCATTCACAAGAAAAACACACACACAATACATTTTTTGTTACAGTCTCACATTCACCATCACGAAGACAGGATATGCACCAACTCAGTCAATGCTTCAATCAATTTATACAATAAATATATCATTTTCTTGATGATCCTTCGAGAAAAATCATGATGATGTTGATTTACAATTTCAATTTCAAAATAAATAAAAATTACTGTATCATTAACAAACAACATTTGTAATCGGAAAATAAAAATTCTTATCCATGGATATCAAAAAATACATTTATCAAAAAAAAAATACTTTATATATATTTTTAGAACGAAATTGAATCTTGATGGGATCTCGTTTTATGAAAAATATTAAAAAAATACAGCTAAGAGATAAGATCTGTTAAATTTAGGAAAAAGAAAGAATGAGAAAAAGGAAATTTCTTATTTCCAATCGATTCATTTCAATTCATTGTGCATTGAGATGTGTGTTTATCATAACAAAAGGAGGATTTTGATAAATAAATAAATAAAATAATAAAGATTTATTCAATAAACTGATGATATGTTTCCTGATAAATGTTTTCTTTTTTTTTAATTTTTGTGTGTGATTTAAAACAATTCAATAATTGATTGAGTGTACTTTAATGAGAAATTGTTTCAATGAAATTTTTGACAACCGGTTTTAAATCGGTTCGATAATCATTTTTAGGTTTTAAAGAAATTGTTTACCTGAAAACTTTAATATAAGTCTTGTCATGTCAGTTTGAATTTGAAGCTAGACTATGATAAATTTAATAATGGAAGGAAATTTATGTTAAAATTTATGAAGAGTGCCAAATTCCGTATTTTAAACCTGACCCTATGCACATTTTATGTCAATTGTACATGTTCTCATTGATTTTATTTTGGAGCTACCTTCTCTCATTTTCTTAAATGGTCGATTTTTTAACTATTTTCTAGTCTTGAGTTCATCAAGAATGGACATGAATGGTTTTGAGAGGATTTGCTTTATTTTATTTCGAATGACCCAACACACAGTTCTTCTGGCTTCGATATCAAACTGACATCTAATAAGCTGATTATGGTTAAAAATACAAAAAAACACGGTCGTTTCAGGGCTCGTGAGTTAGCCAAAAGATAATTTTTCTTTGAAGTACTTCATCTTCAAATATCCAGTCTATTGACATCATTGAACCATACCGAGCTCTGAATTATTATCACGATGCTTACTGGTCATACTCTTGATATGTACATAAGTTACTTTGATTAAACAGATCCATAGTTTGTGTTAATAACAGATTCAGAGAATTATAAACTGACGTGAAAGCACGTGGAAGTTGAGCGCAGGAACTAATCTGTAAATAACACATTCACTAGGTAATTGAGCATAAAAAAATTGCTGCACATCTTTTATATACTTGTTACAATCAAGCAAGACTAAATAATAGTCTTTCTTTCACTCATTTTATTTCATTCAACCAATCAATTTCGGCCTCTTTAGTAAGAGGCTTTTTCTAATTTGGCCAAAAATACTTGTTTTTCGATTATATTGTTCTCTTCTTGCTCTAGTTGCGCTATAAATGACCTTTTCAGAATATTAAAGGCGTCCATATGTGTTCGTATATCTAAGCAAGAACATTGAAAGTGCCTGCTCTGATCAGACTCCTGAGTCTCCTATGTTTGATAAATTTTTAAAATAAGCAATTTGCTCATTAAGTGGTTGGATATAGATTTACCTTTCTCAGATATGAAGATTGAAGCATGTGCTCAATGGCCCTTTTGCAAGCCTAAGAACACGTCCTCTGTTTTGATAGCTTACAGGTCTAAAATGTGTCTTGGACTAAGTTTAATAAAATGTTCATTAGGCATGAAATACTTACCGGTTTTATTGAACCGAAAGGATCTTTGAAATGTCATCACTGAACCATTGGAACTTTTTCTTAAAAATATGTGGAATTTTAAAAAAATTAGACCAACGTTAACCAGACACCATCGTAACAAACCACTTGCAGAAAAATTTCTTCATAAAACTCCTCAATTAAATTCAATCATCTCCTTTTCATCGCATTTCCAATTCACAATTGAATCCAATTCACCACAATTTAATTTAAAACTCATTCTTTTTTTTCTATTTTTAATATAATTAAAATCCATTTCAATTGCCAAGCAGGATGACAATAACAAAGCAAATTAAACTTGAAATGAAATGATTTAAAAAAAATATCTCACTCCCATTTTTTTTCTTATTTTCTTTTTATCATCAAAACAATTACAATTCACTCTTTTTTGTGTGTGTGTGTGCGTGTTTAAACAAATCACAATTCGTTGTCATCTTAATCGGATTTTTTGCACTTCCATTGCAAGCACAATTTTTTTGTCTATTTTGTTTGCTGTTCATTCATTGTTTTGTGTTGCTTCTTGTCTTTTGCAATTACGTCGTCTTTTTTATTGTTTATGTTAGATAAGTCCTCCTCCTTCTCCGCAATTTCTCGCTCACGTGCCATGCAATCTAAATGCATTTCATTTTAATTTTTTTTTCTGTGTCTCGTCTTGTGTTAGAGAAAATTAAATATTGTCTTAGCATTTTGCTTGTTTGCTCAAATCAAAAACAAAGAAGAACGTTTTTGAAATGGAATTTTCCAAGAATAAAAAAAATGGAAAATACGAATTAAGATTGAAATTATTAAAAAGAAAAGTCATGACAAGAGCAGACTCTTAAAAAAAATTATATAAATTGTAAATAAAAATAATGTTTAAACGAATAAGAAAACGAAAGACAACGTAAAAATGAAATGGAATCAAGTCAGTCATTCTCGCTTTTATTTTAAAAAGTTTTTCCTTTTATTTTATTTTTTTTTATAACACAACATCTTTTAATTAGAATTCAGACAGCGTAAAAAATCAAGTAAAAGCCATTTTGTGCAACACTGTTTCGTGCTTCCGGATATGAAAATACAAAAAAAAAGTAACATCGTGCACTTTTACACAAAGTATGACTAAATGGTGCTTTTTTGTACATTTATAATTTTTTTTTTCATTTCAATCCTCAGGCTCTAATATAATATAATGACACAATAAAGTAGAGAGACAGAAAGAAATGTACTATATGTTTAAGCTCTTTTTTGTTAAGGTTTTCCTTTTTTAAATTATATTTACGTGTATTACTGTGAAAGTGCACGTACAATGAAAAGCATTTTCATGCTTGAATTCATTTAGAATTTAGCCTGCACTTTTTGGTTTTAAATCCAATTAAATTTCGTTATCATTTTACTTTTACATGGTTTTAACAAACAGTGCTAAAACTACAACGCAGACAGGCATGAGCACTTACATTTACATTAAAATAGTGTGAGAAACATTGAAAAAGAGGGAACTCGAATGAATGACGCGTTTTAAGCTTAGGTAGAATGCAGATGATTGTAGTTATTGTAAAGAGCCCTCACTTAAAAAACTTTGAAATTTTATCCATGCAAATTTTTACGTTTTTGAGTAAAAAAATAATTTTTCGTAAGTTTGAAGTGACCTGAAGCAAAGTTTGAGAGAATATATCAAGCTGCAACTTTACTGAACTGACCAATTCAATATTTAAAATATTATGCTTAAATACAGGATTTTGAACTCATTTTCCAGTTTTGAAAAAAACATTTTGAGTGGTCGTCCTTACAATGGTTTCATCAAATTGAAGAGCAAATTAGTCCAAAAAGTACATTGCAGCGACAGTGCATCCTAAAGTTGGTAATTTATAGATTTTTTTGATATCATGCTCGTTTGAAGAAAGCATATCAAGCTTCGTCTATGAAATTTTCTTTTTCAGGTTCTTGATTTTAGTGCTAGATAAGGGTCGTAACTGCTTCTGATGACATGATAAAATTTACAGCTCTCTCATGATGATGGTAGCAGGTATGCACGTATATTGAACATGTTATCATAGCGTACTAGCCAGGAATCGAACGCAGATTCCCAAGATCATCTCAGCCACTTTATATTTTGGGCTTTTTGTAATCTACATACATCATTCTGTATGTACTAGTGTTGTCTTATCCTAATTAATGTGCATATTGTCTTTTTCTCTAATAGTAATAGTACTATGGAAGATTCAGACATTTGACAATCTTATGTATCGTACTTTTGGTAGGTGGTCACCCATCCAACAACGAGCATCATTCACAGCTGCTTAACCTAGTCGAACGAACGACTGTATGCTAAAAGACTGCACCAACTGAACGCCTAAATTAAATATTGAACAAATAAGAATGAGTTCCTGTAGAGACTAAATAAAAAATTTGAGTTTCCTCTTGGCATTTGACTCAATACTAACAATGCTAAAACTATATGCCATGCCAAATGTGAGTCAGTATTTCTTCACGAGACGACGTCACCCACGAGCCTTCTCTAGATCCGATATTTGTATCGAAAACCATAACATCCCATGAAAGAACAATGCTAAATATCTTTGCCTGATGTTTGACAAGAAATTTATGCTCCGATTGCATATCGATGAAGTCATAAAAAAAACTGAAAAATGCATCAGAATGATATACTCGTTAATTAATCGAAGCTCTAAATTAAACTATAAAAACAAACTTCTACTATATAAAGGCATAATAAGACCTATTAGTTTATTTTTCCCCCAAGTTTCAAATTTTTATAGATGTAAGTGAAAATGTGCTAGTCATCCTACTAGCCTGATGACCAAAGACCTCTGGTCTAACCCCATTAAGTTGTCAGAGATCTTGGGATTAAAAATGGAACTTTAAAAGACTCTGCCAAAGCCGCTACAACAACAACTAAAAATTTTGTAGTGTAATAGCTCAGAACAATCAAATTCATTTTTATATAAACTACTCATAAATTTTACATTTGAATTCGTCTAAAGAAAAAATCCTTTTTATTAATAAATTTGAATCATCTCACATCTTTTCATATATTTATTTCATTTTATTACTCGTTTTTTTCACTTAACAGTCTTTTTTACTCCTACAGTTTATTGTCTCACCTTTTTATTGTTGCAACAGACAAAAAATACAAATCACATTTTCACACCTTCGCACCTTCAGTATTTTTTGTTTCATTCTTCACACAACAAATAATGATTCCCATATGACACCCTTTTTTTGTGTGGATCAAAATTATAAACAAAACTTACTCACAATAAAAAAAAGAAAAAAATACATTTAAAAAAAAGTGAATCGTATCTTTTCCTTTTCACACATATTAAGTGTTGTTACGCGATAAATTTTGTACAATATGAAGAAAGGGAACAAAATTGTATTTCACACCTTTTTCACAATGACAAAATTGTCCCTTTTTGCTTAGATCTCGAAAAAAAAGTACATGAAACAGTTTGAAAATAATAAAAATAATAAAAAAAAAATATACAAATACACACAATTTTTTTTTTGTATTGCATCATCGTCATATCTCACAATGATACATGAAAAGAGTCCGCTCTTTTTTTCCTTGTCAAACATCCGGTTTCTATTTAGAAGGAGTGTGAGACAATGTGTGTGATGAAATGTGAAAATAAAAAAAAAAGAAATCTAGACAACATTGATAAACGTGAGTGAGTACCGCAGGTGTTTCACTGATTTGAATGACAACTTAAGAGAAGGCACAAAAAAAATGATACAAGCTTTGAATCAATTTTTATTTTAATTTTTTTTTATGTATCACATTGAATTTTTTTTTTATTTTATTGGATATGAAAAAAAATATCACATATATTTCAAAAACATTTTTTATTGTAACAATTTCAAACATAAATCGATTGAAGCAATCAAAGGATTTGTATTTGATTACAAAATGGGATTGAAGGTGAAAGTGATACGATTTAAAGATTTCAATATAAAAATTTTACCTTTTTGTTATGCAATTCAAAACATTTTTACTCAATTTTTCGATGTATAAAATGAGAATTCAATTACATTTCAGGTATTTTTTGGCTCAACTCCCCCACATTTTATATACTTGTCATTCCTTGCCAATTCAGGCTTAAATTCAATTATTGTGAGCATGTGAAAGGAGAAAAAATAATATAATAGGAAAAATAAGAATAAAATTAGAATTTGTCATATCATTGTGTATCTAACGCAATCAATGCCAAATCTAACAAATGCCAGTTATCTTATTTGAGAAAGATTGAAAGGATTGAAATGAAAATGATATTTTTTCTGAATACACGTGATTGATTATTTCATGTTTTTTTGCTTGTCTTATTTTTTTTTTACTAAATTGTTGTCGCGCTCCAATAATATTTGAAATCAGGTGTGTGTGTGTGCTTTGTAAACACATGATTGACTGGTTTTTGATTGAATTTCCTTGAAAAAATGAAAAATTAAGTCAAAACAAGCAATTTTGTACGAATCCGCTTAATTTCATTGCTTATGATTACGTTTAATCATTTTTTTTCTCAAAAATTCCTTTTTTGTTCATTTATAACTAGCTAACGTCAAATTCACTTATTTAACGATGTTGATCATCTATTTTTCTGTCGTTTTTTTGCCTTTCAATTATCTTTACTTGTGACACATCTAACACAAGTGCTTACCTATCCACTACAAAAAAATACGCAGTCAATCAAAGACATTGACAATTTTGAGCATGAAATTGAATAAAATGTAACTGATTTTGTCTGATTCAATTTTTTTGTTTGTTTGGATGGGTAAATAAATGATTCAGAGAAAAATTCCACGTGCATGAAAATTTACTTGAATCCGTTTCCTTTTTTTTTTGTTTATTTGACGACATTTCAGATATTAAAGGAATTGAATTGAATTGAAATTATTGTCATTCGATTTTATTAACAAAAAAATTTTAATTTTTCTGTTAAACTTTAAATTATGAGATAATTAAATTGTAAAGTATGAAAATGAAAGCACACACACACACACACGGAAACAGCATTGTTTCGACGTTTTGGGGCGTAACAGCAAGTAGAAAAAAAACATGAAAAACTCATAATAAAAGTGACAAAAGAAACGGAAAACATTGTTTTTTTTTTGCTTTACAGTTCATGCTCTCAGTCAATCTCTGTCGAATTTCCTTTTAATATTAAAAAAAAATATTCATACAAAACAATAATTTTTCAAAAAAAAAAATAATAATTCGGGAAAAATAACAATACAATACAATTCAAAAAAAAAATACAATTTCATATAATTTTTTGTTGTATTTTATGATTAAACTCTGCAGTGCTAACAAAAAAACAACTTGAATGTGTGTGATTTCTTATGCGTATAACTTTAAAAAGGAAATCCTGCTTTTTCTATCTATCTTTTTTTTTATTATTTATGTATACGAAACATTAATATTTTTTTTTTCATATTGAATCATATCATAATGGGAGATTTCAGGGACAGATCACAAATGATAATAACATTATTTTTTTATTGTGTCACAGCATCAATATGCTTTTGTTAGCTTTATTTGATTGTATTTTGATTGAGATGAAATTTGAAGTGAAAATGCGATACAAGGGACGATTTGATGGTGACAGGCATATAAAACCGAGGTCGAGGTAATAAAATTAAAAATCGGCAAGCACATGCCGTTTCTTGAAGTCAGGTGGCGAATTAACGCCAAGCAGTCACATTCAAGTTTACATTTAAGAATATCACGTGACGACACAGACCTAACTGGAGCTATCAAGGTCCTTAGTGAACAAAATAATATCTTTAAGAGAGTCCTTGAGGAAACATAAAAAGGAATTCGGGAACAACAAGCCATTGCAGATTAGCTCCATGCAGCTCAAAAAAACCTTGGGGTCCTCCAGGTTGATGAGGACCTTGAGGTCCTCAAATGATGGTCACGTGATGATTGTGAGCGAAACAGGTCTATTAAACATGAAACGAAACGTATCAGAGGCAGCTAAGTCTACCTCCAGCTCCTTAATGAAATTCCTAAAGCTTATCGACAAAAAATCAAAAACGGCTTTCGATGATGTATAGCCTCAGAGAAATCCATCAAATACGTTGTAGGAAGGGATACACCTGTACCGGAGATGACAGCCCATACTTTGTGATTCAGGAATCAGAGCTTTATAAGGTAATATCGAAGCTCAAAACTTCAAATGCCCTCGTCAAACACAAAGAGACTGCCAAGAAATTGAACAACACACTGAAATACGTCCTGACAAAAGAGAATCTTCATTACGGAATTGATACAAAACCCAGAAAAACCCTTTTGGAAATGAAAATGCACTTTTGATATAAATTTAAATGTAATTTTTCCCTTTAGTTCCCCACTCTTGAAATTTCTTCTTAAAAAAAACACATAAAATTGGTTGTAACACAAACAATAAAAATTCGGTTGTATCATCATTTATATCATTTTTTTTTGTGATTCTTCTTCTCTCCTACCATGTTGGATATGAAACCGGATGTAAATAACCCGTTATTTTCTTGATACGTTAAAATTACTCAAGTGTGTAGGCGCGTGTTTGACAGTGGGCAAATTTGACAATGAGATGAAAATGATATGAAATAAAGTGAGATGAGTTAATTTTGATTTTTTTTTTCTCAAAATAT
Organism: Culicoides sonorensis; assembly: GCA_900002565.1. Classification (NCBI taxonomy): domain Eukaryota; kingdom Metazoa; phylum Arthropoda; class Insecta; order Diptera; family Ceratopogonidae; genus Culicoides; species Culicoides sonorensis. The sequence goes on along the minus strand of LN483515.1, from coordinate 322,137 downwards.
TACTCTAAGAGGATTTTCTAGATTGGATTGACGTTTTTTTTACATTTGACAGATGTCAAACTTATTTAATTTTTGTTAATATTCAACAAGATAAATTTTTTTGTTTTGTCAAAGTTATTTCAAGCTGAAAGAGAACGGAAACTATCAAAAGTGACGAATCGTTCCTCTAAATGTCATTAATTTTAAAAAAACGCATAACTGTCAAATTTGACGTTTAAGTTAAGTTTAAGTCAAGATTAATTGGTGAAGGAAGCGTTAAATTAATTAAGTTCTCTTGAGCTCTGTGACAATTTTAACGTTTTTTGTCATTTTGACGTTTTAAACTGTCATGTAGACATTTGAACAGATATTTTTGACATTACCTTAGATTTTGACGTTTAAATGCCATTTTTGACTTATGATTTAGAATTTTTAATAAAATTGACTTTTTTTCCTTTTTTAATTTAATTAAATACTAATTTCAATTTATTTTTTTTATCTTTCCAGGTAAGCACGATGAAAAAAATCCTTTCCAAAACTTCCTGTCAGCTCAAATTCCATCGTAAGTGAAATTGTCAAATCGAAATAAAACCTGATTTCATCTGCCCAATAAATCATCAAATGTGATTTAATTTAATTTATTTTTATTATGAATTGAGTCATAAAATAATCAAAGTGTAATCATCCTAATTTTTTTATTAGGATTATTTGAATGAGTGTCATATCCAAAAAAAAACACCATACAAAAAAATATTTTTATTGATTTCAAATCACACCCTATCACATAAAATTTATATTTGAGAAAAACTCCCAGATATATCTTGAAAATGGATAAAAAAAATTATACAGATAAAATGTATCATGTAACAGACATTCAAGTCATAAATAATTTCATATTTTAGTCAAATTGAGTCTGTTTTATTGGTTTTTATGAAATTTAATTTTATGTTAGTGTGTGTTTTATTTGTATCAAAACATGTGAATGACATAAAATTTCTGTTTTTAAAGACAAAATGCTGTTATAAAATCTTGATAGTGGAGTCAATTATTTATACAAGAATATTTATATTTATAAGAGAGTTTGCGACGTACGTAAAATGTTAAAATTGCATTGACGTTGATTTTGCTTCTGGTTGCATTGTATCATGATTTAAAAGGTAATATCAGTGAAATACGATGTAAAAGATTTGGTATGTTATGTAATTTGTAGGTAAATTTTGCACTCATTGTTAATATTTTACATTCATGAATATGATACAGATAACTGATGTGAGTTAAAAATGCATGGAATTAAATGGAATATGGTTTCAAGCCACATTTAAAATTCCAGTTTTTAGTTGAGAGTTTTTGGGATTTTTGAAATTGTTTTGATCAAAGCATTTAAATGAGCTTAACTGATGTTTGATAAAAACCCTCAATTTTCAAAGGGAGGTAGGGGGGGGGTCTGTCATTAAGGTGTGCACTCAGGGCATCAGCCAGGTTAAGTGTTTATTTCCGTTACTAGCATCAGAGAGCCTTAGCTTTTATCCTGTCATCATGAGCAGTCGCCAATCTTACCTTAAATCGTATAGTCGCGACTAGTCGTCAAAGGAACATTTGAGTTAAGCGCCCCTCGCCATTTCTTTCATCTTTCACGTTCCTGATGCGCTTTCTCTTAAAAAATCTTAAATCTCGTAGTTTTTTGATGTATAATCAAATACCGTTGTCTCTTAGTTCTCAATTCGATACCCCGTCATATTTTCTCACAGTAGGGTTGAGTATCGGACTTTCGTTATCTTAAGAGCCCCTATCGTTCATTTTCATAAATCAATCTCAATGTTGTTAGGGAACTGCTTTCAATCGTTAAATAATGAAAAAACCAGATTTATTTTCGTAAAAAATCTTCAAAGCTCACAATAGAGGGTTCGCAAACGGTAGACCGTTCTACTACCCTAATTTACTTAAATTAATATTGAAAATCAACTTTAATGCACAAGTACACTTACTTGCACCACCACGTAAACGCTTTTATCCTAACAGGATGCGGTAAAATCCATCTTTCTCTTTATTTATTTAAAAGTGCATCAACCTTCAACATAAAAGCAGCAAAATTCAATATTCTTTTACATTTTCACATGATTCAGGTAGAGAAATGTAAAATAAAAACTTGTATGATGTGAGATGAAGTGATTTAACTCCATCCTACCATTATACATATTTTAAAGTTGATTAACCAGGAAGGCACATGCATGAATCTTCTTTTTTTATGATATGTACCATGACTGGTCATAAGTGCCCTTGTTGCTAAATTAATGTAAACAGGATGATGTTTTCCTCAACAAAAGCGACATTGATGATGAATCTCCACACACACTTACACATTTTGTGAATAATAACTTTTGATTTAAGCACATAAGCCACATTCTATTAGCAGAATTCATCCAGTGGTTTTACTGTTATTATTGCATTTTAGTTTCTGTTTGACTTTGATAACACATTTTACATTTAATCGTTGTTGATATCCCCCAATGTATGTTAACATCCTGTAATTTGATAGAAAATTGTATTACTGTGTTTGTGCGAGTGACGTGTTAAAAAGTCAAAATTTGCATAAATTTTCCATTTTTTGGTTAGATTGTGGCATTTCCTTCGTCTGATCCAACTGGAAAAGTGGAAAGTGAAAATATTTGTACTTTCTTTGGTTAAAATTAAATTGAGATGAAATTAGAAACAAAAAAAAACAAGTCGTCTCCATTATTATAACATATAATTTTAAATCAATTTTTGTCTCACAATGTCAAATATGGGTCATTTTTTATCAAATACAATGAAAAAAAAATATAATCCCTAAATTGATGTCATTCAACCAGAAAAAAAATGAAATCCAAACAAAATAACAAATATTTTAATACAACAAGATAATGCGTGTATTCAAAATTCAACAAAAAAAAATTTATATAAAAATATGTCAGTGTGTGGTTATAAAATAAATATGCCAACATCATCATAATCATATCTCTATAACTGAAACAGTATATTTTTATTCAAATATGTGACTTACTTCTATTTGAATTGGACTTGATGAAAAATTTTTATGTGTTTTTTTTTCACCATCACCATGTTTGTGTGCCAAAATGTGGAGTATTTTGAGTTAACTTTTCTGAATTTCATAAAAAAAAATGTATGTAGATCGAAAAAGTTACATTTATTTAAATGACAGTTTTAAATTATTTATTTTTATTTATTTTTTTTGATCATTATTTAAAAGGATAACAAATAAAATACGTTTATTGTTATGAAATGGGAATCAAATTGAAACATGAATAATGATAATGGTGATAATCCTGTTTGAAAAAAGAGGAGTTTAAAATTGATTATTATCTGACAGGACAAATGAAAATATATTTCAATTTTAAAGAATGACTTTTGAAGAGACATTACGATGAAAAAAGAACATTTTTAGAAATTAAAATTTGAAAAGAACGGTTTTCGAAAGTAAAATTTGAAAAGAACATTTTTAGATAGTTAAATTTGAAATGAACATTTTTAGAAAGTAAAATTTGAAAAGAACGTTTTTAGAAAGTAAAATTTGAATAGAACATTATAAGAAAGTAAAATTTAAAAAGAACATTTTTAGAAATTAAAATTTGAAAAGAACATTTTTAGACAGTGAAATTTTAAAAGAACATTTTTAGAAAGTAAAATTTGAAAAGAACATTTTTAGAAATCAAAATTTGAAAAGAACATTTTTAGACAGTGAAATTTGAAAAGAGCATTTTTAGAAAGTAAAATTTGAAAAGAGCATTTTTAGAAAGTAAAATTTCATAAGATTGTTTAAAAAAAACCAGTCATCTCCATTATCAACATTATATTTTTAAATTAAGCTTCATCCCTCTCAAACTAAGCTGGATCGAAATAAATAGAATTAACACAAACTTCAAACACTCGTATGCAGAAAAATCACCACATAATCCTTTTTTTAAATCCATTCTGATCTTTGCATTTACATTTAATTTTTTAATTTCCTCTTTCCTGAACATTCACATATTAAAAACAATATACATTTAATCTTCTGATTAAAAGCCAAGTTTCCCTCGTACTCTCAGACATAACTCAATGAAATGGAACAAAATCAATTACATGCTTTTTTAATACACACACAAACACACACATTCTCAGTTCAGTAAACCATAATAATTTTATTTTTTTACACACGTTTATGAAAGTGCACATGCATGACCTCATATCCGTATTCAGATCAAGTAATAAAATTATATATTTTTATGTTCTCTGTATATTGATTATACAAAGCCACATCAATAAATTTGCCATTTTTCCTGTATGCATTTTTGTGTGTGTGTATTTTATTTATTTTTTAATATATTATTGTTATACAGTTTTTTTTCCAAACAACCGAGTAAAATAATAATAAAAATAAATATAATAATAATAATTTTTTTTTATTCAAGAGAAAAGAAAAAGCTTTTTTATTGCTTCATGTTGCATCATTTATGTTTTGAATTGTATTAAAGGAGGATGTGAAACAGGATGAATTTAAATTTCATTCTACATGATTTTTTATGTGATGCACTATGTTATAATAATATAAAATATAAATTTTTATTATTTATCAATATTCTGAAAAGCATTAAATTTGGTGTATTGTATTATTTTTGTTGGATGATGATCATGATGTCGATGAAGCTAAAAGGCATGTTTGCTATTTTTATATACAAAACAAGGATGATATTTTTTCAGGATGTGCAATATCTCGTATTCAAATAAATAATAAATATTATGATGTACGTTAATAAATATTGTATTTGTATATGAATATACCATGAAAGCTTATAAGAGAAGATGATTAAAATAATATTATGCATATAAATATAATTGGAAAATGTCCGTTCATTGTTTTTTTATTTTTCATTTAAAATTAAATAATAAAAATAATCTTTTTCAAAAAAACTTTTTAAAACATATTTTGAATTTTTTTCTAAAAGACTTCTTTAAAAATTTTCATCTAAAAATCTGCTAAAAAAATTTTGTCGTCTAAAATACTTCTTTAAGAATATTTCTATCTTAAAAGCTTATTCTTGATTTGCAAAAACTCAAGACCGAATTGCATTTCATCTAAAAGAATGCTTTTAAAATTTCAGTCTAAAATTATTCTTTAAAATATTGTCATCTAAAAATCTTCTATAAAAATTTTGTCGTCTAAAAGAATTCTTTTTATTAAGTTTTAAGCATTTTGCCTGTTTTGTTTCTTACAAATTTTATTAATTCCATGTAGAAAAGAACCTGGTTTAATTTTTTTTTCATAATTTCATGTCATTTTAATTAAAAAGAGCACATTTTCCGTTTTAAAGTTACACCTTCCAACTACAAGAAGTCCTTAATTTATATCAATAAATAACTACAATAATAATAACAACTCTCATTGTTGAACTTAACATAAATTGTTTGGCACCTACTTTTTTCCCCCTTTTTCCATGAATAAACATTTAAAAAAAAAATAAAATTAAAACATGCAACAATACCACCTCAAGTTGATTCTCGAGCAATATTTCATGCAGTATCAAGCAGAGAGATGTACTTCAAAAAAGCACGATATGGACGACACACGATGATGATGATGACGACGCTTTAAAAATAAAAACAAAAGAGAAACATACAAAGGAAAAAAAATAAAATCATGGAAAATGTAATAAATAATTTGTTAAGTCACGTGATAACAAACTCAAATAAAATTTACTACAAGTACATTTTATTTAATATTTTTCGTTTTTTTTCTTTGTAATGTAGAAGTAAAAAGTAATCATACGTTGTATATTTACTTTCTAACTTCTGATTTATTATAATTAATAGTTTGAAAAGAATTTTAACATCCTTTGGCATGTTTATGTCTCTAACAGTATATTTATCATAAAATATTGTATGTAAATTTGTAGCTAAAGTAACTAAAAATAGTTTTCATTTTTTTTTTTGACCATGTGAAAGTTATTATTAGTATTTTGGAAGTCTAAATATTTTCTCTCTGTTTGACGATTAAGTAGAAAAATATACGAGTAAAGAAGGCTTGTGTACATTTTAAATCATAAAATTTGTATGAGAACTATTTTAATTTACTTTATATGTCAAAAATAGAAATAAAACGAGATTTTTGATTAAATTTTTATTTGTAGAAAATATTTTTGGTATAATTTATTTAAAATTCGTTTCATTTTTGACTGCTTTAAAATATTTTTTCTAAGAAACTTCGTTGAAAATGTCTTTTAAAAACTTCTTTTAAAATTTTCGTCTAAGAAACTTCTTTTAAAATTTTTGTCTAAAAAACTTCTTTTAAAATTTTTATCTAAGAAGCTTCTTTTAAAATTTTCGTCTAAGAAACTTCTTTTAAAATTTTTGTTTAAGAAACTTCTTTTAAAATTTTTGTCTAAAAAACTTCTTTTAAATTTTAAGTCTAAAAAACATCTTTTAAAATTTTGAGTCTAAAAATCTTCTTTTTAAATTTTGTGACTTAAGAACTGCTGTTAAAATTTTGAGTCTAAAAAGCTTCTTTTAAAGTTTTGAGTCTAAAAACTTCTTAAATTTTCGTCTAAAAAACTTCTTTCAAAATGTTCGTCTAAGAAACTTCTTTTACAATTTTGAGTCTAAAAAACTTCTTTTTAAATTTTGTGACTTAAGAACTGCTTTTAAAATTTTGAGTCTAAAAAGCTTCTTTTAAAATTTTGAGTCTAGAAACTTCTTTTAAAATTTTCAGTCTAAAAAACTTCTTTTAAAATTTTCGTCTAAAAAACTTCTTTCAAAATGTTCGTCTAAGAAACTTCTTTTACAATTTTGAGTCTAAAAAACTTCTTTTTAAATTTTGTGACTTAAGAACTGCTTTTAAAATTTTGAGTCTAAAAAGCTTCTTTTAAAATTTTAGTCTAGAAACTTCTTTTAAAATTTTTAGTCTAAAAAACTTCTTTTAAAATTTTCGTCTAAGAAACTTCTTTTAAAATTTTGAGTCTAAAAAACTTCTTTTAAATTTTAAGTCTAAAAAACATCTTTTAAAATTTTGAGTCTAAAAATCTTCTTTTTAAATTTTGTGACTTAAGAACTGCTGTTAAAATTTTGAGTCTAAAAAGCTTCTTTTAAAGTTTTGAGTCTTAAAACTTCTTTTAAAATTTTGAGTCTAAAAAACTTCTTTTAAAATTTGAGTCTTAAAAACTTCTTTTAAAATATGTGTCTTAAAAACTGCTTCTTTTAAAAGTTTGCGTCTATAAAACTTTTTTTTTAAATTTTCGTCTGAAAAACTGCTTGAGTCTAAAAAACTTCTTTTAAAATGTTTGTCTAAAAAACTTCTTTTAAAATTTTAAGTCTAAAAAACTTCTTTTAAAATTTTCGTCTAAAAAACTTCTTTCAAAATGTTCGTCTAAGAAACTTCTTTTACAATTTTGAGTCTAAGAAACTTCTTTTAAAATTTTGAGTCTAAAAAACTTCTTTTAAATTTTATGTCTAAAAAACATCTTTTAAAATTTTGAGTCTAAAAATCTTCTTTTTAAATTTTGTGACTTAAGAACTGCTGTTAAAATTTTGAGTCTAAAAAGCTTCTTTTAAAGTTTTGAGTCTAAAAACTTCTTTTAAAATTTTGAGTCTAAAAAACTTCTTTTAAATTTTGAGTCTAAAAAACTTCTTTTAAAATTTTCGTCTAAAAAACTTCTTTCAAAATGTTCGTCTAAGCAACTTCTTTTAAAATTTTGAGTCTAAAAAATTACTTTTAAAATTTTTGTCTAAGAAACTTCTTTTAATATTTTGAGTCTAAAAATCTTCTTTTAAAATTTTGAGTCTAAAAAACTTCTTTTAAATTTTGGTCTAAAAAACTTCTTTTAAAATTTGGCGTCTAAAACACTTCTTTTAAAATTTTGAGTCTAAAAAACTTCTTTTAAATTTTGCGTCTAAAACACTTCTTTTAAAATTTGGAGTCTAAAAAACTTCTTTTAAAATTTTGAGTCTTAAAAACTTACTTTAAATTTTGTGTCTTAAAAACTCCTTTTAAAATTTTGTGCCTAAAAATCTTCTTTTTAAATTTTGAGTCTAAAAAACTTCTTTTTAAATCTGTGTATTAAAAACTTCTTTTAAATTTTCGTCTTAGAAACTTCTTTTTAAATTGTCGTCTAAGAAACTTGTTTTAAAATTTGTGACTTAAAAACTGCTTCTTTTATTTTAAATTTTTGTGTCTATTTAACAAAATCACTTAAAAAATTGAAAATAAAATTCTCTTAATATTTCATTTCGCCTCATTTTTCAAAATAAAACAACCTTGACTCAGAATAACAGCAATCTAATAAATTTTCCTCAAATTACATTGAATTTTACAAAAACTAAAAATAATAAACACAAAAATAATACCGTAAAATAAAGGAAAAACAATATTCTTTTCCTACCACATAAATCTTCAATAAAATTTATATAATCATCTGACATGAATTCAATCGAGCTCACAAATCTAACACCACCCATATTTTGTGTGTCTTCTACACACACACACACACAGTAATAGATTCACAGATAGACTCTAATAATATTTTATTATGTTCTGCATTCAAAATTTATTGCATCATGTCCGTTATATTTTGAATTCTGCTTTCTCTTTGCCTCATGCTTGGAATATTGTGAGTTTTCAATGTAATATGAGAAAAAACAACAAACGATTATATTTCAAAAATTTTATTACCAATTTTATTGCAGACAAATAATCCTTTTTTTTGTTTTGAAATAATTTACAGCAATTTACTTATTTGTCTTAGAATTCTTTGATTTTTTTTTGTTCTTTGTATGAAAAAATAGCCACATGGAATAAAAAAATGTGAAGAATCAAATAAAATTAATGAAATTATTTAAAAGAAAAAAAAATTGTATTTTGGTGATCATTGTGTTAATGGTAAGCTATTATTTTATGACCATTTTCAAGTTTACATTGGAAACAGAATTTTATTTTCTCATTTGAGAGATGAGCAAATTGTTATGATGATGGAGGTCGTAAAAATTAAATAAAAGCCATAAAATGTACGTGTGTAACAACTGTTTTCAACGTCTTCTTAACTTTTTCGCTTCGTGTGTGTGTATGTGTGTGTGTGTGTATAAAAACCATAAGAAAAAGGAGGATTTAATTACATGCCAAAAATTGCACAAGACAATATAAGAGATTTTTATTGTAAATTACTGTTGTAACAGCCTGTTTTTATGGATTGAATTCATTGTTTTGATTGTTGTAAATGAGATCGTGTGTTGTTATTATTGCCCCAATTCTGTGTGTGTATGTGTTTAAAATAAAAGTATTATAAAGTTTTAAATAGCTAAAGTCATTAGACGCGTCGTCACTATTAAATTTTGTGGTTTTATGTCTTTTACTCTTAAAATGAAGAAGAAAAAAATAATACATTTATTTATGATGATATTTTTCTGTCTTGTCATTTGGTCTTTATTATCTTTTCATTTTCATCAATTCAGTTTTAAAAGGCACCCATCAAAGGTTATTAATCCTGAGACATGTGTGTGTGCGTTGTACGTGTGGTTTTTCTCTTCTCATATTAAATAAGATTATAAATGAAAATGAATCTTAAATATTTAAGGATTTTATTTATTTATTCATATGATGAATAAAAATAGAATTAAATTATGGTAAAAAGGATATTAGCTCGACAGGTGGTACACCAATTATTTAAGAGTGGTTCATTTACGTCTTTATTCAAAAATTGAGAGAATATGTCAAAACCTAATTCATGAACAAAATGATTTGAGTGGAAAATTTTTCTTTATATTCAAAATATAATTTATTTTCTTTTGAAAAGTACGTAAAAAATTCTCCATAAAATTTTAAATATGGATGGAGAAGGTCAAAGGTCGTATCCAAGTTCATTTTATTCATCTCATTTCATTCAATTTCTTTCTCTGCCGAAGCCTTAAATGGGCTTTCTAAGGATTTGAAGTAATTTAAATTGAAAATTAAAGTTTTGTTTTCAGAAAAACTGTCGTTTTAAATTAACGGTCACTTTAAAATAACGGTCATTTTAAATTTCTCTTGAGATTTTTCAAATTAGTCAGGAGATTTTAATTTTGAAATAAAACTATGATTTAATTTGAATTTTCTAATGAAAGGTATTTTTCAGGTTAACGGTCGTTTTAAATTAACGGTCATTTTAAATAAACGGTATTTTTAAATTTCTCTTGAAATTTTTTGAATCAGTCAGGAAGTTTGAAATTTGAATTAAAACGATGATAAAATTTGAATTTTCTAATAAAAATTTCATTCAAAGGTATTTTGCAGATTAACGGTCGTTTTAAATTAACGGTTGGTTTAAATTAACGGTCATTTTAAATTTCTCGTAAGATTTTTCAAATTAGTCAGGAGATTTTAAGTGTTTAAACAAACCTGTGTTCGCATTTGAAATTTATCATAAAATTTTCTTTAAACGATGCCTGACAAGATTGTTATTTGAATTATAAGCCGCATTTTTGCTAGACACACTATAAAATTTTGAAGCAATTTTCAGCAGATTTTTTAAAAAAATAAATTGGAAATACCTTAAAATAACAAAATTTCACTAAAACTTAAAAGTCAAATAATTTAACGAATAATTTTTTTTTTACCTCCAACGTTTCTGAATGTAATTTCAGTGTAATTTCGAGAAAAAAAAGTTCAAAAAAAATTAAAAAAACGGTTTTTATGAAATAAAATAGCCAAATATGAGTCAGAATAATAAACTTTTATCGCTTATTAACAGAAAAAAAACACCAAAATCACTTAACATCCTTCTTTAGTAGAATCCATTTAGAAAACAAGTTGCTTGAAGCAAGGTACCAACAAAAAAAATCTCCTTATCGTTTCAGCATCCAAATAATATTTTTCTTACATGTGCTCATAACAACACAAAATTGTATTCCATAATCCTAAAATATTACATTTTGTAGAAGAGCACGAGGAAAAAAAAACGTAAAAGTTTTTGGTTTATAATAAATAAGCTTCCTTGTGTGTGTATGTGAGTGTGTGTGGTTGAGGCTATTTTCAACTCCACACACAAAAAAAAACATACATCTGACATATTTTTGTAAACGCAAAAAAAAAATAATAATAAATACATGGGATAAGCATTACATTTGTCGACTTTATGAATTCCCTTTCAAAATCCAACAACGAGCTACAAAATTTATATTTTCATCAGATGATATTTATGGTGTATCGCATCATAATCATGTTCTATATGTATGACCATATCAAAATAGAATTATATTGTCCTGCAGCTATAAAATCGCTATTAATGATATTATTACACATCTTTTCCTTGTATTTGACGTTAAATTGATGTATGTATGTAATATTTTTGGGATATATAATCATGTTTTGCCAATTCAACGCGCTTTCCTACACAAGTTACATGTAAAAAGGATATGAATTAAATTGCCTAGAGGTAACTTTACTTGTATCCAACTAACTACTTTTGAGTTTTGTGTATGGGTTGTTTAACAAGAAATTGGGTATATTACTGAAAATAATGAACATTTGGTCTTTTTTACTTACAGCTCGTTCATTTTTGAAGGGTAGTTCGCTTTATCATGTAATTTTTTTCTTTTTATTTAAGGATTTTGGGATGATTAAATAAATGTATGTGTAAGTTATAATAAAGATGAATGGATTAATGATGTAATTTTAAAGATTTATGGCTTAATTTTTATGTTAGCACTCGTGTCTTTCCTTAATTACGTAGATGTCTTGTTGGACCTTTTTTCTAAAAATATAAAAATATATTTCATAAGAAATTGATGTTTTTTCATGTTTTTGTTAATTGAAGATATGGAAGATTCATGTGATCTTTAAAAAATTTCGAAGTACCAGGCGTTTCCATGTTAAATAATCGTGTTTCTATCAATTGTATTCCAAAAAATGAGAAATTTTAATCGGCTAGGCGGTTTAGGAAAAATGCATTTCAATGGGACTCGTTTCCTTGAATAAAATTCATCCATTTCGAAAAAACGGTCATTTTGAAAAAACGGTCTTTTTGAAAAACCACTATTTTGAAAAAACCACCATATTGAAAGAAACGGACAATTTTAAAATCCAGCCACTTTGAAAATTCAGTCATTTTGAAAATTAAAAAAAAAATCAAAACAATTTTAAAAATTGGAAAACTAGGACACTTTAGGCTTTTGACCGTTTTCAGGCTCTGGAGTCTAATCCCTGAGCCCAATCTCTGAGCCTAATCACAGCAATAATAAATTAAATCATTTTAGTAAACTTCTCCATCTAACAAACCGTTTTTATCGGTTATTCAGACTTAGGAGGCTCGACCTTGCTCCGATAGACCTTTCCGGAGTTATGGACGGAATGCAGTGACATTTTCAAGTGACGGCGGACAAACCCTGTGTAATAGTGCATTTTTTTACGAACAGAATATTGTTTAAATGATTACTATTTTTGAAAAATAAATGAAAAAATTTAAAAAATACAAAAAAAAATTCTAACGACCAGACGTCTCCATTACAAAAATGATCTAAATTACAAATAACAAGGCATTTTCACCTCAAAAAAATTGTTTTTTTCGAAACCAAATGATTTTGATTAACTTAGCACTACTTTTTAACCTAAACTTTACTAAAACCAGGCGTTTTCATTAAAAATAAGATCAAAATTGTAAAAATTACAGGGTTTTGATTGAATTAAAATTGTATTACTGAATTTTTTGATAAATTCAAAAATATTGAAAATCTTTGAATGACCAAACGATTCCATTACAAAACATATAATTATTTCAAATAACCAGGCGTTTCCATGTCTAAAAATATTTTTTCTATCAATTTAGAAATGTGAAGGGTAGAATTTAAATGAGTGTGAAGTTAGCCTGGGTAATTTTACTCAGCTGTTTGCCTTGTTCCATTTTCAGTCCGTTTCAAATTAAAATTTTTGAAACATTTGACCGTTGACATTTATTTTCTTAGCTTATATCAAAATAACGTCTCAATATTAATCAATCAGGGTAAGAAAAAAACTCATAAAATTCATCGAATCAAAAGTTTGATTGGAGAAAACGGTCTAAGGTATAAAAAAAAGTGTCAGACACCCTCTTCTAGGTCTCAAGAATGATCGTTGATCAAAATTACTTATAACAGCAAACATTCGAAAATTCTTAAAAAAAATTTCAAAAATGTTTCAAATGACTAGACGTTTCCATTGAATCAATTAATCAAAAAATTGTTCAAAATCTCTGGTAACCAGGCGTTTTTACCAGTTTTTTTCTCCTCAACCCTTTTTTTCTAATATGACCTTAACTTAGTTTTTAGTTTAATCGACCTTGCTAACCAACGAAATTGATTCGTTCAGATACAAAAATATTTAATTTAAACCAAATCAACTAAAATAATCACGCAGACAAAAAATTACAGTTTACTTCTCCAGTAACGAAAAAAAAACAGTAATTAAGCAACAAAACTCTCACATTATCGACCAAATGAAAGTGAAACTTTTTCCTCAATTCACAAGCACACCAATTTTTGTACATGTCATTATTATTATTTTCTTGTTTTAAACATATTTTTTTTTGTCAGCCATCTGTTTGCTGTTTTTGGCATGCAATTTGATCATTAATGTTCGTTTCTGTTCTCATTTCAATTTTTATTTGATATTTGTAGCACATTTTAATGAACAACAACCAAAAAAAAAATTATATTTTCCTGATAATGAGCGGCACTGTACCAAGAACATATATGACACAATTAAATATTTGAACCATGACACTCACAGTGGGATGTCACATAAATGAAATAACTATCGATTTTTTGATGATGATTATATTAAAATAAAAAAAATGTGTTGTACAATATTTTTATTACTTGTTATTGTGGTTGCTGGATGCATGAAATACAGGTGTTTTGAGTGCAAATACCTGCTGTGTAATTTATTTTTACCGAAATAAAAAGGATGAATGGTGACGCGACTCAATAGTGCACAAGTGTATAATAAAAATACATGAAAAGAATAGACGTGACTAAAGAAAATCGATACAATTTTTCTTTTAGGATTAAATAATAACGATAGTTTACAAAAAAATATCATATAAGAAAGTAAAACCAAGTTGTGTGTTATCGTAAGACAACAAAGGACTATCATTTTTAACTTATGAACACACATTTGCATACAAAATTGAGGTCCTGACACTATTATTATTGTTGTTGTTGTTGTTGTGTCTTTATATGTTAAATTTTTTATGCTTGTTCATGTTTTGTTTGTATATTGTCTTGTCTTGTCTTGTTAGGATTATTGTTCCTTTTAACAAGAAGGTGTTTAAGAAATAATGAAATTGAGTGTGTGAGTATGTTTTAACTCGGTATTTTCCTTATGATTTATGAAAATTTAAACAGAATTTTTTAAATGAAGTATTTTTATTTAAGTGAGTTAAATTGCCAAGGCGAACCCTCACCATTGATTTTGAGTGGCGTTTGTGGAATTTCTCTTGTACATTGTTTCACTCAAGGAGCTCGTTATATCAGATTTTAGAGCTGCCAGTTATCCAGTAGTTAAAACAAAAGCCTATCATGCCATTGGTGTGAGTTCGTATCCCAGACTTAATAAAATAATTATTCTAGGATGCAACTGCTCTCAGGTACATTCTCGGGCTTAGACTTAAAGGTTGGTGAAAATATAATGAGGGCCCTTTGAAACAACGGTCAAATGATGTAAACCTCATCATACTTTACTGAACCCTTTATAAGCTTTAAGTTCTAATGAATGATAGAAAGATGTGTCGGCTGTAAACAGAACCCGATGACTAGAAGTTGTTCAGATTTCCATCATAAGATGATATAGTTCACTTTAATTTAATTCACTTTAAATATTGTCACTTCGCTATTCAACATATTTTGATATTCGTCAATAAATTCATTATATAGTAATACACCTTTATATATGATTGAATTTTGTGCAGCGCTAGTATTTGTTCTCGGTGGTCCTAATCTTGATGGATTACGCAGTGTGAATGGTTGTGAGTTCATTAATGTGTTGAAAAATTGATTGAGGTACTCTGGCATCAATCCTTTTCTTATCTTGTATGACCCAACATTTGGTTAGAACTTTAATATCTATTGCCATTCGTCATAATTCTCAAAGCACTGTTTTGTCTCTTTTTTAGCTCGTTTAATTCAGTTTCAGAGGATAAAAATAGGATAGATGCGCAAAAATCGAGGTCCGGTAAAATAAGCGTTTTCAGAAGTAGCATTTGGGATGTAATGGCTCTTTGCGGTACTTCGAAAGATAAGTGATGAGTTGATAAAATTGTATTTACTACTATTGTCAAGGGAGTTTCACTCACTACACAACTTTGTCATAAAATTTAAATTTTGAATGCGCGCGTACACAACTGCGTATATGTAATTCCAATTTTAAAAACACACAGACGGTGGCGCATGATTTTCATACAAGTGAAACCCCCTTGCTATTGTTACTACGATAGTGCGATTTGAGAGAGTTGAGTTGATTATTTTAATAAGGTATAATAGAAAATTGACGTTCACTTATGATCAAATGCTTTTTTTTTGACGATTAAATGTCTCAATCTCAGGTATTCTTTGTACTAACGATTCAAACGAACAAGCTTTAAAAACCCTTAGGAAAAAAAACTCGCAATTTTTAAAAGTTTAGCGTCTTACCTAAGGAGATCCATCAAAGTGTACTAAAAAACCAGAAAAAAATATCTTTAGTTATTTCATTCTCCAAAGAAAACTCCCTCTATAACAGGCTTTTGAAAGTTTCTCATGGAACCAAACACTCTTGAACTTTAGAATTACAACTAAGCTCCACTCTTAGACCAAAACAAGTCGCTTCGGTCTCACTAAGATATATATGAAGCGTAAGAAGAAAGACAACTCACAAAAAGCCCAATGTAGTAGTGGCTGAGGTGGGTATACCCTTCTCAAATCATCATCATCGTAAGAAGAAGTTAATTTCCTTCTACGAGGTGCACTTTCAAACAGTACGACTACACGAGAAACCTTCTTCCTTTAACAGCATTTACCACAAGCCTAGTATGCTCTTTGCGTAGACCATCTCTTTCATGATGGAAATAAACGCTCTGTTGACCCAAGACAAAAGATGCTCCTAGAAAAGAAACGACAAGTGCAATTTTAGTGTGACGTCAAAATAACAATTTTTACTCACATTGGCCTTAAATGGGAGACTTCACTGGTTCACTGTTGAAATTATTGCCTTTGATTTGATATTTAACTATTTTATTTCTACCATCATCTTAATAAAGGCTTAGAAATGTTCATAAACTAGTAAATAACACTTAAGCGAAAAAATTCTGCATGAGAGCTTTCAATGCAATTTTTTGCATAAAAATGTTACAAGGGCTTTCAAAATTCAAAACAAATCCCTCAGCTGGATTGCTTGAGCACTTACGAAGTTATATTCTTATTTTAATTTACATTTTATTAACAATATTTTAAACTTTTTTTTAATGGTACTCAAACAATATTTTTATGTATAACATTTAATATAAAAGATAAATTGAAATACTTCATTAAAAAATAAACAAAAGTGACACTACATAAAATTTTTATATTGCGTAACCACATTTTGAGTTGAATTTTATTTTCTAAGTACCACTTTTTTTCTATCATTTTAATTTAATTTTATGATATTTTTAATTAATGTCTTTTCATTTTTTATTGTACAAAAAAAAAATAAACTGTAAAATGTTTTCTCAACGTGTCATTTTAAATTAATTTTCAATTCTAAATGAAAAAATTTCTGACTCAAATTGAATGAGCTTCACACTAAAATAATATAAAAACATAATTTTAGTGTTGAATTGCAACTCTCAAGTTCTCGACAAACTTTTTGAATTTAAATGAAAAAAAAATCTTTTCAAATTCAAGTACACTTTTATTTTACTGGGTTTGAAATTAAAAAAAAAAATGGAGAAGTTAAAATTCAGAATTAAAAGTAACGTAATTTCCATATGTGTCTTTTTTTTATCATTTCATCACGACAAACGTTAAGCATCTCCTAAATATTAAATTATCCAAAATTATGGTTTGTGTGCCTCAGTTTAATTTTATGTATTTATAAATTGTAAATAAGGCAAGATATTATGATAATCAGTGAAAGACAAAGTTTTTCAAGTGTACACGCGCGCATCAAAAATTATCATTGTAAAAAGCAACAATCCGTGACTATATCACATAGTCAATGTTGTTCATTCTCCAAAATTAAAAAAGGAAAAAAAAATAACATACAAGAGCTTAGAATGTTGTTTTTTTTGTAATATTTTTAAAGGCGTAACTCATTTAGATATATCATCATCATCATCAGCATACAAACAGCAAAAAACGACTCCGGATGTAAAATCGAGGGACATGTATGAAAAATTAATGTACGTTTCTCTCTGTATATGTGTGTGTGTATGTATGACAATATGTAATAAAATAATTTATTTTTTATGTTTATATAATTAGGGTATAACTTATCTTTTGTAATAATATGTGAAATTTATATGACTTATTTATTCTTATGTGAGTTAATATACGAAAGTTACACCTAAAATTTTGTTGTCTGCAGACAATGTTTATGTTCATGATAATAAATTTAAGATATGTACACACAAAATTACATACTACACCCTGTTATAAGGATTTTGTTGACTTTTACATTGAATTTTGTTTTGAAAACAAGTTTTTTTTACTTGTAAGTTCATTAGATTGTTTGACATGAAATTATGAAATCAACATAACATAACCCAACCCTGCCATCATCAGCTTTGTAAAATTCAGCTCTCAAATTGTCGAAATCCGTTATTTCGTTCTTGAATCCGACTCTGATTTGATTTCATAAGCTTTCAAAAAATTCAGCTCTTAAATTGTCGAAATTCTTCATTTTGTTCCTGAATCCGACTCTGACTTAATTTCATCAGCTTTGTAAAATTCAGCTCTCAAATTGTCGAAATCCGTTATTTCGTTCTTGAATCCGAATCTGATTTGGTTTCATAAGCTTTCGAAAAATTCAGCTCTTAAATTGTCAAAATTCTTCATTTTGTTCCTGAATCGGATTCTGACTTCATTTCATCAGCTTTGTAAAATTCAGCTCCCAAATCGTCGAAATCCGTTATTTCGTTCTTTAATTGTTGAAATCCGTTATTTCGTTCTTGAATCCGACTCTGATTTGATTTTATAAGCTTTCGAAAAATTCAGCTCTTAAATTGTCGAAATTCTTCATTTTGTTGCTGAATCCGACTCTGACTTAATTTCATCAGCTTTGTAAAATTCAGCTCTCAAATTGTCGAAATCCGTTATTTCGTTCTTGAATCCGAATCTGATTTGGTTTCATAAGCTTTCGAAAAATTCAGCTCTTAAATTGTCGAAATTCTTCATTTTGTTCCTGAATCCGATTCTGACTTCATTTCATCAGCTTTTGTAAAATTCAGCTCTTAAACTGTCGAAATGCGTTATTTCGTTCTTGAATCCGACTCTGACTTAATTTCATCAGGTTTAGCAACATTCAGTTCTTAAATTGTCGATTATCACGATCCACCCCTGATTTCAACTTACCCATAAAAGATCCTTCATAACTTTAATAAATAGCTACCTTTTCATGTCATAAAAGACACAAAAATTGAAAACAAAAAAATTTTATAAGTAAATTAGTCATCAAAGCACACACAAGCATAAAAGGTGAATGACGACAAAAAAAAACATTCACTTCATAATATTTGTAGTGACTCCCATAGGAGTAGTTCCACTAAAATTTTATGTTTATTATATTAAATTCATTTCATTGTCGTACCTTTTGTTGTCACATTTATTGTTTATGTATGTGAGTGACATAAGGACAATAAGAAAAATAACGACCATTTAAAGTGAGGGCATGTACAAAACACTTAACAACACACACATTTCCCTGTACTGGTAAAATTAAATTTTCAACTAAATTTTTTAACACAAAAAAAAAACAGCCCCGTCAAGTTCTAATGATGGAAATTATGAAAACAATTAACGTTTTCCTTTTAAAATGAAAATGTTGTTGTTGTTGTTTTTATTATTCCCTTGAATTGAGTGAAGTTGTGCGAGAGAGAGGGGGAAAACTTTTCATAATACCGGTCATTTATAATCATTAACTGCACAATATTGCACAATTTATTCAATTTTCCACTTCAATTTAATAGACATTTGCCACCCTTTTTCAAATGAAATTTGCCATTACTTCAACATGCATAGGCATATTTTGTGTGAGTGTGTGCCTGTGTGTGTTGGATATTTATAATAATGTAACAGGAACAGAATAATTGGATTCGACAGCTTGTCTGCATGACTTTAGACAGGTATTTTCATATATGTATTATATGAGACGAGTGCATAATAAAAATTTATAGACTTTACTGTAATTTTGCTTCATTTTTTTTGTTAATGTCAGTTAGACATGAAAAATTGTTTCCTATTAGGATTTCTCGCACTCTTGTTACCATTTTCAAGTCTTATGGGATTTCAATTTTTGCGAAGCAAAAAAACACATATCACCTTATGTCTTTCCTTGAAAAGAAAAATATCTTTTATGATCACCTCACGTTATTGTCTTTGCAATTTTCTCGTAACTCTGAACGGAAATGGGATAAATATTGCATTTTCTTTTATTTTTATATTTATTTTTTCATCAAAAGAAAAATAGTGTAATATTAAATGGATTATTTGCTGGAAAACTTAATCGCCTGTGAAGGAAAATCAATGACCATTTTTAAGGAAAAAAAAACATTAAAAGATATGGAAGTAAAGTAAATGTTATATAAAATTTTACGATGATGATACCTTGAAAGAAAAAGAGAAGAAAATACGATGATGATGATAATCATGAAGAAGGTGATCAAAATACATGTGCGTGTAATTAGTTTGTTTCTGGATTGTAAAATTTAATAAAGTTACTTTTCTTTCTACTTATTAAAGGTGTAATTTCCAGGTAAGGAATGAAAAAGGTATGAAATTCAAATGAAAATTGACGTTTAGTAGCAGGGGATTGTACGGTGCAGAAGTTAGCGTGTTGGACTATCATCCTCACTACTACTTTATGCATGATAATTCCTTATAATTTACGTACAGAGCGCGTTATACTTTTTTCCGCTATCTATACACATACGAATTTGTTATAACTCTTATACCTTGTATAAAGCAGGCGTTAAGGTTGGCAGTTCGATTCTGGCTCCAGCCATTAAAATTTACAATCTCAAATGTCCCTTTTTCTGACTACTCAATTTGAATTAAAGTCTAGATAAAGGTGGCGACTGCTTGAGATGACAGGATAAAAGCTAAGTCCCTCGGATGATGATCAAGCACACTGGGCCTGACTGATGGACTGAGTGCAGGCTCCATAGTCGCTCTAGAAATCTGATCAGGGTGATGAAAGTGATAAAATTTTCTGGAAGTAACTTAAGCTCAGTATTTCGTGACGCCTAACGTAAAAACTCTAAAAGTTCCAGGCGACGATTCTCGTGAGGTCTCAATTGATGCCTATCTAAAAATCGCAATTGATGACTCGCATTTTGCTTCATTTAAATGAATTTGGTTCGTAATCACATCAACTATCATAGCAACTTAATTTTAATATCTTACACCCATCATACTCCTACTCATGTTATTTTATTTCAATTTTTTATTTTAAACAAAAACAGTTTGAAAGTCTTCTAGAAAATTCATGTCAAAAGTCCCACACACTTACATAAAGTTCTGCTTTAAACAAAGAAAAATGTTATTCTATAAAATGTAAATCTGATTAAACTTTTAATTGATTATTTATTGCTTTATTGTACTCATATTCAGTTCAACTTTTCTAAATACATATTAAGTTTGTTATTACAATTGTGATTATAAAAGACTTTGGTTACGACACAAAAAAAACTCATTTCATGTAGGATATGAAAACGTGTTTTCTTTACAATAAGGAAATAATTTTCTAAGAACTCAAAGAAAAAAAAATGTAGGTTTAAAATTTAAATGAAATAAAATCTCTTATATGTAGGATGTTACTTTATAGAAGCGATAAAGAAAATGTAACTTCACGTGAAGTCTGCTAACGACTTTGAAGTGCCGATAAAATTAATGCGTATTTAAAAAATGACGATAATGATAATATTAAAGAAAATAAATTACTTTAATGGAAACAAATTTGTATTCATTGTATATGGATTGAAGAATTTCGATTAATTTTGTGAAATTTTTACATTATTGAATAGCATCAATGAGGAAATAATGATATTGAAAATGATGATGACGGCGTTAAGTCATTAAGGATTGAAGCTTATCGTCATAAAATAATTATTTACTAAAATGTGATGGGTTCTATGATTTTATCCACCACAGATGTCTGATAGTTGATTCAAAAGACTGTGATGGGTGCGGATGGTCATCGGAGTAACGTAACGGGTTTAAACAATGAAGACCTGATGATTAAACCACAGTAGTAATTTTGCCATAACTGGCCTTCTGTACTCTCAACCCTAAACCAGTAGAAGTTCAGTGGGAAACCATGTTCTCACTAGTTTTTCAGAGTGTGACCTCAAAAAATCGGAGTCCATCCTTTAATGTACAGGAATTGCCTTAATATCAATCCATCTTCAGTTTTCCTTCTACAATGATTTTGTTATCCATTTCAATGTTATGGGCTATTAACCTGTAATAATTATGAAAATCTACGTCAGTGTTTTCAGATCCCCTATTCTTTGTTATATCACCAGTATATCAAAGGTCATGTTGACATTTCAGATTTTTTAATGAAGAATTATCCAATTGGTTTTAAAGAAGCCTTCAAAATTTGTGTTATACTCACCTTTAAGTCACCTGTCTCTAGTTCGTTAAAATTTCAAATGCGCTTCCTAACTGAAAAAAAATTGTAAAGTTAAAGAAATAATGAAAAATTATACTTACATTTCTCTCTTTACTTCACATTCATCCTTAAGTTAGTCTTCCTTGTGTTTTGGATCTTCAATTCCATGTAACTTCAATCAATGTGACTCATTCTTCCTCAATTTCATAAACAAGGCAAATTTTTGATTTAATATCCATAATTTATCTTTGTTACTCTTTAAACATGGGAAATTTTTCAACTAAAAATTTAAATACCATAGAATTAGACAGAGAGTGGGTTACTTTAAATTACACAAATGTATCATTAAAAACATTTGTACTTTATTTATAGGTTTCATTAATTCAAATTATTTACATACCCAAAAAACGAAAAGAAAAAACTTAACTTTGTTTGTTTCCCACACTAATTTCAAAACTTTCATATTAATGTCTTACTTTAATAAAAGAAAAACTTTTAAATATCAATTTTATGAGCTTAATAATTTTCCCATAAAAGTAATTTTTCTTTTCTCTTCCCCTTTTTATTATATTTTACATTTAATTTATCTAAAAGCAATATTTCTCACATAAATTTTAAAATAAAATACAACAAATTTTTATATTATATTATATTATAAAGAAAATACTAAGATGAATATTGATATACATGGAAATAAAAAGAAAACTGAAACAAAATAACAAGAGAAACTGAAAACAGAGGGTAAATGTTATTCCAAACATTTTTAAAGATAAACCATAAACGTTTTAATTTATTATCTATATCGAAAGAAAATTTTCCAAACAATTTTCTTATCTTTTTTTGTATAATGTGTATTATTACTTTAAATGTGTCTCATTCTTTAAATAAGTTTTTTTTCTTTTTATCTTTTTTTTAATATTCTGTTACATTTTATTTTATAAAGAAATGAAGTTTGTGGGATTGGAAGAACAAATAAAAGTTTATATTTTAATTCAAATTTGTTCCAATGAAAGAGAATCATGATTGGAATGAGCTCCATTTGGTGCAAAATGAAACCTACAGGTTTGAGGGAGCTCGAATCTGAGCTTTTACGAATTTCAATTCCAATTTAATTAGTTTAGAATCAAAAATTAAAATGAAATGCAGTTCAAATTTTCACCGCAAATTCATTGAAGCGCTGAAATATCATTTAGAGAGAGCTTCCACATTTTACCGCTTTTCAAGTGGGGCGCTGATTTTTTGAAGCCCAAAATTATTATGAATTTATTTTCTTTTTTTTAGCATCATGCTAAAAGATGTCGTTCGATCATTACAATTAAAATGTAAAGTATAACAAAAAAAATATTTTTTTACTTCTTTGAACTTGTGCCCTTTAAATACTTTTCTATTCAAATGTTGATACGAACAAACCACTAAGATTATTTTGATAAAATAAAAAGAACAAAGAAAGAAAAAGGGACTGCCACATTTTATTTTCTTTAAGCTACCGATGACGGCTAAAAAAGAAATATTTATGTGAACAAAAAAAACATTTTCAAACTTTTATTTCACAATAAAAAGGAAAAAAAGGTAAAATAAAATAAAATTTAGATAAGAAAACCGAACAAATTTAAATGACTTTGATGGTCAGTCAAATAAAATGAAAAGAAAACAAAAAAAAAAACCTAAGACGTGAGTAAAATATTTACTTGAAAAATTTATGCGAAAATGATAAAAATAAAATTATTTTTGATAAGTCTAGTCACAATACAAATTTGTATATTATTATCCTCCTATCCTGAGTCGCGAGATATGAGACACAAAAAAAACTTGAAAACATAAGCGAAAACAGCAATAAATTTATTTAATAAAATCCTTTCTCGACTGTATTCAAAATGTGTGTGTGTGTGTGTGTGTTTGAAAAGGAAACAAAAATTATAAGGCAGAAAGTGAATCATATTTTAAAAGAAAGAAATACAACAAAAAATTGCGAGAGAGTGAGAGAGGCAAAAAAAAAAAATGAAATTTGCATTAACATAAAAAATACACGGCATGAATTGATTTATTTTCACATAAATCAACTTAGTCAACATTTTCACATGGATATATTATATTTTTTTTATGATACAACAACAACAAGCAGGAAAAAAAAATGTTTAAACAAAAAATGTACGATTTAATATGAAATAGAGAATGTTGTCGTTGCTTGAAGCAACTTGCTTCAAACATTTTCATAAATATTATTTCGTTTTTATTTTTTTTGCCTGTTTGTGTGTATATGCAATTTTCATTACTACTAGTATTATTATTTTTTTGTGTATTTAAAAAATAACGTTTCTAGTATAGTTTGTTTTATTGCTAACTAAATGTAGGCTTCAAGGCATAAACGCGTGAAAGCAGAAAAAAAATTAAAATTAAGATGAGAAAAAAGATAAATGGAAATATGTAGTTTATGAGTAATGTGTAGAGCTTGGAGCAATTATTCTACAATTTTGCTGAGTTAGTTATTCATGAATTAATTGTGTGCTATATAAAGTGAAATGTTTGCTGAATTGTTAAATTTAAATTTTTGTGTATAAAAGAGATGTAAGTGTTTGTGAGAAAAGTTTGGATGCAGGAGTATAAATTTGGTTAATGTAGAACATGTATAAATCATTTTGAACCACAAAAAGTAATGATGATGGCTTGCAATGTGTGGTAAAGTGAGTTAAAGGGAATGGAATTGTTCAATTAAATTTGAATAGAGGTAGCGATTTACAAATTAAAGGAGCTTCGGGATTTGGGAGCAAAATAAACAGGAATTTATGGTCTGATGGTTTCAAGGTCATGTTTTACATAGAACTTTCGATGTAGATTAGATATGAAAAGCTCCATCAGCCGAAGTCTCCATAGTAATCGCTTTTTATCTATGGTCTAACCATGTGGGACCTACAATTTATACTGTCATCTAATCCAGTCGCCCTCAGGTTTCACTCAGCACTTCCGAAAAGCATTCTTAACCAACTCAAGGAGCTTCCATGTAACGAGTTTTCGATTTTTCTTCGTTGGCCTTGCATAAATTCGCTTGGCAAGATCTTTGAAACTGCAAAATTGAAAGTTTCGGGTTATGCAAAAAACTTACTCGTTAAATTCGTAGCTCTGAAAACAATCAATTCATCTTTTAATGTTTTGCTCTAACGTATGATGAGAACAAAAAATGCTCAAAACTCTTCTTCGAACTTCTCGTACTTGATTGATTGACTTTTGTGTCCTTAAACAGTTTGATTTTCAGGCTCTAAATAGTAACACACAAAACCGATGCGTTTTTCAGCTCATTTGCCAGCTTTTTTGTTAGATGAGTGCAGATGGACATGTTGAAATAGAGTCCGGTGACATAGACGGTAGATTTGTGACTCTGAACCTAAAAGATTCCAAAGTTTATGCTCATGTCCGAGTGGCAAATGTTTTTGTTTACTAAAATTCCTAAATCTTAATAAAAAGAATTAATTTCAATTTAATTTTACCTTGTAACTTAAATGCTTGTAACTTACTTGAATGTTCTAAGACGACTGATTGATGTGTGATCGTGATGATTGATTTTTCTTATGTGTTAGTGTGATGATATATTGTGCGTATTTTGTGTGTATAGAGTAAATGAAAAAGCCATGTATGGTTAGAGTGAGAGGGGTATATAAACAATAAACAAAATTTTATCTTAGATCGAAGCCCAGTAAGCACATCTATCCAAAAGGCGTAAAAACAGTTACCTTTTTGACAGTTTGTTGAATCTTAAACATAGACCTAATAGGGCTCTTTGATGTGCTAATTTAAATGCGTTTTTTTATTAAATTCAATATTTAAATGTGATAATATAAGATATTTATATAAAATAATGCAGAAGTGATAAAATTAAAGTGATAAACAATTATGAAACATTAAAAATGGCTTAAAAAAAGAAAAAACGTGCAACACTATGCTCAAAATTGGTGCATGATTTTGATGTAAAATTAATTAGTGATTCTAAAGTTTTAATTGAACATGTCTTAGGACACATAGTTTTTTCACGTCAAGAAGCGAAGCGCCTAAATTCTAAACTAAATCACAATGCACTATTTACCGAAATTACTAAGAACATAACAATAAAATTTTAATTAGAAAACAATTTAACCCGTCAAAATTTAACCAAAAAAATAGAAAATATATGGAATAAATACAGAAATTACATGAAAAGACCTAACGAAAAAATAGAAATTAGAAAAATTGGTACAACCAAATTTTTCAGTCGTGTGTGAGCTCGGTTTATGTTATGGATTAGACTACACCAAAATTGCAGCAATATCATTGGCAGCACACAGTGTAATAACACCAAAAATGAGGCTGATCTGAAAGAAAATTTAATTTACAGAAATAATTAACAAGTCAATGAAGATATCTCATTAAATTTTAAAGAGAACGAGAATAATTCAGTTTTAATTTTTTCCGACATTGATGAAAATTTGTTGATGCTGCAAATCAAATTAAAAATGATGGAAGAGCAATTTTAATAATCGAATTAACGACTTTTCACTGACAACAATAACACTGAAAACAGAAAAAAAATTATGTTACTTCAGAATAAATTTCAAAAAAACATCACATGTAATATCCGGACACGACCACATAGTAAAG
The DNA here is from genome assembly GCA_900002565.1 of Culicoides sonorensis. Lineage (NCBI taxonomy): Eukaryota > Metazoa > Arthropoda > Insecta > Diptera > Ceratopogonidae > Culicoides > Culicoides sonorensis. The sequence continues at coordinate 295,715 of LN483515.1, read as the reverse complement.
TAATCGAATATATTCTCGTCCTATTTTTTTTAAATATTTTACTTTATTTTCATCCTGTCATGTAACAATGAAAGAAATGAAGATGAAGTCAACTCATGCATATGGATTAAGGTGAAATTCTTTTTCACATTGGGTGGAGTTGCATATTTAAATTTACTGGCTTTATTTTACATTTACATTTACAGTTTCATGAGACACACTGGCACTGAGAGAGTGCGACGACAGACAAAAGATAAACAAAGATGTTTTATATGCAGAAAAAAAAGTTTACTCTTTTTACACGACACTTCTTGTCACAGTCTGGTGGTTATCAGAACTTTAAGTCCCTTTAACTTTTTCCTTTTTTTTATTTGCTCGTATTATTTGAATATGAACTGTATTTTTTTTATTATTTGACATATAGAAGGAATATTACCATGAGATTTATCTCTTTTCTAGATTTTTTTCTCTCCTTTTTTTGCATTGCATTGCAAGAAAATGCACGAAACGGATTAGAAACAGTATTATTATTATTATCATTTTAACATAAATTTTTGTTTACATTCTGGATTTCTCACTTATATTTGCATTAGTCTTGTTCACTCATGAATATGATATGTAAATATTGTAACCACCACCTAAATGTTATTACATTGCAAAATTTAAACCGAGCATCCGACAATGCATGAATGTTAAATGATTTTTCTCATGGGGATTATTGAAAAGTACCTATTTCTCTTACATCTTTTTAACTATAATAAACAAACATTAAATTTTCTGTAATATGCAGAAAAACAAACTTTTTGTCTTTGTTCCTGTCCATTGATCACACATACCATCCATATAATGATAGATGAGGATGTGAGTCATGAGGTTTAATGGTTTTCCGTTTCGTGTCTCTTGTCTTGCTTGAAATGCCTTAAAATTACATATATAGTGGAGAGATTTTCCCTTAGAGTGCAGGAAAATTTATGGTGAACTATTCATTTATTATTATTATTTTATTATTTGACTTTTAAAATACAGTATTACATAAATTTTAGTTTATGGAAATGTTTGTATGTAACATGTGTGTGATGTGGAGGGAAAACAAAAAGGATGTGAAGGTAGTAAAACATTTAAAAAGCAAAAAAAAAAAATGAAACGATAAAAATTTATGCTGAAAAGTACATTAAAAATGTGTTTGTTTCTGGAATTTATTGTTTCCGTTCAAGGACAAGAAATGAAATTTTTATTTTCAAGAAATCGATGAACTATGAAATGGGAGTAAAATTACTTGAATTTTTGGCTTGAATGCGGTTTTTGGAGTATAAAATAACGTTAAACGATAATTATTCTTATAACTCAACCAAGCGACTGAACCCCTGGACCATGTTTACTTAAAAAAGTTAAAGAAAACCTTCAATTATTGAGAGGTTAGCAAAAAAGTATGGACATGACTTTTGGCAGCTTCTGGAATGTGTTTTATGCTCTCTAGACCTCTCCCGATACCCTCCATGGGGTAATCACGTCGCACAAAATTCAACCTCCAAATACCAAATTAGCCAAGCGCTAAATAAGCCAAATTCGCAAAACGCCAAGTGAGCTAAATTGGCCAATCACGCCAAATTAAACAACCGCCAACCAAACATTAAATTTGCCAAGCACCAAATAAGCCAAACGCCGAAAGCGCCAAATTTGACAAACGCCAATTGCGCAAAATGTTAAATTTGACCTGACTACCCACTGCTCTTTTCTTTTTGTTTTTCTCTAAGCGCCATCTGGTGAGTCTAATCGAAAATTCAGATAGCATGTTCTGTAACATTAAGTTCTCAATCGATTTGCAAGTCTTCGAGGACTTTCTTCTTTCAAAATTTGTCAAGAAAAACTTGAAACCGACCAAAATCACACAAAGTGTTCTCACCGCCCTCTTGAGGTAGTTTTAGGATGTAAAAAAAAATTACGATTCTTTCATTCTAATTTCTTGAAACCATGATAGAACCTCAAAGTCCTTAACTTATCTTTCAAAGGCCATTGAGCACTAGCATTGTCAAAATCCGAGCAAATGGGCTTTTTTTGATAGCATGTTGAAATTACACGATCTAAACCAGGAACCAAAAGCACACACAATCACCATAAATTTTGAATAATAATTTTCCGATACTCAAACAACTTATTGAATAGATAATTTAATTCATATTGCAAATCAAACATTTGAATATTAAATTTTCATAGATTTCAAAGAGCAAAAAAAAACCCATGAAAATGAAAGATGAAAATCTATATACGTAAAACAAAACAAGACTTTATGCCTAGACAAAAGTTTATTTGATTATATACATGATAAAATTTACTGTGTTTGATCAGCAATATACAATTTAATGTATTGGTCTCCTCTTGATTCCAATCCTTTTGGGTCAAATATGAACATACAACAAATGCAAATTTTGCATAATATTTTCTCCATTCAATGTGAAAAAAATAGTCACACACTGAGAAAAGCACTTCAGTGAAGTCTCCCATTGCAGAAAAACACTCACATTGTCCAAAGCAGCCACTTTAATGAAAATATAATTTTTCTCTTTCATGTGTGTGAAATGAATGAGGAAAAAAAATATGCAAAATTTAACCATTTTTATGTATTTTATATGTGAAATTGCATCGAAAACTACACTAAATGTAAATTTTATCTTATTGAATTCTGCATAAATTTGCATACGTTCCATGCGTGTGTGTGTGTGTGTCTATGTAACTTTATGAAAATTATTGCTTATGCACATATTTAAGCTTTTTCATGCCTGAATAGTGCTTATATCGAATTTAACTTATAACAAATAAAAAAAAATACATTGAATCATGATGAAAAGGAACATCATTCGATTTTTGGTCAATTTTATATTCATATTGATTATAATGATGAACTATTATTGACTTAAGTTGGGTATTGTTCAAGAAAATAAATTTAAATAAAAATAAATTTAAATTTAGAGTAAAAAAAAATTATTTGATTGCAAAAATTTGGCAATTCACATATGATTGCAGGTGGAAAATGTTAAATTTAATCAAATTTTATCAAAATTTAATGATAATTTTTTTTTGTCTATTTTCAGGTGAGTTTCATATGGAAAAAGAGGAGACAACATGATTTTATCAATATTTTCAATGTACATTTTATACATTGGGTGTGAAATTGTAAATTTTTATATTGGTATTTGAATTTCAGTTACACTCAGCCTGTAGCTTCATTTTATTGGAAAAAATGCGAATTTAGGTGGTTTTGGTCAAAAATTTAGAGTCATTAAGATCAGACCACACAATTAAAGTTGTTAACTTTCGTTATTTTGACAACCATAATTTTGACAGCTGTCATTTTAAGAGCTATTATGTCAAAATGATAGTGGTCAGTATTGACAGCTGTCATTTTGACCTCTTTCATTTTGACAGCTGTCATTTTGACCTCTTTCATTTAACAGCTGTCATTTTAACCACTTTCATTTTGACAGCTGTCATTTTGACCACTTTCATTTTAACAGGTGTCATTACTTACTTACTTTACTTTACGCCTTGTTCTTCTTCAGGGAGTCCAGACCGTCCTCATGTTGAGCAAAGGCGATCTACAAAATGTCTCCATTTAGAACGTTTGATTGCAATTTCTTTTAGTACCCCCAGGTTGTTAAATTGTGCCTTATTTGTCTTTCTGACCAAGTTGGCATTAGAGAGTGTGGAGAGTGTCATTTTGACATTTGTTCTAAAACTGTCCACAAACTTTGATTGGCATTTAAACGTTAAGGGGTTGAATCTAAGGCGCATTAAAGCCTTTCTTGTTTTTTCGTATCATTTTTGACTTTTCTAAGAGATTCCTCTTAATTTTTGACGTTTTAGAGAATTTCGTAAGAAAAAATGCGCTTTTATCAGTAAGTCCGTATTTCTGACATTGATCGCTATCCATAACTTAAGAGGAATTTATAAGGACTTGTTAAGAGTCATTGATTAGGCTCCAGATTTTTCCAAAATGACAGTTTTTTATTTTTTTTGTCAAATGGTGTATTTTTCCATATTTTTAATTTTTTTCATTTTTATTTACTTTTCATTTTATGTTTCAATTTTATTGGTTTAATATTTACTCAAGACTCTTCAAACAAACCAAATGAACTGTAAATTGTGTCAGTATACGAAAAAAATCCATAACTGGTGAAGTTTCAACAAAAAAAAATATAAATATTGAAATACAATGAAGTTTAAATGAGTTCAAATACTTTTCGAGATCAAATTCACACGCCTAGTATGAAAAATCAAAAAAATACGTCATTATGATGAAAAAAAGACGTAATTTGAAGTTGTTAAACCAGATCAATTGAAATGAAAATAAGCACCATCATCAAATTTGCGGTGAAATAACGAACTACTGAAATTTTTTTACTGTAAACATCAATCCTTCAATTTTGTCAGATTAAGTGTTGTAAAACATTTAACATCATTATTAAATGAAAAGAAAACAACTCACACACACAAAATGAGACTGAAAAAAAAGGTTTACAACATGATTTTCCACTTTTAATCCATTATTATGCCAACAATTTATGTAAGATTAGTATTTTAAAAACTTGAACATTTTCCTTAAAAAATTCCACCTTTTTTTCTTACTTCATAACATTCATAATCTCATGCAGTGACCCAACAATGAGATTTAATAAACCAATAAAATAATAAAAAAAATGAAAGAAAAAGCTTTTTTAATACACCTTTTTTTTGCTTCATCTTCTTCAACGTCTTCTTCATTTTCCTGTTTTAATTAAGACACCAACGCCATAGAAAAATAAATAATAAAGATAAAAAAAAACTGTTTCTTACCTACGTTGAACGTCTCCATGGTGTCATGTCATCATCATCATAATAACGATTATTATTATTACGATCATCCCTCTTTAGAGAGTTTTTTAATAAAATAATGTCCAACATTTTTTTTTTCTTCTTCATTCCACGTTTCCCACAACTCATATTAAAACATAAAGTCACGTCTACATTGCATATATGATTTTTTTTTCTTCTCTATTATTTTTTAGAATTTTAACATGGAAAAAAAACGTGTAAAATATAATAAAAATAATAATAATAATGATAAAATATTCTGTATTGTAGTTTTAAAAAACGTATAAGGATGAGATGAGGAAAAAAAGGACATTGTGGCAGGAAGATACCTAGATTAGTACACATTTTACTTTGACGGTTTTAATTAAATTTTCTTGTTGCTCTCTTTTTCCTCGTGTTTCTATTTTCTATGTTCAGTGTCCATTAAAAAAAAAAACTTTTAATTTTATATGCCAAGCTCGATTCTAAGGTTTGAATGAAGAAAGTTAAAAAAAAAATATCACAAAGCGTTTTCTCTACTATAAAATTAAATGTTGTATGTGTTTCATGCATTGAAATGTACAAAAAAGGTATGTAATTTAGTATTTGGATCATCCTTGTAGCTTAGAAAATATTATTATTATTATTTTTATATGGACATGAAAAAATTTTAAAAGGAATGTATAAAAAATTTATACTCGTAAAATTTTGTTTTTAATCACGATTTTACAGAAAGAAAAACGTTTTTGGTCATTTTAATATGAGATTATTGTAACAAAATTATGTTATGAGCGTTTTACATTGTGTTTTTTAAAAACTAAAGGGTTTTATTGTATTTAAAATTAAAAAAAAAATTAACTGAGCTTTGATAAATCTCTTGAATTTATTATGAAAATTAGAGTTTTACTTCGGATATCGAGGGATTTGTAAAAAACTTTTTTTAATGTGAGAAAAGTTTGCACAGGGCACTATTTTTGCAGCATATTGAAAAGACGAATTTTGTTCACAAATACATCTTTACAGAAATTCAAGTAATAATTTGATTGATAATTTTACTTCAACCAAGTTTAAAGTTTTCTATTATAGGTCTTTTTAATAGGTCTAAATACAGAATTTTAATTTGATTTACTGAACTCTGGCCGTATAATTTACCGGGAACTTGTCAAAACCTGACTGAAGAAAAACATGGTAAAATGTTGCCAAGAAAGCCTCCAACACAAACTGCTGGGGTAAAATCCCATTTTAGATTAAAACCGCTCACAAAGTTCATACAGCTACAAGAACAGCCTGAACAGCTCAATAATAGATAGTGGGAAGCCCATTATTGATTGTGATATTTTACAACAAGCAACGGAATAGCTGAGTATATCATCGAGCCTTATAACGAAAAAGAACAGTCTGTAATAATCAAACGAGCTAAGAAATTTGAAACACACCCATCGGGAATCATCATAGAAGAAAATTATTATCGTGGCTTACTAAGTTTTGCAAAGATTAGAAAAAATTTGGCTCTCATTTGAACAGTGTAAGTCAGTTTCAATCCAGAGTGGCTCGATATGGAACTATATCTCAAATTAAAGATTTGAATAGTATCATCACAAATTCAAACGACTCCGAGCATCAATAACCATTCCTTTAAGAAATGCACTTGAAACACAGATAAACTACTTCAGAAAATGGAAAATTAAATTAAATGTAAATAAAACACAACCAGCATTTCTTACGAGAAGACTTACGAGACAACTCCAGTATACCATGGTCAAGCGAGCAAGTCAAATACCTAGGACTTTTAATTGATAAAAGAGTGACTCTACAACAACACATCAAATACGTCATTAATAAAACAAATGTAGCCATCAGAATATTGTACTCTTTGTTAAATCGTCAGTCCGGTCTGAACATAAAAAATAAACTATTGGTCTATAAAGTAGCTCTGAGACCAATATTTACATACACCACTCCCATCCTGAACAACATTGCTCCAACAAACAAAAAGAAATTGCAAACACTCCAAAACAAAACTCTTCGAATGTGTCTCAAGAAACCATGGAACTTCAGTACCACAGAGCTTCACAATGAAGCAGGTATAGAAATGGTGGAAGACTTTCTGCATCGCCTGGCAACCAAATTTTAGTCAACACTCGACTCTACTTAGTAGGATTAATATTTAATTGAATTTTTTGGGGCGATGGTCTGTATTCCGTTTTATAACGTATCTTCTCATGTAACAACCTGGACCACTAAGACAAAATGCCACAATGGCCGTTGCCCCACCACAATCAAATCAAAGGAAGGACTCATCAACCAGCAGAACGTGCTGTGATAATATTTAATTTTAAGTCTAGTTATAAGTAATTTTCCCATTTCGTTACAATTCGTATGTCCATCGTATAATTTAATTATTTATAATGAATTGATATTTCTATATTAATTTATTATTTTGTTTAAAGAGCAGTAGTAACATAAGTTAGATCACTCATCTATGTCTTTTGTTTAAATATTTTCGAAAATAAATATTGTATTGTATTGTTTTGTGTAAATTCAAACGTCCCACATTTTAAGGCCTTCCAGACATACAGCAACTGTTTAAAAATCTTTCTAATGCTCACTACACTTTAGCAGTAGTTGACAACATCAGCAAAAGTTTCATTTTTATGAATACAACTCTACCACACGGAGATAAAAGACATGGATCCAAATTTTTGCCAAAATTCAGCAAAAGAATACTTCGAAGTAACTTAAAACTACAACTAGTGAAAGTTCAAGAACAGGAAGACGTGCTGTGGTCATGGTAATTAATAATGCACTTTCTTTCATTATATGGACCAAAAATTACCAAAGCGTTTTTGAAAATTCATTCATTTAGAACATACAATCAAAAACGGTTCCGATCTCAAAACTTATCAACTTATTTAAAATATCACAACTCTCTGATAATATTCTTCAACATTGTGTGAAATCCATAAAACCCTGTGATTCTCATTGCGATGTTTGTATAGCTTGCGGAAGTTCAATATCTTCGACAAAGCTCTGAGTGAATCATTTTACCTGAAAGTCCATACCTGACCAAGCTGTCAATATCCCAGATTAAATTATTAAATTTCAAGATGTGATCTAAATTTGACAGATTTCTATGTCAAATCTTCATTTGAAATTCAAAATAAAGTACTTCAATGATAAGATGAAAACCTGCGATTTTCCCACACAAACAACGATTTTTCATGTGTTTTCCATTTTGAGCTTGATTTTAACAGTTTTATGGATGATTTCTCAATATTTTTGTATGAAAACTTAAAAAGTGGTTACAACAGCAATTGAAGCTCATATAATGAACAACAGCTTTGCTGTTAAGTGGTTCATTTGAACCAGACCAACACAATAATATTTTTGAGATTAAAAATTGCATTAAAAACTTGAAAAATGGTTTTAAAGATCCAAAAATTGAATAAAAAATTTTCTGGGGTTTTAAATATAAGATTGACGTGATTTGAATAACTTCAAGCAAACAAAAAACTACATTCAAAATAATGCACAGAGAAAAAAAAATTAACTCTAAATTTGTCTGTTTAAAGGTATTAATTAAAGGTACTAGCTGATTTGAGTCTTAAACTCATTCTGTCATCAACGATTTTGTTGGGCATTTTTTACAAAAAACCAATTTTTTCGGGAATACATAATTTTTCATTGTAACAAAAGCAAAGCACCCATGCTGTTTTTATATTAATATTAATTCATATTTCTTTTTTAAATGAAGGTTGATCTTATGCATTTTTATGAAAATTAAAATCCCTAACACAAAAGAAAAATGGTTGACGTTTCAACATAACATTCATAAATTTAACATAGCAAAAAAAAAAATAATTCATTTAATATCCAAGCACGACTTAATAATTTCCCTTTTACGTTCTCCTTGTTATTACTTCACATTTGTCTCAAAAAAACAACATTTTTTTTCCTTGTCACAAAGCAATTCATATTGTACCTGCTGTTTGCCCTCATATAAGTTCTCTCATTCATTATGAATATAACCATGATTACTTGTGGAATTCCCTGTGAGTGTGTGTGTATGTGTCAATGCTTGCTGTTATGGCACTGAAGTCGTTAATTATGTGTCGCGTATTTTTAATTCTTTTTTCCTACTTTTAACGAAGCAGAAGAAAGAAGAAAAAAAGTCAAAACGTGAACTTTCATTACATGAATATACCATAGAATTCTCAAATGAGAATTTGAATTTGAATGAAAGGTTAAAAAAAATTTTGATGAAAGGAAAAAAAAAATTAAAATTCACGGTGGAATATGGAATAATATGCAAAAAAAATGTCATACATGAAAAAACAGAGATAAAAGAATCAAGTTTTGCGTTTTAATTACTCCGATTAATTTGGTGTCTTGAATGAAATTTTAATCAGTTGTTGCTTGAAAATTCTCGTTATTGTGATGTGATGTGAGTCAATTAAAACATTTGACATTTTTTCCAAACCGATAATTTGATATGAAAATGAATTTTTTTACTGGTATTTAATAATTTGAGTCAATAACCAGAAATTTTGGCATAAAAAACCAGTCGTCTCCATTTTAAACTTATTTTAATTCAAATTTAATTGATATCCAAATATTTAATTTTCAATTTTGTTCAATCAACATCATTAACATGGAAAAAAAGTTGGTAATAAAAAACAATCATCGAACAATCATTATTAAAGCAACACAAATCAAAAACAAACAATTTCACACACACACAACAAAAATTCAGTTTAACTGATAAAATTATAGACACATGTCAATTTCATTCGAATTTTGTATCAATTTGTTTTGAGGGTAATGTGATAATCATTGTTTTCATCATTATCATTGATAAAGCAATAAAAATAAAATTATGTGCGGGTCGTGTTCGTACAACAATTTGATCATTATAATTTTTGTAATTCAATTTAAATTTAATATGATTTTCTATTAAAAAATCTGTACGATATACAAAATAATGATGATAATCAAATTAAAGTTATACATGCATTAAAATAACCACGAAATCAAATAAAATCTGTCTCCTTTTATTATTAAATAAATATTTGTTTATGTGGCTTTGTGTATGTGTGTGTGTGTGTGATATTTTGTAGTGAACATGTTCAGTGATGTAAGAAAAAAATTTCATTATGACTTTCAAAGGATTCATAAGACAAATTTTTTTTTTGATTTAAATTAAAAAAAAAATCATAATTAATTTTTTTTTTAATCACGCTTGTTATAATTTAATTTCATTTACCTTCGTTTTGATGGTCAGTCACTGTAAAAATTTTAAAATTGTAGCATTTGACCCGCATGCTAAATGATCACACAAACACACACATGCAGTTTTATCCACACAATCCGTAAAACAAGCCAAAAAATTATATTAAATTTTTTTTGTGTGTGTTTCAATTTTTGTGTATGTGTATGTGTGTGTGTGTATAGATAAATATGAAATAAAACAATATTTAATCTGTGGCCTCCAGTCTTTGTATTTAAATTAAAACAGATAAACGCGCTCGTTACGCTCCGTACATATCTCCATGTGTCTGTATGTGTGTGAGCGTACGCCACTAAATGTGTAGTTTTTTAATAATAAATAAAATAAAATAATAACAATAAAAAAATTTCAAACCACACACAAACAACTTAACTTGGTAAATATGAGCAGAAAAAAAATAAATTTATGAATTTTATGTTGCTTTTTATCCTGGGTTATGATGATATTAAAATGAAATGTGAATTTTATACGCGATAAAAGGAAACTAAAAAAAATTAAGAGACTTAAAATTAAATTTTGCATTTACCACAAAGTAATGAAAATAATATTAATTTTTTTTTATTTGAGTGAGTTGAACAAATTAGAAGCAAAATTAATGTTTTTTTGAGTTATAAACAGGCGTTTCCATTTAATTATTGAATATGCAAAAATGACAGTTGAGTTGAATTGAAAACATCCTCTCAAAATGTTTTGGAGCCATTTTGCTCACCTTGAATGAAAAAAAAACAAATTTGATGCATTTTCACCACGCTTATGTTCAATTCGAAGACTCAGTGTGTATCTCTCTTAATGGTTCTTCTATTGAAGAAGTTAAGTACTTCTGCTATCTTTGTATGATGCTCGACACCTATTTGACATACAAAAAACACTGTGACGTGATTTCGTTGAAGATGAGTGTTCTTTAGAACCGAGCGCTTTAAATAGTTTATTTCCTGCCTCCATTGACTCTCACAATCGAATTGTTCAGCACACACGCCAAGGGAATTCTGCCTGTGAAAGCTCTTCATGAGTTTGAGGTTTTGAAATATTTATGAAAAATTTGAATGCTGAAATTCCTGAAATTATATGTCATTATCAATTTGTTTTTAATTCTGGTATTTCCAGACTGAGAGATGACCATAAGGTGAGTCAAAAACCATGTCTTGACAATTATGGGGTACCGACATATGGCTTTTGTGGGTCCTTCTTACTTCAATAAGCTGCCACTTTCTGTGAGGCTGATAAGTGTTGGATTATCAATCTTAAGGTTGTAAGTTCGATTCTCGCTCGGGTCATTAAACTTTAAAATCTCAAATGTTCCTTTTATCGGCTACTCAATATGAGTTAAAGGCCAGTTGAAGATGGTGACTGCTTGGGATGACAGGATAAAAGCGAAGGCTCTCGGATGATGATAACGGGTATCACAATGGGCCCGATTGATGGCCTGAAAATTAATAGCCGCCCTACAAATCTGATCTGGCCACTTCTGAATATTTGACTCAATCAATTAATTTATCGTGATCTCTCCAATGAATCTGTTTTAAATGCCCACTGCTTTGATTTGATTGCCTCTATCTTGCGTACAGTGGATTCACCTCTGAGTCAGCCTCTGGATTTCGAATTCTACAAATAATCTGTATAAATTGATTATCCTCCACAACCAGACGGGGTTGCGGAAACCCACTGTAAGCTTGAATAGTTCAATTTTACCTTCAAATCATGTTATTTCAATTTCAAAAAACCAGGCGTCTCCATCAACATCCTATAAAACCTTTCATAAAAATTCAATTTCAATTGAATTGACACCTTACATAAAACAAACAAACACTCACACATATTTACCGACAAATAAAACCCATTCCATGATAAAATAAAGTTATAAAACTAAATAAAATAATAAACCAGTCCCATATTATCCGAAAAGACATTTAATTTAATGTTGTAGACGACATCATATAACCTTCATTCACACTTCATCCAACGAGAAATTATTATTATTATTATTTTTACAGCACATTGAAACTAAAGAAAAAGTATTTTTATTTAAATTATATCAACAACAAAAAAAAATAATAATAAAAAATATAAACAATCCACAATCGTCAGCATGTTTTGGCAGATCTTTTGGCCCAATTCCAAACCGTCTTGCGTTTTTTTTTTATTATTTCATTTCATTTTTATTTCTAGTTTTTGACACACACTCACACAAACTCCCTCTGACACGTCACCCTACAGGAAAAAGGATATTAAATGTAATGCACATAAAAAAAAATAAAATAAAATATTTTTTGGCGTTATTACACATAAATACACTCGTTTTCATCTCTTTCTTTTCATTTCAATTCATTTTATACTTGAATGTCATCATCACAAGGAAAAAAAAAGAGAAAATTTGCATCTCAACTTTTCTTGAAATGTGTGTTTTGCATCATATTACATTTGAATGTGAAAATAACTTGACCTAACATAACATTTCTTATGAAAGTCGTAAAATCTTGTACAGAGACACGGAAATACATGAGACGATGAAGAAAATAAACAACAAGGACCAAAAAGTATAAAATGAAATATAAATTTTTTGAACAACAATAAAAACTTTGTTTATTCTCAAGTGTGTGTGTGTATGTGTGTAAAATGTGTTTGAAATGTGCATTTTGTTTTCCTTTTTTGGCTGAATTTCTTATGAAATGTGTGTTTCTGTAAGTGTGTGTGTGTGTACAAGTGCAATATTAAATTATCTGAAAAATAATAAAAATTTGCATGTGTCATTTACAATAAATAAATATGTTGATAAGAAGTTTAATATGACTTGAAATATCACTTTTATGCCATTAAATTTTAGGAAATGGAAAATAAATGAAATTTTTTTGCTGAACTGCAAATATTCTGTTATAAATTTTTTTTTCATAATCCATGAAGCACTTATTGAGAGATGATAATTTTTTTTATGTGCAATATCGATTAATCTCAAATTTTATTGAAATTTTCTTTCAACTCCACGGATCGATTGGTTGACTAGGAATTTTAGAGCCAGTTTTCTCCTAGAAGTTTTAAAAATAATTTTGCCCAGTTCTGAGTGTATTAAAAATTGCCTTGTTCTAAATTTTTTCTTGTACTAAAAATTTTTTTGTACTAAAACTTTTCTTGTACTAGAAATTTTCTTGGTCTTAATTTTTTCTTGTACTAAAAATTTTCTCGTACTAAAAATTTTCTTGTAATAAAAATGTTTGTGTGCTAAAAACTTTCTAAGTCTAAGACTTTGCTTGGCCTAAAATTTTTCTTGTACTAAGAATTTTCTTGGTCTTAAACTTTTCTTGTACTAAAAAATTTTTGGTCCTAAACTTTGCTTGTACCAAAAATTTTCTAGTACTTAAAATTTTCTTGGTCCTTAACTTTTCTTGTACTAAAAATTTTGTGGTATTAAAAATTTTCTAGTAATAAAATTTTTCTTGTACTAAGAATTTTCTTGGTCTTAGACTTTTCTTGTACCAAAAATTTTGTTGGTCCTATATTTTTTTTGTAGTAAAAATTTTCTTGGTCCTAAACTTTTCTTGTACCAAAAATTTTTTTATACTAAAACTTTTCTTGTACCAAAAATTTTTTAGAACTTAAAATTTTCTTGTGATAAGAGTTTTCTTGTACCAAATTTTTTTTGCAGTCTGAACTTCTCTTGTGCTTAAAATTTTCTTGGTCTTTAACTACAAACAGACACACGATTTTCCACAATCCCTGCATTACGAGAAACGTTCTAAAAATACAAAAAATTGTGTTATTTCATATTCTGAAGTGCTTGTTAGCTTTTAAAAATATTAAATCTTTCATATTTTTTTCTTTTCGTTTTCAATTTCTTTTTGTCTTAATCTTATACAATATTTTCAAGCATCCTTTCATTTTACAGTTAAACTAGTGTCCAATCATATTTTTTCATACCACTTTCAGTGTTTTATTTTATTTTATTTTTCATAATAATTTTAACCAGAATACACTTTTATTATCATTATGTTTAAAATTTTTTTGCACTTTTTTCATCCTTTATTTGCATTTTTTTAAATCAAGTAAAGTGACTCATTTGATTCAGATTCAAATTCACTTTGAATGAAAAGAACAAGTTTGCATTTCATTTCATTTTATTTTAGCCTAGAAAAAAAAATAAAAAGAAACTTATCATAAAAATAATAATCAAATGAAAAAAAGTAGAAAATATGTCGTGCTACTTAGTTTATGAAAATGAAAAAATATAATAATAATTTTTATTTAAATAAGGATAAAAAGAGATGAGGATCATGATAAAAATTTGTATGGATTAAGAGTGCAATTTGTTTTCCTCTCGTTCTATTTCGCGTTCATGTTTCATTGAAGATTCAAGTTTTATTTACTCGTTTGAATCTCTTTTATTGAAGGAGTTAAATAAAAGTATGTTTTTTTATCATTTTAGCACATTTGAAATTATTTTGGTGCTTTTGAAGGAAATACACTTTTTTTAATGAGATTTTACACTCAAAAGATACTTAGCGATCATTTTAATGTACGATTTAATGTAAGGGAGCTCGTTGACCGAGTACGTTAAGTGGCTTGTATGATTGCTAAGAATCCTGCGACGGGGGTTCGAATCCAGTCCCAGCCATGAAAATTAATTTGTGTTTTTCGAGTTCCAAATGTGCTCAAATTTTACTTAGAATACATAAAAATCCTCCTGGGATTTTTAGTGGCGCTGAGTGAAACCTGAGGGCGACTGGATCGGATGACAGTATAAATTGTAGGTCCCACGTGGTTAGACCATAGATAAAAGACCCTTACTATAGAAGCTTCGGCTGAAGTAGTATGAACACAATAGGACAATTGGGTCCGCGGTGCAGCTTGTTCATATCTAATCTAACCTAATCTAATGTACGATTTGGCCCAAAACATAAACTGAAAAATGCGTTCAAGGTCATATAGAATTCTGAGACCAAAATTTTGTCGGCATTTTCTTGGTTTGAACACGACCCCATTTAAATGTCATGAAATCGATCGCCAGTAAGCTATCATTAACTCTCTAGTTGCAGCAATACAAATTTTTCACCTTTTCCATTCGATTTTAATTAATTTTTCATTTTTATATTTATCAAAAATCAATTTAATCATCTTTTTCATTCATATCCATATTTTAAATTGATTTGTAACCACATCCTGATTAAAAAAAGTATTATAATTACTATCATATCTCGTAAATATTTTGAAATGAAACATAAAACCCACTTTCATATCCATTGAAATTCAACTGAATTAAAAAAAATATATTTCTATATAATACATAATAATAATTAACATGAAAATTAATTAAATGTGTTTTCCGTAATTTTAAAGTGTAAAATTACAGGACATTACGATTTAGATTGAGGTTCTCAATGCGTAGCGTGGGGTTTAAAGGTAAAGAGGGATTTGTAAACAAATTTGACTGTAAATGTTAAGATTCAGAGCTCAATTCTAACTACTTCTTTAATTTTTCGATTTTTCAACTCGAGTGGAAGGCTAGAAAACTCCTTGGAATGGCAAAAGGGCAGCTAAAGCGCTCTGATCATGATTCTTGATACGAATAATGGGGGCGACTGATCATTTGAGTCCAATCTTTTTTAACGTGACTGATTTCTACTGAAAAACACTTTAAAAGTACTTCCTATCAATAGAAGGTTCTCATTGAAGAAGAGCCCACCAGAAAATTTGAATTGAAAGAACATTCAAAATCGGAGTGACCTAATTAATTTTTGCTCATGACACTCAATATATGTATTGTTTATATTTTTCCACAACAGATCCTTATTATACACAGTGTAAAATGTTAATTAAAATTTATAGTTCATGTTTTTCGTCGTTTCATGGATGTGCTGTATGTTATTTAATAACATATTTTTCTCTTTTCATTTTTTGGTTGCAAACATTTAAATGAAATTAATTTTCTCAACTATTTTGCCATTAACAATTAAATTTAAGAATATACAAAAAAAATACATGTATTAAGAGAGAAACGCAAAAATTAACATTTTTATAACAAAATAACATTAATTACATTTCATTGCGATTGTCAAGTGCCAGATGAGTGTATTTTTTATTATTTAAATAAAAAATATTATTATTTCAAATTGAGACGATTCTCCGAAAAAATTGTTTAATTTTAATTACAATTATATGAAAAAGTGAACAAATACCAACATGATATTGCTTGGCTTGTTGTAATATTTGTTTTTAGGGAAAAACACCCACATTTAGTACAAAACAAATTTTTGGCACTTGTAATAACAGTACATTGAAGTTGAATAGAAAAGCTCAGCGGGATAACAAACATTCATCAAGTGCCTCAAACACTCGTAATACAAATATTTTAATAATAAAATAATTATTGCAAACATGAAATTGAGTGTGAGAGTGAAACGAGAAAGAGTGTTGGTGTCCTGTTGTTTATGTTTATATCGAAATAAAACAATATCTGTAGTGCACAATAATAATAATATTATTGAATGGAAAATTATGCTCAGAGGAATTTAGTCAGCTGTTTTAATAATAATAATTATATTGATAATAATTGAAAATTCATTGAATTATATTAGGATGAGCAGAATTTTGCGTGATAACAAGAGTTAAAAAAATATTGGGCTCTAAAATGTTTCAGTGGTGGATTAGCTGTAAGGTGACGCACTTCTTGCTATCTAAGGTTCTTTAAATAGAACAACGAGATTTTTTTTCGGAATTATTCAAATCACAAAACATAGTTTTGATATAAAGGCATCCTTTTATTACAGTCCTTATCAATAAATTTAGGTTAGGTTTTACAGGTCAATGAGTCCTATTTCAGACACCTCCATATAAATCGCGAATTTCCCGTGAGTTTTAAGCTACTAAGTTTAAGCTACAACCTAATCAATGAAGCTTCAGTCACGATGGTATCGATATTTGTCGGAAATGACAAGTGACGAGAAAAGATATTGGATGGTATAAGGATCCTTTTCTAAAATTTATAGAGACGACGCGTCGCGATATGAGTGACGACTTAAACTACAAATTTTTCAGGTTCACTGGTCAACAATCAATTTGCTTTGAAGGTTCACTATTCATGGTATTTTTTTCAGGCTAGTGCGTTTTAATTTAGTGCTAGATTAGCGTCGATATTGCCTCAGATGACTGGATAAACTGTAGTATTTTTTTCATCAATGTTTCGAAGGGTCCTCTTCATACCCTGATGACATGCTCTACGTTTATTGTCTACTCATCTGAGTTTTGAAGTTCTTCTACTCAAAATGATATCTGGGCTATCATAGGAAATTCATAATTGAAGCCTCAATTCATTCACGTGAACTGAATACAATTAAAAAATAAAAAAGAAACTTACCAAACCTTCACTGGCTACGCTGAACCAATCCTTGTCACGAAATAGACGATTGCTTTACTCTTGCTTTGAGTCCTCATACTCCTCAAAGTTTGCCCTGAAAATTTAATAAAAAAAAATAATTAAAAGTACATCAATAATCATAGTTCGTAGCCTCATCAAAACTCACCCTAATGAAGCACTGCTTCAATTTATGCAAACACACTCCCACATACTCACACACAATCACAAACCCACATACGAGGTGTGATCGTAATGCAATTTATCAATATTGTGATTTCACTTAATTGATTTATAATTAATTAATATTTGTATGACAAATGAGAGTGAGCATATGCGTATAGGTGTTTGTTTGTATGGTACTTTAAAATTTATTGCTCTTTATAGTCCTTTTTGTGGTCAATTTTGAAGAAGTACTTTGCTGTCCCATACAAATTCATATGATTATAATGACAAAATTTAATTCAAAATGGTCAAGGAAAGCACACAATTGAATGTCTATGTGATTGTATTTTAACACTTGAAACAAGAATATTTGTTCAAATTTCCTTTTATGTGTGTGTGTGTGTGATTGTGTGTATGTTAATAAAATAATATTTGTCAAGTAAAGGGTAAAAGAGCAGTAATTTATTGTGTTGAT
The DNA here is from genome assembly GCA_900002565.1 of Culicoides sonorensis. Lineage (NCBI taxonomy): Eukaryota > Metazoa > Arthropoda > Insecta > Diptera > Ceratopogonidae > Culicoides > Culicoides sonorensis. Next base: position 277,643 of record LN483515.1, on the reverse strand, counting down.
TTGAATAATAAATGGAGTAGAAACACCTTTTATTTGCTTCAAAATAACATTAATAAGTGTTTTTGCACATATTAAAAAGGAAAGGAGATTAAAGTACTAAAGCATAATTTTCCTTTTGTTTAAATTTTAAATTACTTAAATTCTGTTTGAACATAAATTAAATGAAATGCAATATCAAGTGTGTCAGATAATAAAATAAACATTTTTCTCATAAAATTTCTATTTTTGCAATGAACAAAAAACACGGATGAATTTTGTATGTCTTAAATATTTAATCTTATTGTTTTCCTTTACTTTTGTCTGAAGACAAATTTTGTGCCACATTTTCTTTTCTTATACAATTTCAAGACATTAACCTAAATTTTTATTGAAAGAACAATAAAAAAGGATACTGATCTGCATCATTTGCCAGGATATTGTGAGGTCAATATGAGTTTGAAATCGATTTTTTTGCTTTAAAAATTTAAACACACTTGACACATTTTTCACCTTTCTTATTGTGTTTGCTCAGATGTTTTCTTATAAATTTATGATAACATGCTCTCTCTTTCTTGCTTTAAATGTGGAAAAAAAATTAAAAAGCATACAAGAAAAGACAGCTGTCTGTAATTTATTTTGTTTTCTGTTTTCTTCGTTTTTTTCAATATTCAAGAATTCATTTTTAATGTTAATTTTCAAAAGCTTTTACATTTCTTCAGTTTGTATCAGACTTACGATAATAATTAGTTACTATGAGAAAGATTTTAAAATTAATGGAATTGAAATGAATGAGAGTGATTGGTCACTTATTTTGATGGAGTGGAGCCTGAACCCTGTTTTTCCTTATTACTGTAAGGTGGGCTAATTTTAAAGAGACAGACCATGCAAGGGCACCACTCTGGTCTCTGTAAGTTCTATAAGGTTTTGACGTTTTCTTAAGAGGCTACGAAGACTTTTCTAAAAGTGTACTTACCTTAAATTGGTTTCATCGCCGACTGTTGGCCAATCTCTGCTCCGGTCTACTCCATCACTCAGATTAAGGCTTCAACTTCAAGGTATTTGATACTGGGATTATTCTTTCTTCAAAGGTGTATGACTACCAATTTTTAGGTTAATATTTAAATTTGATTTACTGAACTCTTGCCATATAACTCACTGAGAACTTTTCAAGCTCTCGCTGAAGAAAAATATGGAGATAAGTTGCCAATCAAGCTTCCAACACAACCTGAAACAACCTAAGGTAAAATCATATTTAGGATTAAAAGTTCTCACAAAGTTCATATAACTACAGGATCAGCTTGAAGAAGTTTCATCAAATTCCATTACAATAATAGATAGTGAGAAGTTCATTATTGATTGTGATCTTTTTACAACAACGGGGCTAATTTAAGGTTATCAGTTCGATCATCACTTCATCCATGAAACTTTACAAACTTAAAAATCCATTTTTTGGCTAGATAAATATGTTTATGTTTATGTTTATTATTTCTGTCTTTAAGACAGCATTATATGCGTTGGAGGAAAAAGTCTTGTGAAAGACTATAAAAAACCTCATCTTTTAACAAAAACTTACAATCTATACAATAAATACTTAATGCTACTTAATTCTACTATTGCCTCGATACCATTGATACCCTAAAACCCCTCAAAAGCTCAGATTTCTTAGCTGGAATGGACAGGTTACTTTTCCAAAGATCTTTGTGGCTATTTATTGTCGACAGCATACGCGTAAGAGGTTCGTTTGAACCATAATTGGTTGAATGAGGTGGGACTCGAAATGGTTCCGGGTTTCTTGTATTATATGGGTTTAAATTGAAGGAAATTTCTTGAGATATTTCTGGTACACGAATGAGACCATTTATAAGCTTGCTCATAAAAACAAAGTCCGCTGACTCACGCCTATGGGTGAGAGTGTTCATACTCAAAAGAGAGAGACGGTCTTCATATGAAGGTAACAGAAAAGGGTTGGCCCACCCAAGTCCTCGATGGCGACTGTTTGAGATGACATGATAAAAACTAAGGCTCTTTGATGATAATAAAGGGGTTAAAGAATAGCCCCCCTCCCTTGATAGTCGGAGTGCAGACTTAAATAGATACAATATAATTTATTTGGTTACCATGAGCTTATTTCAGGTCCCAAATTGAACCAGCGTCACAGTTTTATCTTACCCCTTCATTAAACATTACAGTTCCGTATCATAATCTGTTGTCTACAATTTTTTTTTGTATAAAATTCAATTTCACTCCTGACAAATTTTTAACTTCAAATAAACTTCATAATAGTTGCAAAGAACGAATGCTACTGCTGCTGCTAATGCTGCAGGTCTTGCATTTATAATTAGAAAAGTAAATAACAAAGTCTCTTAACAGAAAATAAAAATAAAGGGAAAATCGGTCTTAATAGTAAAATTAATCCTATTTTGCTTATAAATACAAAAAAGTTTTTCATTACACTTTCTTTATACAGATAAGAATCTTTGTTGCATATTTCTTGTGTAATCAACAAAAACTTACTCATTTTCTTACACTCTCCTTTTGTTTGGAGAAATTTTATTCATTCACTTTTATCCTATTCACTTATTATCGTAATACAACTTGATAACTTGAAAAGAAAGAAAAATTATAAGAAAAGAGGCATGAAGAGGGTTTTTTTTTTCCTTCTTTTCTTAATTTAATTTCATATCCATCTCATCATTATAAATCAATCAGTTTAATCTCATTTTCCCTTGTGTCAAAATTTTCCTTTTCATGACTCTACAAGAATAATTTTTAAAGCTTTAATATTAAATTTCTTCCAAATTATTAAATCCATATTCAGGAATTCATATTCTTACATTGGAACATATGAATTTATTATATACTTGTGAGATATTGTAAGTCTTTATCACATAATTAAAGGCGTACACACTTACACACACAATGTATGTATGTCACACATATCGTCAGTTAAATCTTTGAAGGTTGAATTGATATAATGGGAAGATAATAACCAGAAAAGGTAAATCTATTATAATAAAATGTGTGTTAATGAATAGAGATTTATATTAACATGAATTTGTGTGTGTGCGTGTGTGTGCTTGATACCATGAATAGCAATGAATTTAATCTTTAATACACACAACAAGGGTATTTAACTTTTGTGTTATATTAATAAAAATGGAATAAGAAAAAAAAGGAAAAAAGGGTAAGTGGAATAGAAGTGGTCGTGATTTAACTTGAATTTGAATGGGATGTGTAACAGGATAAAGTGAAAGAAGGGTCAAGTTAGAAGATTAGGGCTTGGAATGGGTTTAGTGAGGTTTTAGTGATGGACGTATGTTTAATGATTCAAGGTTCACTTTTAGTTATTTAAGATTCACTTTTAATGATTCAAGGTTTACTTTTAGATATTGAAGCTTCACTTTTAATGATTCAAGGTTCACTTTTAGTTATTTAAGATTCACTTTTAATGATTCAAGGTTTACTTTTAGATATTGAAGCTTCACTTTTAATGATTCAAGGTTTACTTTTAGATATTGAAGCTTCACTTTTAATGATTTAAGGTTCACTTTTAGTTATTTAAGATTCAATTTTAATGATTCAAGGTTCACTTTTAGTTATTTAAGATTCACTTTTAATGATTCAAGGTTTACTTTTAGATATTGAAGCTTCACTTTTAATGATTCAAGGTTTACTTTTAGATATTGAAGCTTCACTTTTAATGATTCAAGGTTCACTTTTATTTATTGAGCTTCACTTTTAATTTTTGAAGTGTCACTTTTAATGATGGAAAATTCACTTTTATGATTAAAGATTCACTTTTGATGATTGAGGATTCACTTTTAATGATTAAAATTTAACTTTTAATGAAAAAACAGTCAGTTTTCAATTATTTGACTGTCACTTTCAATTAAAATCTCATTAAACTGTTAAATTTCATGGTTCACACGTCTTCCCTTTCATAAAATGGCTCAGAACCTCTTTCAATTCATCATTAATCAAATCATCCATTAAAACCACGTTTTTCAGATTAGATTCCATTTAATCCGACTAATGATTCAATATATTCCGTACACTTTGTAATATCATTTATTTCAGATATTACCCATTATATGCAAAACAATTGGAAATCAGTCTAACTTTCGAAATGTGTGTGATTGTAAGTGTACAATCACCACAAAAGCCAATAAACCCACATAATAATATCCTCCAATTCTAAGTATATCACAGCTAATAATCACCATTTATTTATATGAATTTGAATAGCAAACACAGACACATGCAACTAACAACTAACATGAAAAACGAAAGACATGATATCCAATTTAATGAAAACAGATATCATTATTTTATATGTTATATATTATAATATAATGGACTTTTATCTGCAAAACATATGTGTGAATATATTTTGTCTCGCTAATAATGGTATCCATTTTAACAGAAATCTAGCCAAAGTATAAGAATTTATTATTTTATATTAAATGAACGTGTGTGTGCTTTGTGTGGATAATTTTCAATGTTTGCCAAATATGAAAATTATTATTATTATTATTACAGAAGTGGATACATGATAAAATTAATGCTATTCATTGAAAATTAGATCATTTCGTGTTGTAATGAACAAATAATTGACATTAGATTAGAAAATATTTTCATTCTTTTTTTATGTGAAATTTATCATCAAAAATTTGAAGTCCCTCAATTTTTTGTTTTGTTAAATTGAGTTTATCATTTTTATTGAAACAAATGTGAATTTCACACATAACCACATCATATTAAAATGTTAGCTTTTATCATCATGATGATGATGATGATGACCAGCAACCATATTAAAAGCAAACTGACCAAAATGTCGTTTGTGTGTGTGAATGGAGAAAAAACACATTATAATGATAATAAAAACTAACAAAAACGTCAAATTGATCAAGAGAATGGTCGTTCTTTGTGTTTATTTGTATATCAAACGAAACACTAATACACAGAGAAAAATTGTGTTACAGAAATGGAAGAAAAAAAATTGATATGACAACAGATGGTCTGAATATGATAATGATGATAATGTTTGTGAAAAGATTTTTGCTTTTATTTTTCTGAAATGACCATGTGATATGAGGGGTTGGGAAAATTATTCAAAAGAATATCTTTTTTTTTTGGAAATGTTATTTTTATCATTTGTTTTTTCTAAAGAAATGTTTACTTTCATTTTCAACATAAATGAAGTCAAATTTATCGTGGTGACATCAATTTTTTGGGATTTTATGTTAAATTGAGAAAAATTAACATTTTTTAGTGCATTTTGCAAGGAATTGACCTCTCTTTGACTGGAAAGTCATGCAAGAGCAATGAAAAATAAGAACTTTAAAAAAGTCAGGACAGGGAAATGAAATTCTCTTAAAATGTTCAATTGACTTGAAAATGTGACTTTGAAAGATCAGGACTGAAATAAATAAGAAATTCTGAGAGAAAAGAGAGCGAAAATGAAATTTGAGAGAATCCTCTCTCAATATTTGTTTCAATCATTTATTGGCCAAGAAAAATAAATTCAATTAAATTTGAATTTTAAATTTTTCAAGAAAAAAAAACAAAATTATGACCCACTTATAAAAAAATGAACAATTTCTCAAAAAGATTTGTTTTCTTTTATTTTTATGATAATTTGTACTGAATTTCATTATCATTATTATTTGTTATTATTTTGCTCGTCCTTTTCTCTTATTATCATGAAAAGTTGAATGTTGGATGGATATTTTTGTCAGTCTAATCATTTGTTTTAATATATTTTGATTTTGTTTTTCGAGTATTCAAAAATATCTCAAGGTCTCAACGGCCTTCTAACTGACTAAAAAAGTTTTTATCGTATCATCTCACTTAAACTTACTTAAACTCTCGATGCAGAATGATTTTAAGATGCTCTGGTTGTGCGATGGCATGATCAAAGAATTTGAAAGACATAAAATTTTAAATGGAAAATAATAAAAAATCTAGAGGGATTTCTCAGGATCACTGAACTTCTGTCTAGTGTCCTTTCGATACTCTTTAGAAAGAAAAGTGAACGACTCATAGCTTCCACGCCTTAGAGTTGCGGTAGTCCTTTGTACCCTTTTTGAGAATAAAGACCACTCTAACAGAAGTCCAAGGAGATCGAACCTTGCCTGTAATCAGACTGGCCCTGTATTATGTTTGAATCACTTATTTTTGATCTTCAATTTATAATTTTTCCAACAGCTAGTTTTCTGACTTGCTCATCTTCATCAACTAACATTCCCACTAGGACATTCTCGACATGAAAAAAATAGGAATTTTGAAGCAAAACCTTGAGCATTATTTCATATTCATCCTCGGGAAGTGTTCTAATGCCACAGAGCAAACGAAACAAATGTCTCGCACCATCATAAATTTTTTGATTTACTTTTATATGCAAGATCAGCTGATATTTTCCCTGATTTTACCCCTTCCACCATCTTTTGACAGGACTTTGTCGTCGACTTTTGGCAATGGGTCTCCAGGAATAGGGTCAAAATCATTCACCTCTAAAGATCTTAACAGTTCAGGATAAATAGTTTTTTTGTATAGCCAAGTCAAAGGACCCACAAGATATACCAATCCTTTATGGATATGAGCTGGAAAAATGCCATCATGCCTGCCGATTTATAAGTTTGAAGGACTTTAAAGCCCAACAAACTCTATTCTCGTCAATGATGATGCAGACACTTTCTGAAAAGTTGGTCGGTATACTGACCGAACGGACCTTCGTCGCACGTTCGTCTGAGCGTTATTTAAGCACCCAGGAAAGTGAACAGATAGCATTCTGTCAAGTATAACCTTTTCATCGGTGGTTAAAGAACCATTAGCCATTCTAATCGATCCCATTGAGATTGAACTAGAGCTGAATAGCGATATGTAGAATGCAGCAGTACCATCGTTTCCGCTTACACTCGCACAATGCATTCGCCAGCTTAAGCGCTTGCAACGTCGAATTTCCTTTTTGAACTCCTTTCCTTTTTGGTGAAACAGTCCAGGAACCATATGAGTAGTGACATAAATATGACGTTGCCTTTTTTCTAGATTCAAAGCTTTCCTGGGTTCTCTTCGAATTCTGGGTAAAACTGGGTTCCACCATGGTACAATTCTGCCGGTTCTAACTAAAAAATTTCCATTAAGACCGTTCATAACATTAGACGCCAAAAATTACTCCTCATTACCATGATCATCATCACCATTCTCATGATAATTTTCCGACTACCAATAAAATGGACACTTGTATTCAATATATATTTATTTTTTTTCCTCTCCCATCATTTACTTTTATTTTCTTTTATTCATCCCATTTGTGGTTTAAATTGATTTGGATAACAATAATAATAACATACACACAGAAACAAAAAAAAAACAAGTACCACAATGAAAATGATATGTTGAAATAAGAATAAGAGACAAAAATACGATAATTGTGATTATCTGCCCTCTTATTATACGATATGATGATGATGAGAATCACTGTTAATCGAGTGTAATTTTGAACAGAACCAATTTTTATCTCATTTTATCTGTGATTAAGTTGAGTTGAATTGTCATTATGATGAAATTGAGAGGAAATACAAATGAGTTTTGAGAAAATTTGACCTTAAAATCAAATAAAATCTGTGGAATTGGGAATTTTATCTGGATTTCGATTGAATTGAAATCTAAATTGATAAATTTAATCACGATGACGATGATGGATATCCCTTAACAAAAAGAAAAAAAAAAGTTTATCATATCATATCAAATCTAAAAATATCACAAGAAAAAGATGATTTGAATGAAATTTAATGCTTTGGTTAAATGATTTATATCATGATGAAAAGTGAACAAATAAAAGGCATTTCTGACCTTTTTTTCTTTCATCTTTTTTTTTGTCCTTCTTTGTATTATAATATTATTTTTGTGTGTGTGTGACTGTGTGTGTGTGGTTGTGTGTGTAATCAAACTGGAATCAAAATAAAGGAAAATTCAATTTAGTTTCATGTTTAAAGACATTCAAAGACATTTTTTGATGGATGAAATGAAATTCAATATTAAAAAAAATAAAGAAAATATAAATTAAAGGAGATATTATACAAAAACGGTTGATAAATCTTTGGTGATCTTCCTATGTAATGTGCATGGTTACCTTATAAAAAGAAAATAATTGAGTTTCTTTTATAAAACTTAAAATAAAATTTATAAAAAGACACTTTTTTTCAATGATACTGCAGAAAATGAAGTAAAATGGTCATGTTTGTGTATTTTTAATATAAAAGATGTTGAAGTACTAAGGAAATGAACTTCACTTGAAATTTTTAAGAGCTTTGAAAAGGTAAAATGGTAACTTATTTTTTTGTATTATTTAAATTTAAGATGATGATGATGAAGAAAAAAATTGAGACGTAAACGTAAATTTTCTGATAAAGTACATTTTGCAGTTCAGTTTATTCACTCACAGGTTATACGTCCGCAAGATGGCGCTTTATGAAATATTTTATTTTGAATTTTAATTTGTTAAAATTGAAAATAAAATCGTGAAATTTACAAGGACCCTACAACAAGAACCAAGGGGCCCAATGAGTAGAAAAGTAAAGTCATAGGTATCAAATTTCATTCAAATAAATGTAAGCGATCGTAGCGCCACACCGCCAGAACGGAAGTTTTTGTAGGAACTATCTAAAGGTATTTCATTAAAAATTCGCCGTTTTCCTACAATTTAACATCAAAAAAAGTCATGTCATGGACCATGAATCGTAAAATTAAAGTAAATATGATCCAAAACGTCGAATTTTAACAGAAAATCACCAAAAACTTCCCTTTCAAAAGTCTAAAGATAATGGAAAGTAATCAACGTAATGTTTTGGGTTATATTCATAATAAGGATCATTGCTTTTTCATTTTTTTTTTCTCTTCTCATAATTTTTTTTTCCTTTTTGACTGTTGATATCATCAATGGTGTCCCTTTTTTTGCTTGAAATTTAAAGTGATTCGCATTATTTTGTTCATTTTATGACTTGGACAACAAAAAATTTCTACGTTTACTTTAATTTGAAAAAAATTCTTGTAAGCAAAGTTACCTTGCAAAATTTGAATTTAAAACAAAAAAATTGGAAAAAAAATCAATACAAATCCCGCATTTTATTAATAAAGTTCATATTCCTATTCGTAAATTTAAAATATATTTAAAATTGATTATTTATTTCATTTTTTTTTGTTTATTGATTGGAGTATTTTTTTATTACATTTAATACGACTGTAAATACATTGAAAACACATTTTGTTTATTTTTAATATAATTTGCCTCGTTTATCCAAACATTTCTTTATTGTTGTTTAATATTGTTATGGGTTATGGTTTCGATTCAATGAATGGTTGGATAACTCAAGGGCAAATTGATGAAAAAGTTAAAAAAAAAAAACGTTTTGTCCAAATATTTATTGTAATAAAATATTTGAAGAAGTAAAAGAAAAAAAAGGTAAAGTAATTCAAAGTGAATCGATAAAAATTTCTTCTTTGATCAATGAAACCTTTGAAATTTTAGGAGATACACGTGTCAAGGTTTAACTTTTTGATTTGTAACATGATGAATCTGGGACAGTTGAAAATTTATGGTTATAATAATAAATTTTTAATTGAAAAGAAACCCTGCAGCAAAAAAAATTGTTTGATTTACTTTCTCGATACTGAAAATTAAATTTAGCATCTTTTGAAGGAAAATTACGTTGAGTAAAATTTTTCAGCTAATTTTAAGGCAAATTATGACGAAATTCGATATTTTGATTCATAGTAATTGAATTTAATGTAAAAGAAGTAAATTTAAAATGTCTCGTTATCACAGGGCATGACGACATGAGCCACTTACTTTTCGAACAAAGTCTCACAGCTTACGATTTGGGATTTTTTTCTTGAGATGAGTTTGTCTTTAAAAATTTTAAGGACAGGCTCCCCCACCCGCGACCTCCTCGAAAATACATTTCTGCTGCCCCACTCATTATGCCCATGTCATTTAATGATCTGTAACTGACATTTTTCTTAGGCATCAATTCGCTCATAACGGCACGTGTCATGTCGCGTTATAAATGAATCAATTAAAGGGGGGGAGGGGAAAGGAAAGTAAGCAGAAATTGTATCGGTTGACAAAAATTTCATTTAAGTCATATTTTTACCCCGCTCACCTTTTAGGTGAAAAATTCCGAGTCCAACTCGGTGTCTTGCATGAATTTTCGTTGTATTCCGTGCAAGACAAGTGTAAATTTTTCATATTTAAGAATGAACATGTACATCACGAGTAACATCTTTCAAAACCATGATTGTAAAATGAAACGAAATTGCTCATCAGGGACCGATTCCAGAATCACTCTGATCAGAACTACACTTAACAACGTGAAAATGTGCTTCATTCTTTTAAAATTCCATAAATAAGCTTTAAAAATTGAACTAAGGTAAAAAAAATCAATGAATTCACCGTAAAAAAAACCTTCATTGAAATATTTTGTTTTCTAAACAAAAAAAAACATGAGATTTACTTTCTCTACATTTTTCTCGTAACAAAGTAATAATGCCACAAACAATGACCTACATTGTAAATAAAATAGAATTTACTGCAATTTATAGTTGCATTTTTTACCATTTTTACACCAACACACATATGATAAAGTATTAATTTTTATATGTTTCACTGCCATCCATGGCATTCAATGTAAGTCGATAACAAAGAGCGAGAAACTACTTTCGACAAAATGAAGCTCACGGGCTTAAAATATGTTTATTTTTACTATAAAATGAAATCATAAAAGTTAGTTCTTTTACTTAATACATTTTTTTTTGTTTGCTGTTGTCAAGTTACAGCTGCTGCTGCTCCTAAACAACATTTTTTTCTCTTTGTTTTTTTTCTGTTTCATTTTGCCTTTTATATTCCTTTTCTTTCCTTTCATATGAAATCTCTTACATATTTTTTTACATTGCACTTTTTTTTTATTTTATAATATCATCATATTAAATAGTGCCCATGGGCAGTACTAAAGCGCACAAATGGTTTTATTTTTTTAAGACTATCAGACTTCAAAAGCCATTTACATATATCTTGAAATAGTAAATTAATTTTTTTTACTTCAAAGAAACCTTTGAATATCATAGAGTTAAAAATTTTATTCAAATCTAATAAAAAATTATGGAAAATATTTCAAGGTACTATGAAATATGTTTTAATAGTTTTCCATTAAATGGAGCAAAAAATCCATTTTTATATCAGTTCATTTCAATTTAACATTTCACTAAATTCTATTAAAATATCATTTAAGACGATGAACGTGAGCTGATAAAAATGAAAATCTTTAAGGTTGTAATAAAATTTAACGGTCAATTTAAATTAACGGTAAAAATTTTAAATATGAATTGCCAAAAACTGACGTTCAAAGTTCAATTAAGATTCAGAATTTATTTATTTGAACCAAAATTTGATGAGCAAAATGAATCGATGAATGAAATCCATTTAAGTATGTTACAAAAACTTAAAAAAAAAAAACGCCATCTGGTGGTTAAAATTCGATTTTCTTTAATCTCACATCACATTTCGTTCTCATTCTGTTATTATTGACATAAAAAAAATAAATTAAAAATTGATTTAAATTAAATATAAAATGAAATTTGTGTGACATTTTCCACTTCTTATTTCAATTTAATTTGAATTTGAATATAAAGGAAAGAAAAAAAAATACAAATAAATAAAGTTCGTGTGTGAAAAAGCTTGACATGAACCAGATAAAATTTTGTGTGTGTGTGTGTCACATTGAATAAGTTTCTTATTATTCATTTCAATCTAATAAATTTTCTATTTAAACATCTGCTCTTAAAAGTGCTCTTGAACCAGATAACTGAGTGTGATAAAAACATATTGCTTCCTTATATAATCGTAGCTTACATACACACACAGACACACGTACACAGTTCACATATGAAATATTAAATTAAAATATATATAAATGAATGATATGAGAGTGAAAGAAGAAGAAAGTGTCGCTTTGAATTGTGTATTAAAAAATCTGGGACATACAAATGTTGCCAAAATATCAATTGAGATTTGACATAATCAAGCTAACGTGTGTCTGTGTGCCTGTTTAGGTGTGTACGTATGTAAGCAAATAATGTCTTTGAAAAATAAAATATTTTACGTAACATTCAAGGAAATACAAAAAATAACCGTATAAGACATAAATAAGGACAAAAAACATAATAATAAGAAGATGAGAAAGGTGTCGTTATGGTGCCACTCATGTGCGAGAAAGTGTGTGTTTTAATTCTAATAATAATTATAATTATAATAATAATAAATAACAAGAAATTATTAAATGATATCGTAAAATTTGGCAACATTCCATCATTATATATTCCATTCATTCCATTCATGAACTATTTTTGTGTTTGTAGGTTTTTTTAAGGTATTAAAATAAACATATTATATCATAAAGGGGTTGTGTAAATACCCGTATCATGTTTTATCTATATACAAAGAGAGAAAAAGCAAAAAAAAAAAATGAAAAAAAGACACATACACAGATGCTTATTAAGATATTATATTAAATGAATGAAACACATAAATACTAATTAATTTCATTAAACACCAGCTAACACAGACATTTACATACACACACACATACACACACATGAGTTTGATACCACTTCTCTTTACCTTGTTTGAGATTCTGATGAAAAACAGACGAGATGGGTTCGTTCTATATTATCATTCATTATGTTTTTATCTTCAATTTTTCGTATATGCTTACACACACACAGACACACTCATACTCACTTTCACACATCGGTTTACACGTGACTTGGTATTTATAATAATTTAGATGAGTGTGTGATTTATTCATAATTTTAAGTTTATGGAACTAATTAGTTAAATTAAGACGATTTGAATACACATTTTTACATATTAAATTGGAAAAAATTAGCTCCACCATGATTTTTGCGGTAGAAATTGGAACTACTAATTATAAAAATAACTTGAATATTAATTAGAATAAATGAACCGCTAAAAGTAAACTCAGCCGTTAAAACGTATTCTAAAAAATTTTGCTTTCTTTCACTTTATTTTCAGGTAAGGACAAAGTTTCATCAAAAGGTTAATGGAAACCTCGACACTAAGCTGGATGATCATCATTATGTGAAAAATTTTGATCCCAAAAGCAAATTTTATACAAGGATATTTGTGATGTTTGAAACGTTACTTTGATGAATTTCAAATGACACATCATTCATATTAGCTGATTAATCTGACAAAATTGTCAGGTCTTTTTGAAAAACTTTAAGGAATGATATTCAAACCCCAACGTAAATGACACAACTGAACTTTAGTTTAAATTATTGATTTGAGATCAGGTCTAGAAAATTTCTAGCCTTGGAACAATATAATTGTTTATTTATGGCACATTGTCAAATTGACCATATATTTATGGCCCATATTTTTTTGAGCCATATATTTATGGGCCGTATTTTTTCAAGCCATATATTTATGGCCCATATTTTTTCCATACATATATTTATGCCCCATATTTTCCCCATACATATATTTATGGTCCGTATCTTTTCCATATGGCACATAATTTTATCCATATATGAAAAAAATCGCAAGAAGTTTTCCAAAAAAGTAGTGTTCTCAATATGCTACATGTAAAAAACCATGCATGTATATGTTAACATGCATGTCGACATGGGAAATTAAATGCATATTTTATATAATTTCTTCACAGTTTTTCATACAGAAATGCGGAGCTGCGAAGCAGCGGAGCATTTGACATCAAAATGTTTTAAGTTTAATGAAATAATTTTTTTTATATCTTGCAATTTTTTCATACCTGAATTGATATCAGAATATTTGAAGATATAAAAGCATAGAGAGATAAAAAAAAACATTCTGATTACAAATGCTCCGCTGCTTCGCAGCTCCGCATTTCTGTATTAAAAGCATAGAGAGATAAAAAATCATTCTGATTACAATAATAATTAGATATAAAAGGATAGAGATATAAGATTATTCTGTTATTAATTATTATTCCCATGTTAATTTTGATCTACATATATGTCGACATGTTCACTTGAGAACACTATTAATTCGCTACATACTTAGCATAATGTATTCTATCAGATAGGTTATTAATATCTTAATTTTTTAATTTTTATTCATAAGATATTTATAGCAAATTAATAATATGATTTTATTTGAAAATAAAACCATACATTCTCAAATTGACCATATATTTATGGCCCATATTTTTTCGAACCATATATTTATGGCCCATATTTTTTCGAGCCATATATTTATGGCCCATATTTTTTCGAACCATATATATATGGCCCATATTTTTCTGAGCCATATATTTATGGCCCGTATTTTTTCCATACATATATTTATTTATGGCAATATATTGCAATATATTGTATTGCCCATTATATTGTTCCAAGCCTTGCTAGAAATCAGGAGTTCATTTCTTTTAAACCTGCTGACAGTATCTGAAGTTTTGTTTAAATATGTTTAAGGTCACATATTTTGATCAAAAGGTGAAATAACATTTGTAGGTTACTAACTTCCGCTTCTTGGATATAACAATTAAGGATTTAACCGGTGTGCTGTTTATGAATCATTGAATAGTGACCTTCTCGCTCCACCATGACGAGATCATCTTCCGAACTCAAGTGTTTTCGAAACCCAATATTAACAAACTGAAAAGTATTAATTTTGAAATCTCTGACCCACACAAGACGATTGTTGACCATTTTCTTGAATAAACGAGCGACGCATAAATTCAGAACAATCGGCCTGTAATTCTTAGTTAAAATATTGCATTTCCATTCTTTATTGCTTTAAGCTTTCCCCACGTATCTGAGCATGACACACTGAATTCGATATATTGATGCCAATAGTCAGATTGGGTTTCTCTTATTTTCAGTCGAAGGCAGCTTCAACTTCCGATACAATATTCCATTTCCAACAGATTGACACCTACAAAACCTTCAACATGCCTTGTTTTTGTCCTTTTTAAGTCGCGTAAGGTCTGGAGTCCACAGTGTTCCATACACTTTCCGTTACGATAGTTCTAGACTTGAAAGTAGGTACAGATTGCTCTCTTAGTTGACCACACGGACTCAGAATTCTATTTTGGGGGAGAAATCTCAGACTGGGACGACAAATATTTGTATTAAAATGAAATTGTCTCAACCACTGAAAATTCTGCAATTTTTAAATTTCAGGGCTTACGGAAATCTCCGCAGTCAGCTATGTTGTTTTTATTAATTCGTTAAGAAATATGATTAAAATGAGAGAGTTCTGGAGTAATTTTTTTAAAAAACTTACCACGGCAAACATTTTTCGCCTACATGACAAATACGGCAAATTTTTCGTGAATGTTAAATAAAACTTTTTTTTGAGTAGATTATTTCATGATAGTTTTAAAAAACTGAATTCTTTTAAGCAAAATTTTAATATGAACAAATTTGATTAAATTTATTAGCAAACTTTATTATCATTTTAAGACTTTAAGCACGTACCATGTTCGTATTTTCTCTTTTGAATACACACACAAAATCACTGTCATTCCTTCAAATAAAAAACTATAAATTCTTCTTTCAGTAAAATAATAAATTTCGTCTATTCATTCAGGAATTTTAATGTTTTAAATAAAAAAACAACAGAAAAAAAATTATTTAAATAAAAAAAAAAAGAATGTTGAATAGAAGAAAGTTTTTAATTTAAATTCTAGTCTTATACAATTTGCACAAAAGCTAATACTAAAAAATTGTATTTATTGTCTGTCTGACTTGACTGCGCTTTATTTGTGCCATTTTTCACTTTGAAATAATAATAAATTCAACGAAACATTCAAAACAAAATAAAAAAAAAATTGATATAACAGAGAAAAGTGATACGAAAACTGATGCAATAATCAACAGAAATTTATATTTTTTTTTAAATTCAAACAATTGTTGGAATTTTACTCTGCAATGTGAGAAGAAAAGGTAAAAATAAAACTTTTTTAACACAATTTATTCTCGTTTTCGTTCACGTAAAAATTTTTCATGAAAATGCATCATAATAAGGAGATTTTTCGTTCGTCTACATTTAATACGTTAAAAAGGCATCGAAAATGCACGTTGATGATTATTTCAATGTCTAATTTGTTTAAAAAAAATATGGTTTACAGATTTTGTTTTCAAATATTGCGTTATTTTTCACGTTTTTATTCAAAAAGAAAAAATTACAAAAAAATTATTTGAAAGGAAAAACGAATTTAAGCCATTTGCCACTACTTTCCGTTCTTTGTTTTTGTTTAAAAAAAAGAAAATTTTTGTGATTATTATGTGACGCTCATATACAGACAAATGATGATGACACCATTGCAATGATGTTGATGATAAAAAAAGTGACAAAGCTCAAATTAAAAGAAGAGGAAAAAAAATCTGCTAACAAAACACACCTGCTTGCTTTTTCCTGTGTGTGTGTGTTTCCCTTTTCATTCATCTACGATTTCCTTTGCCATAATTCGTCTCGACTGCAACTATTTCTCTCAGATTTTTTTGTATTTTTATTTTAAAACATCCGGATGCCTTCCACTTATTTTCATTTCATTTTATTTTTTATATTCATTTTACTTGAATTTTTTTATATTTTTTTTTAAAAATGAAAGATAAATGAAAAAGATAACACAAAAAAAAGTGAGCTTGAATTGTGGAAATGGAATTTATGGTGAAAAGGAAAACAAAATGAATTAACAGCTTTTTTTTTGAATTTCAAGGCATTTTATGTATAAAATTGAATACATTCTTTTAAAAAAAATACCTTTTATTCAATTACAAATTGAATTTGTTATTTTAATTAAGGTCTCATGCCAAATTGTCACTTTTAATTTATTTATTTGTACGACAAGAAATCAATATCGTTAAATGGATTCCTTTTGAAATTTAAATGAATTGAAAAAAATTATCTCCAAAAAATTTCGTTGAAATAATAATAAACCAATAAAAAACATGAAAAATTGACATAAAATCAATTTCAAATTCAAGGATTTAAGAATAATGTTATCAATAAAAAAATACACATTATTTGAATCACAGAAAAACCCAAGAATTTAAATATAATTTTTTTTTATTTTAATTTGATTGATAACCTAAACCATTCAATCATTGATTGCCTTGTCGTTGCATGTCATATGATGAAAAGCTTTTCATTGAAAATGTTAATAAAAGAAAATTTTGATTCAGACATTTAATAAAAAAATATTTGATTTGATTTGTATGTTATATGGGGGAAATAGAGATCAATTTTTTTTTACAGATGAATTAATTTTTTTTTTTTTTTAATTTTATAAAATTCAATGAATTGAATAAACTTTTGTATGGTTTTTTATTTAATACGAAACTGTTACAATTTACTCTGTTTGAATAATTTTTGGATTAATTTTTAAATTTAAGTGACGATTGAAGTTGAATCAAGGAAATTGGCTCATATAATATATTTTGATATTAAGAGCAGTGTAAATTCAAGTACAAAATATTGACGTTTACGTATGTGTATCTATACAAAATTAAAAAAAAAAACGTCAAAACTGTTTGACGATTGTAAAACTCTACGCCGAACAAAAAAGGTTCTCAAATTTAATAATTTTATTAAAATTATATCTTTAATAACGTATGCTCCATAACGTTTACCATAGAAAAAGATTGAAAAAGAGTAAAAAATAGACATCTGTCAAACTATTGTAAGGTGACCTTTCGGGCTGAGCGGTTCCGTCATCTCTTATTCTGGCTGTGCATGATTTGATGGCAAAATCACTTGTAGTTGAATCACCGACATGCATGAGCAATTTGAAGCTTTCGTTCTTCTCTCCAGCCTACAGTCTAAACTCAACTCATTTTGAAATGTTATAACAGCTTCTCGAATTTCGTCATTTGCTTCTGTATGTTATGCCGAATCCGCTAACGAAACACCAATGTACATCTCAATATAGCCTTTGATGATTCCAATCTGGAGCTCTGATTGATCGGGCTCTGCTGTATGGTGGACTGTTATCGTCTGATAAAACAGCAGAACCACTTTTCAGAGAGTTCCGTTTTTCTACATTCCTAAAGTTCTCTAACGACTCTTAGCAAAGTCTATTAAAGACGTCCTCGGTGCTCACCCGTTCTTGTTCCACTTCTAATTCACTCTATTTTGGAAGTTCAATACTTTATTCGTTTCCATTCGTGCTCTTCATATGTTTTTACGTGTATCTGCTTTACTCTTCTGAAACCTATCATAGGAATCCTTTACCAGGTAGCCAAGTTGGCGCATTTAAGTTGATATCTGTCTAATTATGTGAAGTACTTGTCTACTTCTAGCTGCATTGCCTCTGTCAAACCCTCTGGCCGTTTTTGTTCTAACAGAACTCGCAATTTTTGGTAGTTTACGGTCTTGTTGTGTTTTTAAAGCTCATCATACATTTTTTGTATTTTGCTCTCTGCTTCTTCATGGATATATTTTGTGTCTTCATTAGTTGCATCAATTCTTATTTCGTTAATCATTCACCAGATACGCCATACACCATAGCTCACAAAGAGCTTTCAACACAACTGGGAACTTAACACGGTCGAAAGCTTGCTTAAGGTCGGTATGGCAGACATCTACCTGCTTCACGAGTGGCATCGATAGAAATTCAGCCACTTTGGAACTAATAGATACCAGATTTACCGTACAAGGTCTACCTTTCACAAATAACATCACTAATATGGGAGATCAAAATGTCATTCACGACTGACTCAATAAGAAAATCAATTTTTTTGAACTGTGTCAATTAATTTCCTGAAATAAAGCGCTAATTCAATGATTTAATTTTTTTATTAATTCGTTGCTTTGGTATATGAACGAAAATATAAAAGTGAAATAATTACAAAAAAAATTACCAGAGTATTCATAAAAATGTATTTCATTTAATTAATAAACGATACTGAATCAGGAACTTTTCCATGAAAAGTATTTCGTTATATTTAAATAAAAAGAATAATTTTTAATTAAATTTCAGGTTCTGTGAAGATGTTTCATTATTTTATTTCCTGGAAATCATTTTGAATAATAATGAAACAGAATGTTCAAAGTTTTATGACATGTGAATTTTAACCCATTTATTACTCAAAAAATTTGAGTCGAATCTACCAAGAATTAGAGACCTTTTAATAAGACAAAATATTAAAAAATAATTCATTTTTCATGTAAAATAAACAAACAAATTAACTGCCAAAATCGCTTGAAATTCTGAGAAAAGTCACTAAATAAATTTATGAAAATATAAATAAAAATTAATTCGCACACGTTCCGCCATCCAATTACCAAAATTTTTATCATCTTTCATCTATCAAGCGGTAACATCAACAAGAGCAAAAAAAAATATATAAATAAATAAATAAACATTTCACTCTTGTTAAAATGATAACACAACGAAAAAAAAATAAAGAATACATTTTAATTTTTTCGAATGACATGGCCCAAAGCGACTGTTTTTGACATTGCACATATTAAATTCAAATTTGTAACTTATATCACATGGATCTTAACGAGAACATAAAAAACACTGTCATATATTTTGGGGTGTGTGTGTGAGTGCGTGTGTATTTTTAAGTTGCCTACGCACACAAATACTATAATGGGAATATGAAAATAATGATCTTCTCCCCTCTTTCAGGATGTTTTTTAAACATATAACGATGGAAAAATGCTCATCTTTAATCCTTATGATTATGATTTTTAAATTATTTTGTTGTTCTTGTTGTTGTTGGAAAAATAATGTGAATTTTTATCAGGGTGATTCAATTCAAGGAACTTTTTTTTCATACAGAATTTTATTTAAAAAAAGTTTTAGGAGTGGAATTTTCTGAGGCTTGAAAAAGTCGGACATTGACAATAATTCGCCATTTTGGAAGAATTGGCCAGTTTGAGAAATTAAATTTTCTTGAATTTTGAAATCAGTTTCATTTTCTTCTCATATTTAAATTTCATTGAATTGAATATCCTTGTAACTGTTACAATGTAACGACATATTTATATTCAAATTATATAATCACACGAATAGAAAAGAAAATAACAATAGAAAACACCTTTTCCTTATATGACGTAATACAAAATAAGAAAAAAAAAATGTTTACTGAACAAATAATGAAGCGCATTACATTGTTTTTTTTCATTTATTTTTACATACAATTTTTTTTTGACATTTCGTAAATGTCCCCTGTGTATTATTTTGATGACTTATCAGACTCAAAGATGACTTTTATATTCTTGAACTAGAAAATAAATTATTTTTTTTGTTTACTTTTATTACATTTTTGTTCAGGTATGAGTAAAATTCTTCTTTGGATTTGGTTGTTAATTTTCTCTTGTACGTATGAAATAAATGAAGTGACACCTTGGATCACTTGAAATTAAAAAAAGGAAGAAGAAAAAAACATGTCAAGCTACTGTAGTTGTTGTTATGGTTGAGAAAATAAACTGTCGTGGTGTTACAATGACAATAAAGAGACCGAAAAAAACAAAAATATTTTGAGATGATATCAACAATATTTTCACTAGAAAATAGGAATTAAATAGCTCTCAGACAAACGGTCGTTACCTTGAACGAATTAAAATTTTTTAGCATACCTGGAAAAAAAATATTTAAGGATTACATTTAAAAACCTTTCATTTGAAAGGAGTTTCAATGTATTCTAAGAAAATGAACCGAAATGCGCTTAAGGATGAGTTCTAGGTTAAAATTTTCAATTATTTTGAACGGTAGTCCATGATAAAAGTTGTTTTTTTACCATAAAGCAACCTTCTGTGACAATGCAAGTCATATAAATATAATTTATATAAAAATAAAGTTATTTCACTTAACTACGACTTTCTGATAGGATTTTCATCGAGTAAAGTAGGTTCACCGATTTAGTCGCCCTTTATAGGATATGATCTACTATAAAATACCTCCTCTTATTTAAAATTTTAGCCCAATCGGAGTGGCTGACGAAAAGTTTTTTATTGTGTAATTTTAGCTAAAACATCATAATAATCATGATTTACACAGGAAAATTGTATCAAAATTTTTTTTTTATTTTATTTTTTTGTTATTTTTTTTATGTTTTAAAGTTTCTTACACCAATCCAATCATTTTCTTATTGATTTTCATAATATATCAATAATCATATAAATGATGTTTTATATAATGTTTAAATTTATAAAAAAGTTATTATTGATGTATAATCAAAAATAAGAACAAATCATTGAATTCGTCATTCGTCCAAATCATTTTGCTTAAAAAGCTTTAAAAATAATAAAAAAATAAAAAAAAAAAATATTTTTGATACAATTTTCATGTTTAAATCATAATTATTATGATGTTTTAGCTAAAATTACACAATAAAAAACTTTTCGTCAGCCACTCCGATTGGGCTGAAATTTTAAATAAGAGGAGGTATTTTATAGTAGGTCAAATCCTATAAAGGGCGACTTAATCGGAGAACCTACTTTACTCGATGAAAATCCTATCAGAAAGTCGTAGTTAAGATGAATAAGAACAGATAAAAAAAACATGACAGAACCATAGAAGTCAGATATAAGCGTATTTTGAAAAAAAAAAATTAATTGATTTTAAGAGAAACAAGATTTTTTTCTTAAACCATCGTACTATGGTCGGAGGAACATTAACCGGCACGTGGCGAATTGGTCATAAAGCCAAATGCCAGAAAGACCGTAGTGGAATTAAATATTTTAAAGAAAATCACACAGAATGCCAAGGCTGTTAATAATTCTCAATCCGCCTCTAATAACCGGTGAAATCAAATATTTCTGGTATTCTTCTAAGAGATCGAAGGCTTATCATAGGTCTAAGACATAATAGAGGTCGATGGCGTTTAAGAGGTGCTAACTGAAGGAAAATTAGTCACAAGTTGACTTGTTTTGCGTCTTTAGTCCTATTGGCTTTATTATACGGCCAAAGACTCCAAGTTAAAAGAGCTTGTCATGTTTTTTCATGTTTCTACTAGATATAGAATCAGAAGACGATGACAAACACATTGACAGTCTTATCAAAGGTCGTAAAGGAGGTATTGTGTTGATAAATGAGAAAGTTTTTCCATTTCTTGTGCTCGTTTTTTTTCTTTATTTAGAGATGCTGACAGATCTTCATCGGGTGACTTAAGACATAAATAAATATATATAGTACTTCCGGATTCACGCAACTATTTTTCACATTTAAATAGCTCTTTTGCTACAACTACAAATAAGTAAATCTAAAGTATAATTCTATGCGAAGTAGACATTTTGTAAAATACGTAATTTAGGTAACTTTAATTTTCACTTTATTTGATTAAGATGCGTCTTCACGCTGACTCTCTTGGATCAAGAATGAATTGTACGTTCGTTGAACATCACAAAATCTTTTCATGTTGCTGTAAGATTATTTTTGATGAATTTCAGCTTATTCTATTTTAACTAGCGCCATCTATATTCTTAAATTTTTATATTAACATAGAAAATTACATCGTATTTATTAAAATTAAGAGTCATGTTAAATTCCGAACCTTTAATTTAACTGTTATAAGAATAAAAAAAAAGCAGTCATTAAAATTCCCTGGACATCTGAACCACATTAACAGCGTATTTTTTTCATTTTTATTCAGATAAAATGAATGAAAGAAAAAAACAAATAATAATAAAAATGGAAAGGTAAATGTCAATCAAGTTAATTCTGTTATTGTCCAAAATAAGATGCTCCATGTAAATTAACATTCATGTACAAACAAAATAAACAGGTCAAGCCATTTTCCTGCGAGATTTCATTGGAATTGTGCAAATTTTACAGAATAACATTAATTTAACTTATTTTTTTTGTACTACAATAAATTAACTTCAAATCAAATAATCAACCATTTATTATTTCACAAAATACGCCAATTGACTTTATTGAATTTTATTTTCACTGTCATTTTATTTTCATTTTCATTTAAAATAATAATATAAATGACTCACTTTTATCTTATCTTCTTATCAGTTTGCTATTTGTAATGTATTTTCTCACAGAAATATCGATAAATTATTTGAAAATTTCTATCAAAGTTGTCTTGAAACGTGTAAAATCGTTTTCCTTATATTTATTTATAGCTAAATTTGATATTAAACTTGTAGTTTGAATTGATAAATTGGAAATGAATTTCTTGTTCTTAATTTTAACCCATTGGAGTCAAATTCATTTATTTGATATTGGGATATATTTTAAATGATACCTTTTAAGCAATTTTAACGCAATTAGGGAATTTTTTTATTAAGAAGCTAATTTAATTGATTCATATAAGAAAATTTTTCATTTAAAATAAAACGAGGTCAAAATGGGTTAAAATGATGTGATTTGAATTTTCATTTAAAACAGAAGTGCGTAAGAGATGAAAAATGTTGAGAAAAAGATATGGATGAATAATTGTACCAATAAAACGGATCTTATGAAATGTGAAATGGTATCTTAGTTACATAATTATTGATTTGTAATTGAAATTTAATGAAGAAAAATGGATTTTATGGGGAATTTTGTCACGTTTTCAACTCAAAATTATTTGATTAAATTTTGGTGAGGAATCTTTAGGCCATTTACCAAAGAAGGACTTACCAAAACTACTGTGATGCTCTTAAAGTGTTTAATTTGACCCTTATTTAACCCTCCACTCGTCATTTAAGAGTTAGAAATAGTTTTTTTTCACAAATAAATGTGTCCAGGTCCCATTTAGTGTCATAAACTCACTTTCTCCACAAATTTTGATTTTTTATCATATTGCAGTGTAATCAAAACACCTTACACAAAATTTTGTGGTTACCAAAACTTTCTGTTGTGTGAAAACTTCACGATGTGTTAAAATTTGTTCAGATAAACTTTTAAGTGAGATACTTTACACATAATGTGTTGTCGATTAATTTAACACTTAAAATTTAAATAAATTTACACTATTACAAGAAAATTTCTTAGAGCTGATTCACATCCTTCAATTTTTCATTGCATCACGTTTTCTGTTTCCTTTTTAATATCAATTTCAATGCATTTTAATAAAATACCATCTTTAAAAAATTAATTATAAACCACTTAATTGTCTCTGCAAAAAATATCAATTGCAAACTCTTAATTAAAAAAAAAAATACAAATAAAAGAAAACTCAAATGGAATCAGATTCTGCAAATATATAGTTTGAAATCAGAAATTAATTAGTAGTTTTCAATTGTTTGATATGGATTCTTTCGATTTCTCTCAATTTCAATTACGATTAAATTAAATTTTAATAGTGTCAATTTTCAATAAGGAAAAGGAAATGAAGAAATTTCTATTAAAATCAAAGAAAATGAAAAACTATTGAAATTTAATTTGAAATAGAAGAAAATGGTTTAATTGCTTGAATTAGCTGTGAAAAGGATCTGAAATCAGCTCAATGTCAATCAGTGAAAAAAATGCCCCAATTATTTGTTTTTGATGAAATTGAAGTGAAAAAAAAATCACAGTTCAACAAAAAAAAAATTACTCAAATTCAATATGAGTAGGGTAGGGTAGGGTCAATAAGGCTTCATCGCGGCCTCAAACGGTCCCTTTTGTGTTATTACTACCGTCTGAGAAATAAAGGCGTGTTTTTTACGCTTTAAATCGTAATTTTAAGGGTACTTCCACCGTAATTTCCAAAGTAAGCACCAAACTTTCAGCTTAAGCCTGAGGGTGGATATTCGCTTTTAAATTGTCATTTGAGAGCACTCGCACTCTATTTGGACCAGAATAATTATTTTAGTCCAAAAAAGACACAATGAAATGAAATAATTTTTGTAGTTTATCGGATTCGAGCCCACGCCAATGACATGATAACCACTGCACTAAGATAACTCCTCCCCAATTCAAATTTGAAATCCAAATAATTTTTTGTTGAACAGTGACTTCACTTATAAAAATAATTAATCTTCTTTTCCTTCTGACTTTAATTTAAGACTTAAAAAAATAATAATAATAATGAGATCAAAAAGGACACTGTGATAAGGATCGTATTAAAAGTATTTTTTTTTTAATATGAAAATGTTCGATATGATAAAACAAAATGATAAAATCCTTCTTTTTATACGTCTTAGTTCAGTTAAACATTCATTAAAATAATTATTATCAAGATATTGAAGAGAGAAAAAAAAATGTTCAATAAGAGGCGGATAATTGATTTTTCTTGTGCATTCACACACTAACACATTCACGATTCAATCATACAAGTACAAGAAAGTCTTAAACAGGATGATTTTAGATTAATTATTTCCTTATTGAGCACTTCATTTTCGTTTTACTCTTCTTTTCATTTCCTTTTCTTTCATTGCATATTATAGAAAATAAAGTTGAAACACAATTTTCTTGGATAATTATCAGTTTAATATGATTTTTTTTTTATTTTTTATAAAATGAGCTCATGCTGGACTACACTTTTCTTTAGCATAATTATTTTTTAAAATCTAATTATTTCCAAAATAAATGAAATTTTTATTAAAAAGAACATTAAATATAAATATGATTCATGAGGTAACCCAAATATTCCTAAAATCATTGAACATTTTCGTATTGATCTATAAAAATTGAAAAGAGGCGTTCACCTAAGAATATCAATTTTCTTACTCAAATAAAACTGATACTATATAAAGATATTAATATCAAAGAGTATAAAACAAAATCAATTGAAATGAAATTTGAGATGTTTTTTTCATACACTGTAATGCAAAAATTAAGTTTTTTGTTCTGGCCAAAGTTCTTAACCAATTTGAAAAGAATGCTTTTAGATAAAATTTTGAAAGAAGATTCATAGATGAAATTTATAATCTGGAAAGAATGCTTTTAGATAACATTTTGGAAGGAGACTCTTAGATGAAATTTAAAATCTGAAAAGAATGCTTTTAGATAACATTTTGGAAGGAGACTCTTAGATGAAATTTAAAATCTGAAAAGAATGCTTTTAGATAACATTTTTAAAGAAAACTCTTAGATGAATTTTAAAATCTGAAAAGAATGCTTTTAGATAACATTTTGGAAGGAGACTCTTAGATGAAATTTAAAATCTGAAAAGAATGCTTTTAGATCAAATTTTGAAAGGAGACTCGTAGATGAAAATCTGAAAAGAATGCTTTTAGATAAAATTTTGAAAGAAGATTCTTAGATGAATTTTAAAATCTGAAAAGAATGCTTTTAGATAAAATTTTGAAAGAAGACTCTTAGATGAATTTTAAAATCTGAAAAGAATGCTTTTAGATAAAATTTTGAAAGAAGATTCTTAGATGAATTTTAAAATCTGAAAAGAATGCTTTTAGATAAAATTTTGAAAGAAGATTCTTAGATGAATTTTAAAATCTGAAAAGAATACTTTTAGATAAAATTTTGAAAGAAGATTCTTAGATGAATTTTAAAATCTGAAAAGAATGCTTTTAGATAACAATTTTTAAAGGAGACTTTTAGATGAAAATCTGACAAGAATGCTTTTAGATGTCATTTTAAAATCTTAAAAGAATAATTCTAGATAAAATTTTGTAAAGGAGACTATTAACTTTTCCCTGTAATTTTCATTTCATAGTGTACAATATAAATATTAGATAAAATTTCGTCTAGGAACTAAATCTCATATATCACAATCTCTTTTGATGTTATTTCTATGAGTTTTGTTCTACTTTGAAAGGAAAACTTTATCTTAAATTTACAAATTTAATCTCCTTAAAAACTTTCCTTCCATCTTATCATGTTTAAAGAAAACTCAGGAAATTGACCCACTTATTATTCTTTTGCTGCTCCTGAAAAATCTCGAACATCAAATTACAAGCTTTATTTAAAATCAGCACATAATTTAACGAATGTCATAAACATAAATTAATTTAAAAGCTTGTTACATTGAAAATTATATATAATAAAAATTCTTGTTTGAAGTTGAATGTTTATAAAATTTATATATTTTTGTTGTTTTTATTCCTTGTAATCTTTCAAGAATTTTATTTTCATTTTAATGGAAGACAAATAATTATAATTATTATAATGAAAAATTAAAATTAAATTGAATTTTAAGTCAGAAGTTAAGTCTCGAAGTATTTTGTAACAAAAAAAGCAAAATGAATAAAATATTTAATGGAAAAATGAGAGCCAAGACAACACAATTATTTTTTTTTTCTTTATTTCGGTCTACTTGAAGTTTTTTTTAAATAAAATAATAATCAAAAGTAAACAAGAAAAATTCGCTTGAGTGCATTTTAGTTAAAAATTTTACTCGAAAACTTATGCTTGGAAATTTACGTCTCAAAATGACATTAAATGGCTGATGACCAGTCCACTTGAAATTAAGAAAATTCGTGTGAATTCTTAATTTTCTTCATTTATGTCATTTACCTTAAAAAATAAAAAGCAATTAGTTTGAATTCATGGAAATAATAATAAAAAAATTACGTAATTCTGTAATGACAAGTAAATTTAAATTATTTTATAATTGCGCTTGAATCAATTTAACAAAACACGAGACAAAAAGCAATAAAATATTAAAATTCAAGGAAAAAAAACGAATAAGAAATGGTAAAATAAAAATATGAAATAACTTTTGAATTGGGAAAACTTTGAAACAAAATATGGCTTTTCTGGTTGTTTTCATAATTATTTTTATTATGATTCCTGAGTTGATGTTAAAGTTTAAGTTGAAAGAAGTGTTTTTTTTTTATACAAATTTTTCAGATAAACAACAATTTTTTTCTCCAAGTTACCTGAAAACTTAATTGAAAACAAACAAGGACTTAATAATTAAGAAAAAGTAAATTTAAAGTTTCATTTTGAAAAAGTTTCGATTAAGTCAAAATTTTAAATTAACCGATAGATATGAATTAATGAAAAGGACAAGAGGACCTCAACACCCTGTTAATTTTTGACAATTGTACATTCAAATGAGATTTATCTAGGGGCAGTCAGGCCAAATTCACCTGCCAAATGACAAAGCCGCCAAAAGTCAAAACACTAAATGCCAAATTCATTAAATGACAAATGCGTCACAAATGCCGATTGCACCAAATGAGCCATTTAGAAATAAACTTTAAAGGATTCAGTTTTATTATGTCATAAAATTTTAAAATAAATAAACATAATTGAAAACAAATAAAGTTTCATGGAATTTTTAAAAGAAAACAGAAATAAAATTCCAATGAAACAAAGTAAAAGTTTTCATTTATGGTAATTTGAAATTATATAAATTATTTTTATTATTCTTGTGTTTCTTCCTTTAATATAATATTTCAATTGAACCCATTATAAATATTTTTCTAAGTCATAAAAGAGAAAAAAAAAAGAAATACTAACCACTAAGCGATTTAGAAAAGTGCATTTCGATGGAATCCGTTTTATTTTATTACATTCCGTTATTTTGAATATCTGTCATTTTTAAGATCCAAATGACAAATTTGCCCAATGCACAAAATGCCTAATTTGCCAAATGCCAAATTTGCCAAACCCCAAATACGCCAAATGCGTTGAATTTGCCAGTTTCGCCATATGTTAATTATGCCAAACGCCAAATTTGTCAAGCGCCAAATGTGTCAAAAGCGCCTAATGCCAAATGCACCAAACGCCGAATGCCAATTGCGCCTAATTTGCTAAACGCCAAACTTGCTAATCTCCAAATGCGCCAAATGTGCCAAACACCTCAAATTTGCAAAATACGGTAATTGTGCCAATTTTGGCATTGACCCAAAAATACAAACTTGGCTCAATGCCAAATGCGCCAAAATAAAAAATGACTACCTCCCTATTCTGGAGGCGAATTTCAGAGCCAAATCTCAAAACTAATGGGTTAAAGTTCATTTTAATAAGCTCTTTCTTCCATGAAAACCCATTAGAAGTTCAAAATTTTGAATCAATTTCAGGCTCTGGAACAGACTTACGAAGTGACGGCAGACAAACCGTCTGTAATAGTGCATTTTTTCTTATGAAATGCACTAAAAATTGATAAATTTTGAAAATGCATTATTTTTTTTTATATAAAATTTTTCATCCTTTTAGTGGGATGCCTGGAGTCGCATTTCAGAGCCATCTTAAAAATATATCATTTTTTCAAGTTTTCAAAATTTGCTTGAAAGATTTTTTAAAGAATTTTCAAATGTTTATCTGAATCCCAATTGCAAAAGCAATCCTGGAATTTTAACGAATTTTAATGAAAACGCCTGGTTATTTTCAGTAAAACTTCCATTTTTCTGCAGAATAAAAAAAAAATAAATTTCCAAGCCCAAATGCAAATTCAAAATAATTTCACAAACAAATACATGACACAAAATTCACAGACAGACAGAAGAAAAAAATTGTGTAAAGCCGTAAGCACTCAACTTAACTCAACTCAAGTATTGTATAGAATTCCATATCAACATCTCTTATGCAATATTTTATTACACAAAAAAAAACAGAAAAACTAAACATAAACTGTTAGAATTGCAACAAATATGCAATGATACACTTTTTTCCTACTCCTCAAATGATGTAGTTTAGTCCTTATCGTCTCTTTTTTTAATGGCTCTTATCATACCAATACACTCTCATACACATACACATACACACACACATACAAAGGCACACACATAAACGATGTAAAAATGCACATTTTTCTTTCTGAATGACTTTAATAGACTTGGCATGAATACAGTTGAATTTTAAACAGAACAATCACAAAAAAAATATTTATTTATTTATTTTTATTTTATTTAAAGGTATCATACATTTTATTGTTTGAAGATAAAAACTTGAACTTTTCAAAGTTTTTTGGAACAAATTGCAATTTTGAGCAAGATTTACAAGTAAAATTAATTGAATCTATAATAAAATTTTAAATTTAGAGAATTATTTTAAATGAAATTCAATTTTAATTGTTAAATTCACAAAAAATGTGTTTTTTAAGAATTTGGGGCTCCACATTCACTTAAATTCCTTTTCAATTCAATTAGAAAGAAAAATTGTTTTAAAAGTTTCCGTTTACTTTAATATTATTTTTAAGTGATGTCATTACACTTTCTATTACTTTGCTTTGCATTGCCTTATTTTTTTTAATAATCATCGTAATTTGCCTTCATTCCACACAATAAGCAACAAATATGTTACATTTTTTCATTTTCGTATTTTTTTTTGAGTGAGCAAATGTTCCCTTTCAATGTAATTTGTCTGTAATATGACTTATGTGGTCTAGTCACTAAATATGGTCGTTGTTGTACGTTTTATTTTTGTGTTCACATATCAAAACACTCTTCATAAGAAGAATCATCATCATAAAAATAATTTCAAAACTGTGTAACGTTGTGGTTAAAGTGTTTTTTTATGGTCCTTATTTTGGAAAAAATACAAAAAAAGAGGAATTTTTATCTACACATCCTTGTTTTGTTTTTCAAAGTGTGTCTATGAATTGAAGTTAAATTACGTTTTGCTTCTCTTCTTTTTTTTGATTTTCTCTTTACTTACTTTGTGGAATTTTATATGGACGATAAAATAAAAACAGATGCTTCAATCATGACTCTTATTCTCTCTTAAAATAATGGTGGATGTGAAACAAAAAATCAAAACAATTACTTTGAGTGTACGTTCGTTTAAGTCTTTTTTAAAAGCTACTACAAGTATTTTAGTAGGGTTTTTATGCATTACACTCAACAACGGTTATTTTATCATCCAAATATGAAATAACTTTTGAGAAGAAAGAAACGTAACAATAATTAGACGATAAAATTGGTCCATCACGTACACGTCTTTTAAGTAAAATTATATTTAGAGTGAAATTGTGTTTTTACTTTTTGTGGCTCTGATTTTGAAGATTAAAGGAATTGGATTGAAGTGATGAAAATAAGTGGTTTTTTTTTAAGAAATGTAAATTGTGGAACGTTATTTTTGGATTGTAGCCTGTTAAATTTTAGCTGTGGAACGTAAATTTTTGAGATAAAAGCTGTGGAACGTTAGCTTTGGATCGTAGCCTATTGAATTTTAGCTTAGTTTAACGTTAGTTTTGAATTTTAAGCTATTGAATTTAAGCTGACGGACGTGAATTTGAGGATTCAAATTGTGGAACGTAAATTTTGAGATGAAAGTTGAGAAACGTAAACTTTGAGGTGAAAATTGAGTAAAGTTAGCTTTGGTCTGTAGCCTGTTGAATTTCATCTGTGGAACGTAAATTTTGAAATAAAAGCTGTGGAACGTTAGCTTTGGATCGTAGCCTATTGAATTTTAGCTTAGTTTAACGTTAGTTTTGAGATGAAAGCTGTGTAACGTTAGCTTTGGATTGTGAGTTGTTGAATTTTTGCTGTGGAACGTTAGCATTGGATTGTAGGCTGTTGAATTTTAGCTGTGGAATGTAAATTTTGAGATGAAAGCTGTGGAACGTTAGCTTTGGATCGTAGCCTATTGAATTTTAGCTTAGTTTAACGTTAGTTTTGAGATGAAAGCTGTGTAACGTTAGCTTTGGATTGTGAGTTGTTGAATTTTTGCTGTGGAACGTTAGCATTGGATTGTAGGCTGTTGAATTTTAGCTGTGGAATGTAAATTTTGAGATGAAAGCTGTGGAACGTTAGCTTTGGATCGTAGCCTATTGAATTTTAGCTTAGTTTAACGTTAGTTTTGAATTTTAAGCTATTGAATTTAAGCTGACGGACGTGAATTTGAGGATTCAAATTGTGGAACGTAAATTTTGAGATGAAAGTTGAGAAACGTAAACTTTGAGGTGAAAATTGAGTAACGTTAGCTTTGGTCTGTAGCCTGTTGAATTTCATCTGTGGAACGTAAATTTTGAAATAAAAGCTGTGGAACGTTAGCTTTGGATTGTAGCCTATTGAATTTTAGCTTAGTTTAACGTTAGTTTTGAATTTTAAGCTATTGAATTTAAGCTGACGGACGTAAATTTGAGGATTCAAATTGTGGAACGTAAATTTTGAGGTGAAAGAAGTGTAACGTTAATTTCAGAACGCTCTCTCGTCGTCCATATATGGCGCTTTACATTAATTCGCCTATTTATTAACTTTAAAGAGTTTAAATCCAGTTTTACACTTCAAGTAATCCTAATAAAAAGCTACAAATAAAACCCAATCAATAATTACACACATTAAAGCGACCCTGTTGAATATTATCAAAAATATTAAAGTTATTTCACTTCAATTCCATTGAAATCAATGAAAATGTATTTATAACCATAAAAAAAATAAAAACATATTTATACACATTTTTACTCGAGGGACATCGTATTATTTTTCACTCATATACATGTTCCATATTGAATAACAACACAATAATGTGTAATAAAATATGTAACCATAAAATACACACATGTGAATTTAATTCCAAACAAATAAATGAATAGTCGACCAAAATACATTAATATCATGCTATGTAAAAAAATAAAAATAAAATGAAATAAAATATTATGTCAGAATCGAAATAAATATTGACAGTCTCTTGTTTCAGTGAGATTATTTGTTGCTTTTTATGGAATGACATAAAGAAGGGATTAAAGATGTAAGAAATTGGTCTACTTCTTGTTTTAAGATGGGAAATAACATTTTAATGTTGGATTGTGGGATATTAAAGCACTTGAAATTGCTTTACTTGAAAGGGAGTAAAATTTGCTTCATCATTGTTTGTCCGTATTAACAAGAAACGCTTTAAATGAAGACTAGAAAATAAATAATAGTAAAAAAAAAACAAAAGAAAAACAGAAAATCACTGTTCCTGATACAATTTCTCGTAAACGCACATTATACTTGCTAATTAAATTACTTTTGTTTTTATAGTTCATGTTGTAAATGTTCCGGTAATCTTATCATTAGTTGAAATCAGGAAAGTGGTGTAGATTGCACGCACATTGCATAAAAATATATAAAAACTATTTTATTCTATGGTTTTTGTTATGGCAGAATGCTAAACGGAACTTAATACCTTCGTTTTATGATATTTTCTTGATTAATTTACCATTTTTTTTAATGAATTTTTTTGTTGAAATGGTGAATGAATGAATAAGTGATTTGATAGTAAAAATTGAAATAAATTACCAGGCGTTTCCTTTATAAATTTCAATATTCCAAAATTTTATCAGATTTTTTACGAAAGCTACCTTCATTGGTGACTTTTTTCATCATTGGTGACTTTTTTCATCATTGGCCATTTTTTTCATCATTGGCGATTTTTTTCATCATTGGTCACTTTTTTTTCATCATTGGCGATTTTTTTCATCATTGGTCACTTTTTTTTCATCATTGGCGATTTTTTTCATCATTAGTAACTTTTTTCATCATTAGTAACTTTTTTCATCATTTGCCACTTTTTTTTCATCATTGGCGAAATTTTTCATCATTGGCGACTTTTTTCATCATTAGTAACTTTTTAAATAATTGGCCACTTTTTTCATCATTAGTAACTTTTTTCATCATTGGTGAATTTTTTCATCATTGGCGAATTTTTTCATCATTGGCGAAATTTTTCATCATTGGCGACTTTTTTCATCATTAGTAACTTTTTTCATCATTGGCCACTTTTTTCATCATTAGTAACTTTTTAAATCATTGGCCACTTTTTTTTCATCATTGGCGAAATTTTTCATCATTTGCGACTTTTTTCATCATTAGCGAATTTTTTCATCAATGGCGACTTTTTTCATCATTGATAACTTTTTTTATCATTGGCGACTTTTTTCATCTTTGCTGACTTATAATCAAATGAAATTTATTGAAAAAAACCAGGCGCTTCCATATTAAAATTCATAACAAATTCTTTAACTTCCTTTAATAGCACTTGTCATTTTTCCCTTCTTTCAATTTTGGTTTCCTTAAAATAAAAGTTATTTTCAGAAATTTTTCCATTTGATACTTTTGTTATAAAATACAAAAAAAAATATGTAAGAAAACATTCTCAAGTGTCAAAATAAACATATTAATATCATTTTCACATCTAAACAAGCAAAAAAAAAATAAAAATGTTTATTTATAGAAAATGCAAAAAATTTCAAGTATTTCTATTTAAATGTTTTTATACCGATAAAAAATAAAAATTTCTATTAATTTTTTTTCTTTTTATTTCAATTTCTTCTAGGTGACGCAAAGAGTTTATCAGCATCAGCTACGACACCAAATCAAGTACCCAGATTTTTATCACGTGGTCACACATATCGAGCAGTTGTTGGCGACACCCTAATTTTACCATGTGAAGTAGAAAATTTAGGTGAGTCCTTAAATCATTTAAAATTTTTATTCTTGGAATTATGGAAAATTTCCTACGCTCAAAATAAATTCAAAAAAAAAATTAATTTGAATTAAATCAAAATTTTCCATTTAAATCACCTTGGTAACACATTTTTTGATTTCATTTTGATTTGATTCCATTTAATTTGATTTCAATGATTTGAATTTGACACGCAATACAAATTTCCGATAACCAAAATGATAAAATACAAACTTTTTTTTTTTAATTTTAATTTTTTTTATCTGTACTCATCTTTTATCTGCAATTAAATTACCAAAATTGATTTGTCGTCTCCTTTTTTTTGCTACTTTTTTTCTTAGAGTAAGACAATTTTCATTGAAATTTCTTATCTTTTTCTTTTGAATTTTTCTTTTAAATATCAAATTTAAGTAGAAATAAAACTTTTAAATTAATGTTTAACCCAAAATTACCGAAAAAGTTTTACTTTTAATGAAATAAAAATTTTATATGAGATGAGGATTTAAGTGCAGATGTCGTTTAATTTATACTTTAAAATTTAACGTTATTCAAGTATTTTATCATTTTAAATTTTAAGTGTGTTGATTTTTAATTAAGCTTTTGATCAATAATTTATCGTCAAATAATTCGTATTTGGTACTTTTTTCCGGGAAATGTGTCTACTGAATTTGATTGAAATTCTGGGTGTTTTGCTTTTATGGAATGAGAAGAAAAAAGTAAAATTAAATCACAAAAAATGTTACGCACTGATTTTTGATGGTTAATAATAAGAACAAAAAAAGTAGGAGAAAAGAACTTTAATACTACGATAATCATGAAAATAAAATATAATGGATGTAATTATGGAGCCACACAATAATAACAATAATCGTTATTTTCGTGTTCTTTATGAATTTAATAATAATAATAAGAAAATAACCTAAAAATGTTTTGTTGCTTTGAGGGTTTGGCACTAAATCAGAATTTTTTCAGGGCATAGAAGGTTAATTTTCAGTGAAATGTTCGAAGGAGTGCATTTAAAATGCTCTTAAAATTCTTGGATGCTCAGTTTCAGGGTGTAATGGAGCTCACTTTTGCCTTAATTCTGTGAAAATGGAATCCAGACAAAATTCGCAAAAATTTAAATTTAAATTCCATTTTTTACTCATCATGCTTCAATGTTACAATGGAGCATAAAACAGTGAATGCTATAAATTTCAGAAAAATGTAAAAATAAAAGAAAGGAACAATACAAAAAACGTGATAAGTACCTGTCGCGTCTGAGTAATTCATATCTACGTTTACAGAGGAAAATAAAACACACACATAAATGAACATTAAATGAAACAATAAAAAAAAAGAAAAACAAGAAAATATTGTAAAACAACATGCAATTATTCATGAGACATGCACTCACTCAATTGGTACGTGGTTTAAATTTTAATTTGATATTTTTTAAATGCAATGTGTGACTATCAGAAGAAAATGTGACTATCGTGGATATTCGTGTCGATGTCTGCCCTTCCGTCTGAGTCTCCTTGTGAAACCGTTATCTAAAGCAAAACTTTGAATAAAAAAAAAATACATTTTCCTTAACCCATTAACCGCTACTGATGCGTTTACGCAACACCTACTTTGAGGTCCCTTTTCTCGTTCAAATCAAAAAATTTCTTTGTCAATCTTTAGAGTCTTAATTTAAGATATTTTATAGCAAATGGTTGAATCCTTTTTGAATTTTAACATTAAACTAAAAAATAATGAACTAAACTTTTAAGAAAAGTCGCATTTTTTTCTCTCTCGTGCAAGATTTCTGTATATATTTGCCTAGCACTTATACGTATTTTGTTTTGGATCTCCTGTAAAATTTTTATATGAAACCTAAAATTTTCACCGAAAAGAAAAGTTTTCATTTTAACCTAAAAAATAAATCACAGAAGTATTTTTTGTTCAAAACTCAATATTTTAGGAGCATCGGTTAATGGGTTAAAAAAACATATTTCAAGGTATTAGGACTTGGCTTTCGAAATACGCTCATGTGGATCATTAACGTAAAAATTTTTTCTCTGACACAATTTACAAAACTTTAAGCATGAGTTCTGTGAACAAAATGAAAAAGGAATTTTGAAATCGTTTTAATTTGACAATGCAACTGACAAAAATGAAAATTATCCTAATTGTTTTCAATTTTTTTTCTTGAATGGAATTTATGTTTTTTTTTAAATCGGTGTGTTTAAAATTGATCAAAAAGGCAAAAAAATTATTCACATTTCCATAGACCACAATAGGACTCATTGAGACCGCGGTGGTGCCCTTGTAGAACCTATTCACATTTCAAAACAAATTGAGTT
Source organism: Culicoides sonorensis (assembly GCA_900002565.1). Lineage (NCBI taxonomy): Eukaryota > Metazoa > Arthropoda > Insecta > Diptera > Ceratopogonidae > Culicoides > Culicoides sonorensis. Next base: position 241,108 of record LN483515.1, on the reverse strand, counting down.
TTCTGAAATTGCCTTGAGCCTGTAAACTTAAGAAGAAAATTTAAAAAAATTATCTGAGAAAATTTTACACCTTCAGCTTTGCTGAACAGAGTTTATCCTGTATTTTAGTCAAATAAGAATGAAAAATATACTTTTTTAGGAAAACCGAAAAAAATCGTAAAGACTTTAAGAAAACAGAATAAATTTCCAAAATCAAATATTTTTAAAAGCCGCTAGATTTTCAAAAGTCTTACGTTAATTTCTTCGCATTTTTTGAATATTCGCGATTTCGTAAGAAAAATGCACTATTCCAGACGGTTTGATCGCCGTCATTCCGTAGGTCCGTATGTTTGATTCATCCAATAATCCGGAACGGTCTATCGGAGCAAAATTGGGTTTTTATTTGAATAAAAGAGCTCATAAGGATGAATTTAAGCTCATCAGCTTTGAGATTGGGCTCTTTAGTCTGAAAACGGTCAAAAGCCCAAATTTTCCCGAAATGGCAATTTTAAGAAATCTTACGTAATTTTTTCTGCAATTTTGAAAATTCCGCATTATTTCAATCGCCCGCAACTTTTGAATTCCACGATTTTCCGTAGTTTTGAAAAATCAACCATTTAGGAATATTCCGTATGCTCTCTGGCGATTTTCATAGCCCACTGAACAGCACAAAATTTTCCTTTAAAAACGACACTGATGAGACTTCAGACTCCATCCCATTTACTCAATAAAAATTGAACCATCAACATTATCATGACCTCGTCATAATTTTTTCATTACCTCTCATCGCACACAAATACAAATTCTTACCGATACACACAAAAAAACACAATCTCACACATTAATACAAGTGACTCTTCATTTTTTCATCTTAAATTACGTGATATGAATGCGTTTCCACTACATCACAAGTCCATATCATATTCCTATTATCATTCATGAGATTCACGATGTAATGATAACAAATGTGGTTCTTTTTTCATTGTCTTTCCATAGTATTCCTACTTTTTTGTGGTTTTTCATTGTCTTGACGCTTTAAAGTCTCTTCTGTTGTCTCATATATGAAACTTGAATGTTTTTCATCATATACCACAACATTGAATGTCAGTTTCTTTTTTGTTCTGGTCGTGACATGACCTAAATTTATATAAATTCATTTTTCATGAAGCTACACTAAGCTCGTCTGATGTAACATTTTGTGGTTCTGTCATGACTTTCTACGGAAAATGTTCATTGAAATTGTTAATAAATGACTATGAGAAGTTAAATTCATTACTCATTATGAATAAATTACCTTTATATTTGTTATTTTTAATGTCGTTTTACTTGAAATGTGTTTCATACATAAAATGTGAGTCATTGATACTATTTTTTTTATCTTATCTTATGTCAACTATGAGTTAACTGTGATAAGATATCTAAATATTTATTCCTCAAACTAGACAAAAATTGAGATAGTAAATTAATTTGTATTTGAAAAGCAATAACTGAACTGCGTTTCATTGATCGACTAATAATAAAAAGTTTCAATTTAAACATGACTCCCAAATATTTTTTTGCAATTGCCGTTTTATTGGTGTTTACATTTGCTTTTGGTAAGAAGAAAATTAAATTTTAAATGAACTTCGATTAAATTTCAAACTCAAATTTAACAGAAGCTGACGCCCTAAAATGTTATCTGTGTGGAACTTCACCCGGCTTACAGAATTGCACTGAAAACTCATTTGGCAGTGAAATGTCATGTGATTTTGCACCACAAAATGCTTCTTGTATCAAACAATGGACCGGTAACTTTCCTTTCAAATTTCATTTTAATCACACTTAACCAAAAAAAAAAAATTCTCAGGTGCTCAAGTGATTCATCGTGGCTGCTACGTCTCAGGCTATTGTCAAAGCAATGCAAATTGTGATGAATGCAAATCAGATTTATGCAATGCTAGTAACAGCTTAATTTTACCTTTGGTTTTAATCAACTCTCTAATTTTCTTGTTATTCAGATTATTTTAATAATAATTAAAATAATTGAATTTAAAGTCATGTAATGAAAAAAGTTTTAAAAATAAATTTATATTGTTATAAAAATAATAATAATAATAAAATTTTATCTCATTTCAATTTCAATTAATTAGTTTTCAGTCATAATTTTTGTAAACACGTAGAACTTTATTCATTTATTTAATTGAATATGATGAAGAAATTTATAAAATACTCATGTAAACGTACGTTTATGGAGAAAAATCACTTAATTTTTGTTGATGAACATGAAATAGACAAGCCAAAGCAACAAAATGTTCATTTAATATTTCGTATAATGTCAGACCTGGAGATTGTTATGGAATTTGTATTGTTTTTTTTGTGAAATTTTCCTGGAAATTGAATTTAATTATTTATTTAAATGCCTCTAAAAAAACGATGAAATTTTTAAAATAAATACAAAAATATTTCAATTAATAATAAAAATTTTGGTTGTGTTAAGTTTTCAAAAACGTTACAGCTCAAATTACTTAATTGAACAAAGTCGTATATTTTTGTATCTATTAGTGTGTTTTTTATTGTATGTTCACTATAAGTCAATGTCTCAGCATGTTTAAGGGGTTTCAATTCAATGGCTACTTCGAAAACAACCGAGAATCGAAATCAAAAGTCCTTGTGGTTCCATTCAGACCAAAAAAGACCACATTTTCTGAAATACTGGTCAAACTTGACATTTTCAAATTTTTTATCATGAATCTGATCAGTTGGCTCGAAAACTGAAAACATTTTCCTGCTGGAAGAGAAGATTGTTCAAAGAGAAATATAAACATTGCTGATGTTTGGCGACAAGTGAATCTTGACTTATTTGAAATAAAGTTTTGAAGAAAGAATCTGGAATTAATCGGCAAGTATGAGCTAAGGAGTACGATAGCAATCTGTGTGTGAAAGATTGTCGTATATTGACTTTGATACAGATTCAAAGAGAGGTCTATTAAGTGGATTTCACAAGATATGATACCAATACAGACGATTTTTAAACGTCATTAAGGATTCTCTGTCAATGATTCTAGAATGATCCATCGAAACTAAGTTCAGTGTTAAAAAGAGAAGCTCATGACGATATGTCATCATTTATTAGGTCTTCGATTAACCCCAATGATAAGATACTAAGCACTTAACAGCTAGAGTCCATCACAAACTCATTATTAGCAAGGAGTTAATTTGAAACAGTAATGGGTTGGGTTCCAATATTAACAAATTCATAAGTCAAAGGTGCTTTAGAGGTTATAAATGGCACTTCATTAAACCAAAAAAATAATAAATAAATAAATGCAAATACGAATGTTTTGTCTAGTAATAAATGCCTGACTAGTAAACTCTGTATGTTTTTGCAGATTCAGTCTTGAAAACGGCCATGACGTATTTGAACGCACCTAAAACATTTGACCGCTCAAGTTTCTTTGTAAGATGCGTGGTTTTTCATTGTTTTAACTCTGCTTTCATGGCCACGTATAATGCCTTATCATCAGCAACTAAAATCTCGGCTTCTCTAAGTCCTTTACAGCATATTTATGTGTGAATTTAAACTAGAAATTAAATTTTGAAGGGTCACTTGGTGAGATTAACTTCCCCATCAAATATGAAATTACAAAAATCGAGTAAATTCGTCCCATTTAAATGCAATCTCTTTAAAACAAACTTTATTTAAAAAAAAATAAAATACACACCTTGTTCAAACAACACACACTCAGACAGTTTGAAACATTCCTAGAGATAATTATTATCATTGTATTCCATATAAATTATATTTCTGTTCAAAAAGTGTGTGTGTGTGTGTGTGTGTGTGTAATTGAAATAAAATGAAGAAATATAATAATTAAGTTTTTAGTAATTACTAAAGTTTAAATTATTTTATTATTGAATTAGTTTTTCTTTTGTCTTATTATTATTATTTTAACAACTCAAACTATAACGAGGCGTATTTTTTTTCTCTCGTATTCAAACAAAAGTAAAATTTTTGTTGAACAAATTTATTATTTGACTAATGTAATATCAAAACTAAATTACACAACTTAATATTTGTTACGCATTGTTAACATTTTTCATTTTTATAACTACATACAAAAATTCAATTTTTTCTATTATTAAAATTTGTAATATAATAACGAAAAAAAACAAAATTGATATTATTTGTGTTATTCATTGAACTGAATAATTTGCAATATGTTACACTACATATTATATTTATTTATTCAGTAAATTACTTGTTTTTTCCTTTGTTTTATCGTTCATTCATCATTTTATTATAATATTATTTAGTCCTCTTTTTTTTCATAAATTTTTTTTTATGTGTGTCCCTTTCCATGTAAATTTTCATTGAGTGTTTTATTTGCTCATGTATAATTTATTATGTTTCATGATTATGATGATGATGATATACCAAAAATTTGGGTGAAATATGAATTTAAAAAAAAATGAAACATGAAAAATTTGTATGATGATAAAAAAATTATATGTTAATTGGATTGATAATTTATTTATTTTTTTTTGCCTTGTTTTAAGAGGAAAAAATTGATATAAAGGTTGATTTAGAACAAATTTTATCGGATTTTCCATCAATTTAATGGTAAAAATTATAAAATGTTGGTTTTTTTTAAATTCAATCAAAAAATTTCCGATTACAGTTCAATTGAAGAAAAGAAATACCTGGAAAAGCACTTTACAGTTGAATTAAACAAAGACATTGATAGAAAAATAATACTTAGTTACATTTCCGTCTTCATCCTTTTACTATTATTATTATTGTTATTACATCATCCTATCATTATTTTATCAAAACTAAGTATTTCAATAAAAGTTATTATTATCATTTCATTTTCTGTTTTCTTTTGTTCTACTTTAAATAGATTATTCAATAAAAATGATAATAATAGCATTGAAACATAAAATGATATAAGAAATTTTTTTATTATTATCATTTGTGTTGAATCACAAATTGAATTGTATTGTCTTGTCTTGAAAATGGAAAATGCAAAATGGAAAATGCATTTTTATCTCATTTCTTTTCTTTCTTTTTCATTTCAAAGTTATGATTGCATCGCGAAATATGCGATCAAATTAGATTTTCTTTTATTATTTGAATATTTTCCCATCGACTTATTAAAGTTGGTAAAAAGAATAAAAATAATAGAAGATAAAAAAAAATTATAACTGAAAGAAAATGTCAACAAAATTGAATTGATAAGACAAAAAAAATAGAAAAAGTTTCTGTAAATATGTTAAATTCTAACACACGGTTGTCTAACAAAATTGTTTGAGAGACAAGTATGATGATGAAGTTGAAGTTTTGTTTTTTTATTATGGAATAATGGAAAAAAAAGTTTTTTTCTTTTTGTTTTTTTGTTGTTTTGATGATGATTTTGACTGAAGTTTACCTACCTATATAATGAAAATTACAATACTGATGAAAATACGTTATATTAAGAGTTGTTTTGTCACTCTTTCGAAAAACCAACCTTATCAAGTAAAACTTTTATAAAACTATGAGATGGCGTATTCAAAGGATCAACGTGACTAAAATTACTAAATGAAAGCACTCAAATAATTTATGTGTAAAAAGGTTATAGGTTCAGCAATTTGAACAATCTCAAGTTGGATTGAACGAAACTTCAATTCGAGCCATATTTGGATAAAAAGAGACACGATTATGATTTCTTACACTCTAAAACCAGTAGAAAACAGGTTTTTAGTTGAGAGTGTAGGAAGTGAAACTGAAATTTAAATAAATTTCAAAGTAGGGTTATAGTAAAATATAAGATTTTATTCTAGGTGACCTTTGAAACTTAACATAAATTGGGTTTCAATGCACAAGTCCAGATAAAAGCTTTTATTTCATCAAAAACATTAATACTCATAAACATTAAAATTAAATTACTTCTTTAAACGAAGCAATGCATAAGATTGTTCAATCTGAATTTTGTCTGAATTGATGGTTACATTCATTTCTAACTCTGAAGATATTTAAAGAATTTGAAAATCTGCAGTCAAAGAATAGCGTTGGCCATGATTTTATATCGATTCCATGTGCCAAGGTCTGTAGCAAAGCTTCGTCTCTATTTCTTTGCATTTGAAAAAGTTACCGTGAAATTAAAAGTGGCACGAATGATCCCTGTATATTATAAAAGTTCAAACGACCTGGCTTAAAATTACGACCTTATGTCACGTTTCTCATGACTAAGTAAAATATTTGAACAATCGATATGTAAAAAGCTGATCATATTTTTGAGCAAATGAAGATGATTTTTATTTTCAATTTGGTTGTAAGAAAAAGATCACTTGAACAAGATATATGAACAAAGTGATGGTATCAGTGTAATAGGACTTTACCTTGACATGACCAAGATCTTCGATTCAGTCTTCCTATAAGTCATTTTAATTCGTTTGTAGACGTGTAGTGTCAAGATGAGTGTTGATCTACTTCGTATCTACTTCTCAAGTAGAAAGCAGTGTATGAAAGTTAATAGTGCTCAGAGTTAAACTTGAAGAATTGACTGAGGTTCAAACGATTTTTATTCCAAAGCGTTTTTAACCAAAGCCACTGGCATTCTTGCTTCTAGGGGCCAAAATATTTGCTTTTTAGAGAGATTTAAAAAAAAAAATTTCATTTAAACTTAACAAGACACCATTCAGACATGTGCCAGAATGCTCATATGGCAGATCTACTTATGTTTTCATAAATAGAAGGGTTGAATAAATCGTAACTTAACTCTTACAAGAATAAAAAAGGAAATACTAAAGATATAGAATTGAAATAATTTTTTCCTTCAAAAGTATTTTCCTTTCTTTTCATTTTAAGTTTCTTTTTGTTTTACTATAAAAAAATAATACCATTTATTTACAAAAAGACGTCTTGAATGGTGACAAAACAATGAAAAGGAGTTAAATAAAAAAAACTATTAAAAGTTTCTAATGTAATAAAAAAAAAATTATCTTTTCTTCACGTCTTATTTTCCCCCTTTTTATTGTTATTTTTATTTTCATTTCAAATGGTTTTTCTCTGGAATTAAATTTTCGGTGCTCTTTTTTAACTTTAATTTAACTTACAACAAATTCCTTTAAAATTCATTGACAGCCCACACTGATTTTCATTAAAATATTCCATAAATTTGATTTAAATTTCAGTTAAAATTTCTTCATTAAAACCACATCAATTGTCAATACTCAAGGAATTTATTCATCAATCTCCTAATCAAATCAAATTAAAATATTTTCACACATTCCATTGATCACCTTATTACATCGCATTATTATTAAAATTAATACAATTTATTATTCAAATAGTTAATAAATTTAAGTGATAAGCCATAATTATTGTTTCTGTCCACTAATTTAAGGTTGTAACCTTTTGAATGTTGTGGTGTAAACATTCTTAATCATTCATTGTTTCTAAATTGTAACAATTTGACTGCTTGTGTATATAAATGTGTAACTGAAAATGTTGCATAATTAATACTCATGTCACATGTTAATAAAACTAGGTTAACAATGTTCAACAATAACAACACCGAAAATTATTATTTACATGATTTTATGTATGTGTGTGTGTGTGTGTTTGTAATTTAAATTAATGACAAATCAATATACCAATTTACTTCTGCATAAATATTGGGTTTTAGTTACATTTTTGTGAAAATATTTTACAAATGACTGGAAACTAAACGGTTTCACGATTGTATGGAAGACAGTAAAAGAAGGTAAAATTCGGATAAAATGATTAAATAGGGGCGGTTTTCCATAATGAAAAGAAACAATGTTGAATTAATATTTTATGTGTAATGGCAAAGAGTGTGGGAAATGGAAGGAAAATAACAAGGAGTAATATATTAGACGTGAAACGTGACTTTTGACACCTTAATTATAGTATTGCACGTTATGTCAGAATATATCACCTCATAAAAATGCCAAAAAAATATTATGAATTGATAAATACATTCTTTGTACATTAACCCATTTCCGTCAGGACTATGAAGGAGCAGACCTAGGGATCTGATTTTTGGTGTAGTGTTTTGAATTATGACAAAACTGATTTTAAGAAAATAACGTATTTTTAATTTTGAGTTATAAGGCTTAAAATCTTGTTGGAAATTTTGAGCACTTAGGTCAAAAAGGGTTATTTGCTGCTTAAGTTTTTTGAAATAAATGGTTTAAAATTTTAAAGATTTATATTTACAATAGATAAAAATCAAAAAATTAAGAAAATTTTTAATATTTATATCAAATTTTGCTCAATTTGTGTTCTGCTTACCAAAATACAAAAATGCTTACATCTGCTTACATCACGACTTGCCTTCTAAAACGCAAATTTAAGCCTATTTCCAAAAATATTTAAGAAAAATCCAAAAACAGGTCGATTAGATTTTCCTTCAAAGCTTATGTAGGAAAAACTACTTTGTAAAAATTCCTTACCGTTTTCGAGATATTTTTAGACAAAGGTAACGTTGCGAAAACGCAACGCTTTACGGAAATGGGTTAAATTTAGATTTTATGTTTAGATTGTAATGTTTTGGTCGAATAAACACAGAAATGCATTGCATCAAATAACTTGACTGAAAGCATGCTTTATAGAGACTGAAAGCACCTTTGACAGAAAGCATTTTCGGACGTTAACACATTAACCGCCGCTGGTCGATTTTTCGACCAGTAACTTTGGAGCCGGATTTCTCCTAGAAGTTCTCAAAATATTTTCTTCAAATTTTCAATATAAATAATAAGACATGTTTCAAAGATGTCGGGCCAGTTATTTTGAGTTTTTTGATTATTATAAGAAAATTATTAGCAGAAATAAGATGGAAAGTCATGTAATTTTTCCCTCTTCGTACAAGAATTCTGTACGTATTTCTGTGAGAATATACGACAATTTCAAACGGCTCTTTTGAAAAATTTTTGTATGAAACTCAAAATTTTCATCGAAACAAAAAGTCATCACTGCTACGCAAAGAACAAATCGTAGAAGAAAGTTTTGCTCTAAACTCAATATTTCTAGGAGAGGCGGTTAATGGGTTAAATTTGTTCTTCATAGAGACTGAAAGCATTTTTGACAGAAAGTAAATTCATTTTTGACAGAGACTGACAGCATCTTTGACAGAAAGTGAATTCGTTTTTGACGGAGACAGAAATCATTTTTGCCAGAAGCTAAATTTGTTTTCACAGAAACTAAAGCATTTTTGACAGAGACTGAAAGCATTTTTGACATAGTTGAATTCATTTTTCACATATAAAAATAACATCAGTTCCTTTTCCATCCTATGAAACCATCAAATCGAAAGATCGTAATAATAAATTCTTTTTTCTCCAGTTTCTATGTACTCTGAATATTATTTTTACATCCGTCTATTCAATATTGCAATAAATAATCATGCAATTTACGATACGACATACTTTTCGACATAATTTGTAATTAATACCGTTATATATCGTTATCATTGGTTATTTTTTCTTCCTCATTTCTCTGCTTACATTTTCTATACTTATCAATTTATATATCCTTATCGTACATTTTATTATGCTCTTAAATCGATACGAAAATCATCATAGGAAGAAAAAAAATATACCATGAAATAGAAGAGTAATTAAAAATGTGTGTTAGCAATATAAGAGGAAATAACGGTTTGATAATGAAAATAAATAGACTAATTATATAAATCATTATATTTTTTTTTCTCCCATATTTCCGACTTTATGTCAATTTTTTTAATTAATACTAATTTATTCTTTTTCTAAATTTATTTTATCATCCAGGTAAATTAGTGTTATTGTGGAGACGTGGTCAGAATATCTTAACAGCATCAAAACTAATGGTGACCACAGATGAGCGCGTAAGGTTAGTCGATGGATACAATTTGGAAATTTCAGATTTAGAGCCACAAGATGCCGGCGATTATGTGTGTCAAATTGCAGATAAACAGACAAAAGATCAAGTTCATACAGTCGAGATTTTGGGTGAGTAATGCAAAAAATAAACTTAAATCTTAATTACATTTAGTATTATTACAATTTAACAGTTTTATCGTGTCATTATTTAGTTCTTAACTTATGTAAACATTTCATTGAACATGATTGCGTGCTTGACAAAACGTCTCGTGCATTAAAAGTTTCTTTTTTTTTCCTTTTTCCTGGTCTCACTCCAATTACTTTTGAAAACAAATTCTAAATAAATACAAATATGAAAAAAAACGTCGACGTTAAACAAAAAGGAGAAGTATTTAGTTAGAAATTTCTTTTATAAGCCAACCTCATCTAATTCAATCATTTGTCGTATTATGGTGCCCACTCGACAAAATACCCACAAAACATAATTTATTATAAAGAGGGAAAAAATGGACTGAAATTGAGGAAAAAGTTTCTTTGAAAATAATTTTAAGTGCATTTACAACACAAAAGAGACGGGGATTAGAAGGGATAAGCTCCCTTCTCCCCACCCCTCCTTTAGCCTGCTCAACTACCTTTCTCGAGACCTGAAATACTTTTCAATGTTTTTTAGCGACCCTCGATAGTCAACGATCTTTTCTCGTCAAATGTGGGCGCTTTTTCAGGGTCATGAAAGTGCAATCAGGCAACTAAATGCTCCCTAAAGCGCATTTTACTGAACATCCAACAAATAAAACACACTTTTTCCATTTAAACAAAAAACTGGGCGCCTCCAGCTACAGTATTTCCTGAACCACTACTTTTTTTCATTTGAATATATTGAAATATTAAAAAAATACACTTAAGTTATACATTCATTCATGTTCTTGTTGTTACAACAATTTATCAAATAACAAAAATCACAATTGAAAGGGTACAGGCAAGAAAAAAAAATGTATGTGAGAAAAACTAACAAATCTAAATGGAATTTCTTATTATAAAGGATAAAATTTAACGTATAATAAGCAATGAAAATGAAAATAAAAATAATAAAAAAAGGAGAGAAAAAGTTAAATACAAGGAAAAAACTTTGCTTTATATATCAACAACAATAACAAATGTTTTGATTGTACGCTTTTCACCACCATCACCATTCAATGTTAAAGACTGAGTTTTTTTCTGTATATTTGCGTTTCTTTCATTGCTTTCATGACTTTCTTTGTGTTTTTTTTTATGATTATTTGTAAATGTTAGAATAATTTACAGAATAAAATGAAAAAATGCCAAGTAATTCATCATTTTAACTGAACCAGAAGTGAACAAAAGAAAAGTATGTGAATTAATAGCTAAACATTATCGTATTATTTCATAAATATTAATGAGTTGTGGAATGAGAGTTAAACTGATGTTTAAGTAAATATTTACAAAAATATTAATTGAAATAATGATGAAAAATATGTTTCAAATTTTGGGTTGGTTTTTTTCCGTTTGAAATATTTCAAGTTATGAAGATCAAGAGAATTTTATTGGTTTTGTTTTTATAATTACCTTAAAACGAGTCCCTACACGTTAGCTCGTGTCTTGTTGAAGATATGCGTTTTAGTTTTACTTTTATTTAAAAAGAGCGATATGACTTAAATAAATTTAAAATCATATTTAACAGAGCGAGAAAATTGAGAATGTAGATGAATTAGTACGAATCAAACAGTAGTTGAGACAACTCAACTCAGAAACAAGCAACTTAATGTTAACATGATCAAAGGCTTTCTGAAAATCAGTATATATTGTGTCAATCTGAGCTTCATTTTCAATAATAGTTAGTTAAAAGTCACTTAAAACTACCTACCTTTGGTTAGTTGACTCTCCGGTTATAAAGCCATGTTGATTTGAATCATTGATGATTTACAAAAAGCATAAATACGAGTTAATGGCTTGAAAATCAGCGACACTGAAATCTCTATGGTGTTACAGATGGCACGGAACTATCATCAACGTCATTAATTGCTTTATGGCATATGGAGTCTCTTTTTCGAGGTGGTGACTAGATTGATTTACAGTAAAAGAGTCAGTAATTATTCCAAATAATTCAATAATAATAATTTCCATGTTCATTTTCAATGTTTGTTATTACATTATATGAATTCTAAATTTCATGTAGATCGTCATCGGTGGATAGGCGGAAAGCTAGCAAATTACCCTATCCATGAGATTAAAATGAATAGCATTGAATAAGAACGAGTAAATGAAATGAAATATCTAGGAGTAATAATCGATGAAAATTTGACATTTAAAAAAACCCAGAGTTTGCTAAAAAGAAAATTTCGAAAAAGGTGTACTTTCTAGAACGAATGAACAGAAAATTGGACTAAAATACTATACAAAACGCTTATTCAACCGCATATTGACTATTGTGTAACAATTATTCTGATGGCTAATGAAGGTGAATTAAGGAAGATCCAAAAAATGTGCAATAGAGCTTATAGAAGTGAATGAAAAATGAGACAAACTTACCTAAAAATTTTCCTTCAAGTTAAAAAAAGAAGGGTACCCAAAACGCAACCTCTTCTTAAGTATGAGTAATATAAGAGAAGGACTAGTGTAATTTTAAATTTAATTCAAGTCGAATCATCTTTTATTTTCTCACAAAAATAATTTTAAAATAAAATTTGACAACAAGACACACTTCATAAAATTATTTAAATATCTTTCGGTATAACACTCATCTTGTATCAGATTTTCTTACAGTTCAAGTTACAAAGACAGTAGACAAATAAATTTCATAAATTCTTATGAATCAATATCAAAAATAATAATAATGATAAAAAAAGAAAATATTTCAAAAATATATATTTTCTGATATGGATAAAAGCCTTTTCTTGTATTTATTTGACTTTTTGGCATTTGATGATACCTTTTTTGCTATGACAATGCTTCCTTTTCAAAAAATATTTACATTTAACTACCAGCAGAGGGTATGAGGGGAAAATAAAGGGACATAAAGATATGATAAGTCAATGTGTTATGAATATTATGAAGGGTTGTCAAAAAATTTTACAGAAAATTTAATATTGTGTAAATTATTATTCCCTTGTCTCTCAATTTTTATTTTATGATATTTTTTTTGTTGTCCTTTCAATAAGGCTCCAGGATTTGTAATATTAAATTTGTCTTCATTTCATAAAAATTTTTTATTTGAACTTTTCTTATGAGGTCATATTTTGACATGATTCTTATGAAAGAAAAATTTCTTGTGATTTGTACTCAATTTTATTTATTTACTCAACAAATTAAAAATAAACACGATGATTTTCATTTTCATTCACAAAACACGTAAAATAATCAGCTTACCTTGAACATAATACGAGATAAGGATAAAAAACATTTGCGTGACTTACAAACTAAGAAAGCGATTCAACATAAATGGAAATCGCAAAAAAAATATAAATAAATATCTGTGACATATAAAAATAAAATGTATTAATAATGAGGTAAAAAATAAAAATACAACAAAATAAATGTCCGGTTCCTTAATGCGGTCTGACTGAAATTGATCGATTTCCTCACTCAATCGTATTTTTTTTTTGGTTGACATGCTAGTGTATTTTTTCTCCTCTTTTAATAAGGTATCGCACTAATCTACTGCAGGACATCAAATTTATGTAGTCGTTTCACATACATTATTATTTAAAGATACGGCTTTTTTATTATTGTGTAAACAATTGTGTTAAATTTATTTATGTAGATTTTTTTATGAATACTTTTTTATTATCAGCATTTGCTTTGTTTTGTTATTTTGTGTGGATATCATGGTCAACGAAGTGTTAGCAAATATAATGTGAAATGAGACTAGTGTAAGAATTAAGTTGAATAAATTTTTTCATTTCATCGTATTTAGTTGTAAAAAATGATGATTTAAGCCGAATGATTTTCATTGAAAAACATTTTGACAAGCTCTGAATGTGAGATTTTAAAGGAAAAAGGCGCTTTTGGTATTAGTTTGAATCGAAATTCGACTGTACGAACCTTCAACGTAAGAGTTTTGGTTAGAATGATTAGATTTTTCGATTTATTTGACATATCGATCGATTCTTTTCGAATTCCCGACGTTTTTCGATTCTCTCAAACTTATTGAGGTTTTGGATCTTTTTCGAATTACCGATATTTTTTCGATTCTCTTCGAATTATCGACGTTTTTCGATCCCTTCGACTTTACGAAGTTTTTTCGTTTTTGAATTCTCTCAAAATTAATGACGTTTTCGATCTTTATCGAATTACCGACGTTTTTCGATGCTCTTGGAATCATCGACGTTTTTCGATCCTTTTCGACTTTATAACGTTTTTCGTTTTTGGATTCTCTCCAAATTATAGAGGTTTTCGATCTTTTTCAAGTTTCCGAAGTTTTTCGTATCTCTCAAAATTACTGAGGGTTTGGATCTTTTCCTAATTAATGAGGTTTTCGATCTTTTTCGAATTATCGACGTTTTTCGATCCCTTCGAGTTTACGACGTTTTCTCGTTTTTGGCTGAGCTAATTGTACAAGTAAGACACAGACAGACAGATGAACGGACCACGTTATAGCTTAAGCATTTCAATTTTATTGAAAAACCCAAAATCAGTGAGCAAACACAACCCACATAAACCTACATTAACAACAACCAAAATTTTGAAGTTCATCGAACTCATTAATATTTATATTCACTGTCATACCACTATCGAAATGCTAATTAAGTCACATTTTTCCATATCTATCACTTCATTAAGGATGATAAATACTATTAAAAAAATAAAAAGTGCCCCACCCACTCCCCAAAAGCACAGAAATGCTTGAATGAATAATAGATTTTTACTATCATTTAAGGATATGCGTTAACAGTAAACGTAACACAAAAAAATAATCATAAAAAGATATGTGTGAGATATAAAATTTTACGTGCAAGAATCGTAAAAAATGCGTATTTCATGAAAAAAATTGTTATAACAAACCAAAATCACCACATGGTTTAACATTATGGGATTATTTATATTTAAAATATACATATTTACATAAATTTTAGTCATAAACACAAAATAATAAATAAACAGATTCAAGTAAAAAAATTAAGACAAACCATGTCCTGGCATTCTTTTATGTACTTTTTAATGCTATTAATTTTACTTTTTCTCATCATCACAGTAAAGTAAATGTAAGTTAAACGTAAAGCCTTTTATTTGCTTAAATAATTTAATGATAAAAAAAACGGTTTACATAAAATCAAATTACGTTTTAATGATGAATCGTCATAGTTAAATCTGGAACAAATTATTTACAATTATGTTTAACTAAAGTATGGTGTGAAATGTAACATTTGTTGATTTTACTCTTGGTTTTAAACAAATTAATTTGAAAAATCAACAACGAAACTTGGAAATGTGGTTTTAATGATGAAAATGATGGAAAAAAATGCTTAATCTTTTCGATGTGTATGTGAATGGTCTATGGCTAATGGTGGTGGTTTGACGTTTGTTAAAAGAAAGTCTGGTTGTTCGACTTGGAAAAAGTACGATTAACTCCTAAAATGGAGTCAGTGACTCGGATTTCGTAGTACCTGAACAAAACTTTTTATAAACCAGAACGATTGCCTGAGATATTTTTTTAACAAGCATTGAAAGCAGTTTTTGGGTTCAACATGAGACATTCAACTGAGCATTTGTATGAAGAGGCTGCCTGTTACGGAATATTTCTGTTTCGTACGCAGTACTACAGGGCAACCTATGTACTTGAATCAAACATCCAGTTGCCACGTAAATCAATTACTAGACAAACTAGATCATCTGCTGTTTTTGATGTCCCACTCTCCAAACCAGGATTTGGCGATAGAAGATTTACTAAAATAGCTAGTCAAATTGGAAACCCTTTCCTAACACAAGTACTATCATTTTTAATTGGCTTTGTTCAGAAGGAGTTTTATGAGAAAGAGATAAGCAACCCAGCTATCAGTGAAATTTTAAGCCACTGTGATACAGTTTTTTTGTTATACTTCGTAGTGAAGCTTCTGTCTCACTCTTCTGTTAAAAATTTCATTGTTTGTAAATGGAAAAACAAACGAAAAATTATGGGTCGGGGAGGTGAATTACACTTTGGATTGTTGTTTCATGAAAGGTCAGAAAGATGCTTCAATGGATAATTGTAAAGGAGTATGATGGTGGTGGCTACTCTCCTTGAAGTAGTGCAAATGGCTGATCACGAGGTTGCATTCCATTTTTTATCACTGATCAATTTCAATCCATTCAATAAATTGAGCACCACATAAAACTTGATAAGTTCTTTACTGTACACAAGAGATTTGTTATCTATTTTTCTTTTCGGTTACATTTCCTTTAAAAAATAATCCTTCATAGTCCATCAATGTAATGATTTAAAATAAGGATAGTTAGGATACAAGGACAGAATCAGAAATTTTCAGGAGGGGGAAACGAAGGAGGGGCGAACTCCTTTGATTATTTGGCCAGGGCAGTGCCGTATTGGCCATATGGACAATCTGGCAGATGCCGGAAAGGCCGCAGTCGATCGTATTATAAAAATTAAGTTTAGCATCCCTGGAGGAAGGGATACTGACCTTCCCCATATCCCTCTACTAAGTACGCCCCTGTAAAATTATACAAGGTAATAAATTTAAGCTTCAAGAACATCAACTTTTTATTAAGTAATGCAATGTAACTTTTTCGAAGTATTACCAACATTAATATGAAATATGTAAGGGTAATAAAGTAAATAGTTATAAAGCCCCAAAAAAAACAGAAAAAAATAAAAGAATTTAAAGTTTTACCTTTACATTTATAACCATTTTAGAAGTATCTTGTCTCTCTCTCTCTCTAAAACACATTTTATTTCAAATATGAGTTTAAGTAAGTTTAAATGAAGAGCACACACACACACAAATTTTCATTTAAAAAGTAATGCAGGTGTAAGATAAACAAAATATTGAAAATGTTATCAAAACTTATAGAAAAATAACAAATAAGAAAGTTTTTGTTTGTACACCTTTACTTTTAACATACAAGTTCCAGAAAATAATTTCATATAAAGAGAAAGGCAATTTGTTTGTTTATTTTCTACATTTTTTTTCTTTCAATCCTTATGTGAACTTAAACTTAAAAGTAAAATAAAGAAACAAAAATTGTTGTGTAATTTTTGATCCAAGAACTTTCATCACACATGTGAATGTGTAAATGCAATGAACAAGTTTAGATTAAAATAGATTCACCAATTTTTCACTTTTTTTTCTTCTTCTTCAATTCAGTTGCAGACAAAACAAGAAGTTTTGGAATCAAAATTGTATATTTTTTTTTGCTTTTCATCTATGAATTGAGAAATTTGTTTCTATTTTTCTTTAAAATTTTATAAGAAAATATTTGCAGAGGTGATTTTTATATACGAAAAGTACACAAGAAAGCCCAGACATTAATCCTATGGTATTAAAATACACACAGAAAAAAGGATGCAAAGAAACTTTTTAATAATTTCATTTTATTTTGCACAAGCAAAGCAAAGTCTAGAACATAATTGATGAAAATATGGTATCAAGTGTCGTTGATTGTTTGATTTTATAATAATTTTCTTTTCTTTTCTTTCCTTTTATTATTATTATGAGCAGAGTTTAATAAAAATGGGACGAGCAAAAAAAAAATAACTGAAAATATTTAATATAAGATGGAATAATTTCTTGTTAGTTGTTCGAAAAAGAGTAGTTTTATATGTTAATGGGGGAAAAGTATGAAAAGGAGCAAAAGTTAATGCCGACTCAAATAAAAAACTTTTAATGGGAAACCGATAATCTTTCATCATTATGTGAATGAGGAAATTTAACTTTTAGCAGAAATATAAGAAAAAGTTTGTGGATGAAGTTGATTGTTGAACGATTTTAAAAAGTTTTTGGAACAAAATTTAAACTTAAATAATAATAAAAATAATAAGATTTGGGTGACAATTTAATTTTTGCTACAATTGATAAATTTTATAGATAATTTTGGCATAAATTAATTGCATTTTCGGAAATTGCATCAAATTTTTCAGAACTTAAATGAAATTTGCCAATTTTTCAGTGTAAGGCTATATATCAACTATATATTGACTATTTATGGTCAAATGAAAGTACTTACTCTCATTGTTTACTAAATTCTTTTAGCGCAACAACCTGGATGACAATCCAACGTGGCACTGAATCACAGGCAGCACGCAATATTTTTTCTATTTATTAAAAAGTAGAAATTTCTAAGGCCATAACTCCACTCCTTCTTTGCCAAACGGGTATCTTGAAGAAATTAAAGAAACGAAAAATAAAAACCTACTTCTCCTCACCTTCAGTTAGGCCAATTGGGATGAGGCTTCAGGTATCAGTCCGGCACTTTTTAAATCTTCCTTTTGCTATTTAGGTTCCCAGATCTCAAAGATGTTTTGAAATCCAAATAAATTGAAAGAACTCATCTTACGTTTAACCTTTTAACTGTAATTGACATCACTCATTTAACTAATTTATCCCTATTATTTCTATTTAATTTCAGTGCCACCAAGTGTCCGAGCAGTTCCCTCAACAGGGCAAGTCACAGCAAGGAAAGGTGGTTCAGTGACATTGGAATGCAAAGGTGCTGGAAATCCCGTACCTTCAATTCATTGGTCTAAAAAGGTAAGTCAAATACTATAATTAAAAAGGCTTTTTTTATTTACATATTTTTTCTTTTGATTTGCATTCATTCAAAAACTCATTCTATTTATAAAAGAACTATAAATACAAACATTAACGTATTTTTTTCATTCATTCATTTAGTCACAGTCAAATGGCAAAGCACTTACCCGAATCGGTGAAGGACCAGTACTAACATTAGAACGTATTGAGCGTCAACAAGCTGGTGTTTATCAGTGTACTGCAGATAATGGAGTTGGAGAACCAGTCAATGTTGATATGAGACTTGATGTTTTATGTAAGTTGAATTGCATATTTTTTCTTTTCATATTTACACATTTTTTATGTTTTATTCAATAGAAAATGAAAAGTCATTTTAAAGACCTAATTAAATATTTAAATTGTACTTCATAATGATGATGAGTATGAGAAATGGAATCATATCATGTTCTAAGAGCGCTTTGAATTTACAAGAGCAAATATGTTTTTAATGGATTTTTTTTGCAATCGTAAAATTTAATGGAAAAAAATCATACATCTTGCTTGTTTTCTATTTATTTCAGACTTGAACTATTCATTCACTCTACTATTTGAGTAGACGATGCAATTAAAAACTATAATTATTGTGTCTCGTTCACTCTTTATTTGGTTTTTTACTCTCCTTTCCCCAAATGTTGGCTTTATTTTGATATACAGCGCACTATGGTTAAAATAGGTTAATTTTGACTTAATTTTTAATTTGAGAGGGGGTGCTACTGGTCATTTCTTAAAAATTAGCAAATCGGATTAGCAGCTAAAATTCCCTTTATGTTGAAGTTCATATGTAATTTTAAATATCAAATGTAGGCTTGTTTCTTTCATGTTATCTCTTCTTAAAGCCAAATTTCACTGTAGAGGGCACTGGTATGATTTTTTTCCAACAGAGCCTTGCCTTAAATATCGTGTTCAAATCATTTTCCATTTAAACAGAAAGTTATAGATTCTGTTAAAGTTCTAGCTGTCCGTTTTAAAATACTGTTTCTTTTTTACTACTCTCACTCTCATTCTTTTAATGGCTCTCAGCCTCTCTCATTTTGTTTACGTCTAACACACAAAACCTTTTTATCTCTTTATAGGTTGTTATTTTGAGATAAAACTCCTTTAATTCAATTTGTATCTCTTTTAATGAACTATGATTCTCTTTTTAGCTTTCATTCTCTCAATCTCTTGCTCACTCTCTCATTATCTCTTTCACTCTATCATTTTTTCTCTCACTCTGACATTCTCTCTCACTCGGTCATTTTCTATCTTACTCTGACATTTTCTCTGTCACTCTGTCATTCTCTCTTTCTCACTGTTATTCTCTCTCACTCTGTTATTTTCTATCTTACTCTGACATTCTCTCTCTCGCTCTGGCATTCTCTCGCTCTGGCATTCTCTCTCTCACTCTGTTATTTTCTTTCTCACTCTGACATTTTCTCTCTCACCATGACATTTTCTCTCTCACTCTGTCATTCTCTCTCTCACTGTATCATTCTCTCTATCAGTCTGGCATTCTCTTTCTCTCAATCTTTCATTCTCTCTCTCTCACCATAAAATCGTTTAATGAAAAAGCTCATTTTCATTTAAATTCAAATTCATTTAAAATAAACTTAATTCGTGTTGCACTCTTGCACAAAACCCCATCAAAGCTTAAAAAAACTATTTCAGTGAAATGCAATTTTAAATTAAATATAACAAACCATTTACAACAAAAAAATTGGACATATGTTTATGTAGAATAATTAAAATCCTCGAATAATGTTAAAATAAAAATCCAGCAAAAAAACGGAAATTAATTTAAAGAGAACAAGTTTTTTATGTGTTTACTTTTTACGGTGAATGTATAAATAAAGTGCATATTAATCTTCGTTACTTTGCAACATTTTTATTTAAATTTGCATTTTTTTGTGTATGCATTTTCACATATTCACATTGGACATACATTTTTTATGAGGATGCATTTTAATTTGATCACATTGAACTTTTAATATAAAAATATGGAGAGAGATAAAAAAAATTCGTACCTTGAATATTTTATGGGAGATTGAATCAATGGAAAAAAAATGTTGAAATGTGTAAAAAAATGTGATATGGCTGAAATTTATAAAAGTGCATCCAAATAATTGCAAATAAAAAACGGAACAAGAGTAATAAAGAATTTCATTTTCTATTCCAACGAAGAATGAAATAGAAACATTGATATATTAATTTTTGTTTTGCAAAATATGTAGTTTTTTTTTTCAATGTGTCTATTGTGACATTTTAATAAACTGAAGCCTGTTGTGTTGTGAAATGGCAATACAAATGCAAATTAAGTGGTTTGTCATATGGAAATACTGAGGAAAAACCTATTTCATGTTTTAGTGACAAGTGCCAGATTTCATGTGGAATGTTTTTGAAAAATTTCTCCTTGTGTCATCGGTGAAAACAATTTTTCACTAGTGAGAAATAAAAATAAGAAGATTTATCGTGATTTTTGAATTTAAGACGCAGCGCCATCTATAGGAAAGTTATTTCTGATATGAATCTTAACATTTGAAGGAGTCATTCGTTAATTTCGTTTTGAGAAATTTCGTTCACTTTAAGAGCTCTGAGGAAAGTAAATATGATTAAAATCAAATTTTACGATAGAGGGCGCTGTTATTTTTAAATTCATTCTTTTAACAGCGCCACACTCTAAACGCGGTCAAAAAATAACTTTCAATTCAAACAATTTCTCATTCAAACAGACATCAGTCAGTTACGAATTCGGTTAATGTTCCATCGAGACGTTTCCACACTTTGATCACTATTATAAATCATAATTTTCCATTAAAATGAAATATGAGAAACTTTACAACTTCTTAATGGAACAATAGTTTCATTTATTAGATGAAAAAGATGAAATATCTCGTCTTCTTTATCTTCAATCTAGATTTATAAACACTTACATCGTACAATGTGACATGAAATACTTTCTATAGGTCACATTTATATATATATAAATTGACAATCACTGAAGACGAAGTGATAATTTACACTATAATACCTATTTTTTTCTGGTGTAACAATTTTCTTTCAGTTAAATGCACTTTTCTCTAATGTACAACTTTTGGCATCCAGAAAATCACTCCTCTGATGATGATACACACACACACACACTGATATTGCTTCAATTTACATTGTATATTAAAGTCATCCGCATTTTATGAGCCCCTGAATGGCATTTTCATTGTTATATTGCAATATATTCATTTAATACGCATACATACAAAAATAGTGTTAAGAGCACACACAGTCAGATATGCACTAGTTCGTTTTCGTCTGCAATGTCATATAATAATAAAAAGAAAAAATAGGACGAAGAAAAATATAATACTATAACAGTGAACTATTTTCTTATTATTATGAGAAAATGTGATATGATTTTCTCTGTGATTTTACTATTATTTTGTTGAATTTTGTTATTATGACACTGGTATATCAATATAAGGTCTCTTTACAGCTCATAAGTGTTCATGAAATAGGTTTATCATTTATATTTCTCTTTCTATGAGCAGACAATCATAATGTGGGTTTACTTCAATATATTGTATCATATCATATAAGAAAAATACAAGCTAAAATTTTCTTTGATATTATATTTTTCGGTATAAAATGTTGAGGTATAGCGTAGGTAAAAGTAGAGATATGAGGGTTGTAAAAAGAAAAAAGGTGCCATAAATCAAAACGATTTATATTCATTTTATTTTATTTTATATACATTTTAGTTAGTTGTACTTGTTCTGCTTGTTGTTTTGTTAATGCTTTCTCGGGTCAAAATAAAATTGATATGGAAGAATGCCAAATAATTCAAGTGAACACCTGTGTGTTGGGGTTTTGTGTTCTTCTTTTATGTTACAGTTCTGATTGAAATTGAAACCATAAAAAATTGAGTGAAATAGTTAAATTTACCCAAGTTGGGTAAAATATTGCCCTTGAATTTTTTTTTCATGAGTAATTTGTAAAATTATTCCATTATTCGTTAAATATAAATTGAAATTTTGTACTATTGCCCAACTTACTTACTTACTTTACTTTACGCCTTGTCCTTCCTCATGGAGTCCAGACTGTCCTCATGTTGAGCAAAGGCGATCTACAAAATGTCTCCATCTAGAACGTCGGTTTGCAATTTGTTTCAGTTCCCCCAGGTTGTTAAATTGTGCCTCATTTGTTTCTCTGACCGAGTTGGCATCAGAGAGTGTGGAGCGTCGCCAAGTGTTCCTTGGTCGACCTCTTCTACCCTCCGGTTAGAAAAAAGGTAAATTTTACCCCCTGAGGATAAAATTTACCCCCTAGGGGGTAAAAATTACCCACTTAAAGAAATATTAAGCAACTTCTTTAAAACAATTTATTTTTCTCAGTTTCAAATTTCTCTCTCTCTTTCTCTGTTTCAAATTCCTCTCTCCTTCTTTCTCATTTCTCAAATTATGTATTAAATTTGTATGAATTTGATATCCAAATCTAAAATATTTGATGAAATGAACTTTCTTTCTTATTTCTTTATATTACCCATTCGGAAATTTTGTCGCGTTTTTAATGTCTTCGTGGCGACATTTTTTTTTAAATTAGTAATATTTATTCAATTATCATACCAAAAAATTTATTACTAAACAAAAAATTTTTTTTGCACTTAAACCAACCCCCTTCTTGTAGCCTGATCGAAAAAACAATTTTTTTAAGATTTCAAAGTGAATATAAAATTGAAAAAAATATGTTTCTTCTAAATTTTACATTAAATTTGGTCAAAGTCTGAAAAAAGATTCCTGAACAAGCCTTTTCCGAGTCCGATCAAAAAGTAATATTTGTTTTGAAATCTTGAGATTTTTTTGAATAAAAAAACGCGACAAAATTTTCGAATGGATAGATATCGAAATTCTAAAATATTTGATGAAATGAATTTTTTTCTCTCTCTTACAAATTATTCTCTCTGAGTCTCTCATTTTTTTTAAATTGAAGTTTTGTGGGTTGAATTTTTTAGATCTTCCTTTCACTTTATTTTTACCGTTGATATCAAAATATTTTAAAGTTTGATAGAATAATACTTATTCTTATCTCTCTTCTTCAATTCTGTATATTTAAATGCGAAGCTGCAATATTACAGGAGACGAAGAGAGGAATTTGTAAGACAGAGAGAATGAGAGATAAGAAAATCATTTCATGAATCATTTTAGATTTAATATCAATAATTATCAATTGTTTATTATTTAAATATAAAGAAATGAGAGAGAAAGAGAGAGCAATTTGACACAGAGAAAGAGAGAGGAATTTGAAAGAGAGAAAAATAAGTTGTTTAAAGAACCTGCTTAATATTTCTGTAAGTGGGTAATTTTTACCCCCTAGGGGGTAAATTTTATCCTCAGGGGGTAAAATTTACCTTTTTTCTAACTGGAGGGTACGGCTACCTTGTGGATTGTATACAAGTGCCTGGTGGCAGACTTCTGAAGGGTCTTTTCGTAATTTTTTTTTAAATTTGAAGTTTTGTGAGTTGAATTTTTTAGATCTTCCTCTCAATTTATTTTTACCGTTGATATCAAAATATTTTAAAGTTTGATAGAATAATACTTATTCTTATCTCTCTTCTTCAATTCTGTATATTTAAATGCGAAGCTGCAATATTACAGGAGACGAAGAGAGGAATTTGTAAGACAGAGAGAATGAGAGATAAGAAAATCATTTCATGAATCATTTTAGATTTAATATCAATAATTATCAATTGTTTATTATTTAAATATAAAGAAATGAGAGAGAAAGAGAGAGCAATTTGACACAGAGAAAGAGAGAGTAATTTGAAAGAGAGAAAAATAAGTTGTTTAAAGAACCTGCTTAATACTTCTGTAAGTGGGTAATTTTTACCCCCTAGGGGGTAAATTTTATCCTCAGGGGGTAAAAATTACCTTTTTTCTAACTGGAGGGTTGTTATAAAACTCTCAGTGGTTAAGTATTGCACTTGAACGAATTAAAGAGAATAATTCTGCGTATTTAAATATTAAAAAAAATACTGTTTTTACCTACATAATATTAAAAAGAACATCCACGTGTTAAAAAATATAAAGCCTTCATCAATATCATTATAATTGAAATCATATCGAAAAACATTGATTTGCAAAGTAATCTCATAATAATATCATTTTTTTATGATATTTTGCAACCTCTTCACATTGAAACCCACTCATTGATGAAATTTTATCTTATACAATTGAATTTTATTTTAACAAACCTTTATTTGATTTTTGTTAAAATAATTTTGTCAGAAATGTGATTTCCGATATTTTTCCTTCTCATAAAAGTATCAAAAATAAAAATTTAAGGTAAAAATGCCATGTAAATTTAATTAGAGAGGTTGTTTATTTTTATAAAAAAAAAAAATGAGCGAACATCCATTCTCATTTAAGTCAATTTGCCAAAAATACGACAACAACAACAAATCACAAGAAAAAATAACACCCATAAAACAATGTTAAAATGAATAAAACATGAATCGATTCATGAATAAATTCAAAGGTCGACGAAGGCTGTCTCAAAACTTTCTTTTTATTATTTCATTTAACAATGGTCAAGATTATTCTTTTTATCACAGTCTTTGCCAAGGTCCAATACAAAACACAAAAAAAAAGTTAAATCAATTTTGGATTCAATGCTTAATATGTTGAGACAGAGTTTATTGCATTTTGTATGATTTTATACCTAATTTGGTATACTTTATTTTTTGGTTTTTCTGATAACTTTTTACGCTCCAATTATTTTTCAGTGTCATACAATAATAACATTATTTTAATAATAATAATAGAAATAATATTAAGAGAATTGGAGAACATTGTATGAAAGGATAAAGCAGAGAATTGAATTGAATTGAATTGAAAGAAGATGGACATACAATTACTGTTATTACCGTTAAAGTCATGGTAAGTGATATACATTGAATGGTATTTTATACTAAATAATTTTAAAAATGGAATGAACTTTGTGAAGCTTTTCGATAACAATCTGAAAATTGGCATGTCAATTCTGAGTCTTTCGACCAGTGGTAGGTAAGTCATTTTTATTAACCCTTTTCGTACTTCCAGGCATTCCGATCGTGCAGTGGTTTAACATACAGTCGTTCGTTCGACTAGGTTAAGCAGCTGTGAATGGTTCTCGTGGTTGGATGTTGACCACCTATCAAAAGTACGCTTTATAAAATTGTCATTTGTCTGAATCATCCATAATACTATTACGATGCGAGAAAAGGAAAATATGCACTTAAAATAGCATAAGTACATACAGAATGATGTATGTGGATTACAAAAAGCCCAAAAATATAAAGTAGCTGAGATGATATTGGGAATCTGCGTTCGATTCCAGGCTAGTACTTTATAATGACAGACCATACTATGGCAGGTCTTCTAGTCCTGTGGTCAACACTAGTCTAGGGGAGTTGGAGTACAAGAGAGAGTTGATTATGGTTAGAGTCAAGTTAAGTCATTTACGATCCGTTTGGTCAGCTAAGGATCTTAAAGAGCCGCTTTCGACCACTTCCAGCTATTTTTTTCTTTGACATATTTCAAAAGTAACACAATCGAACTAACAGAAGCTTTGGAATCATCATTTTGATTCTTGCTTCTAATAGATTTTAATGTGATATTGAGTCCCAGTCTTCCAAAAACCTTAAAAATGCAGCATCTAAGGTGCATAATCAAAGAAACATTTATCTTAACTTAATTTTTAATCACATCTTCATTTACCTTTATGTTTTTATTTTTTTTTTTAAACATTCCTGTTCTTTTCATCATAAATCATGCCTATTATTATCATTTTCAACTCACTTTTATAAGCCACCAGTCCAATAATATTTCAACAATAGAAGTACAACACAATCAATATTTCATTTTTAATTGAATTTTCGGTTTTATGACACTTTCATTATTATGTTCATTTCCTCTGAAACTACAACAAAAAAAATATAGCATATGATTCCAATAAAAGCAACAATGAAATTGCAGTACATTGAAAAATAATAAAATAACATACAATATCATGATTGCACTGATGATTATTTTTGCGTAACAATAAAAAAAAATAACTGAATCATGTATGAACATAAATAATAATAATAATAATAAAAATAAAATTGTAACAAGCTTGGGTTATTTTTTTTATTATTTTATGTTATCAATTGATTAGGTCTTTTACAAGGTTTTAAACATTTTTTTTTGTTAAATAAAAATTTGAATAATTTCATTTTAATTTGTGAATTTGAATTGAAACCTTAAATGAATTTTCTGTGTTTCACACAAAATTAATTAACGTACCAAAAATTTGTGTTTTCTAATTAATATGCTGATTATTCAATATATATCGGGTTACTCTACAAAATTTAGTATGTATAACAAATCACTAAAGCTGTCATTTAAATTATAATTTTATATAGTTGAAAATTTTATTCATGCAAACAACCCTTGTTAGGTTATTTTTAGTGTGAGGGAGATAATTTATGTTAAACTCATTCAACCGAATTCAATTACTAATAAAATTTTATAAATATGTCCAAGGATGCATAGGAAATTTTTACAAATGAAATAGTTATTTTTTTTAGAAAATAAATTTTGAATTCATATGCCGTTGAAAATGAAGAAAATCCTTTTTCAATGTATGGTGATTAGTTTAAATTCAAATGAAAATATTATTCAAAATTATGAATTTACTATTTATAAATTCAGTTATTTAGGAATTTTCATGAAATATAGACGGCGTGGTGTTTGGTTGTCTAGACAATAGCGGACTTTAAGCAATTTTTATGTGTGATGATAAATTTTAAGAATATATCTCAATTTTGAATAAGTTATAAGCAACACAATAAAATGGAGACGTCTGGTTATTTTTAAAATTTTACATTCAAGTTAAAACAACTTGGATCTTCAGAGAAAAATATTTATTTGAATACAATGAATATAAAAGAAGAGGTTGTTGTCTGATTTCTTTAGCATCCCCCACCCAAAAATAGGTCACTGATCCGATCAAAATAAAAGGGTTAATGGATGGTAACAGTGTCAGACTGCTTTTCAATGTTTGTGATAATTATCGGCAAATTCAAAATTTTTAATAGTTTTTTCCAAATCAACGATCATTGCATTTTAAATGGAAACGCCTGGCTTTTAGAACAATAATTCTTTGAATGCAATTTTACATGACGTCACTCACCCATTAAATTAAAATTTCAATACCAGACTAGATTTTAATTAAACAATATTTCTCAAATAAACAAATAAAATAACCTTACAGCAGTTAAACATCAAAATTGAAATGAACTTTAAAGCAATTGATCTACCAATTAATTAAAAATCAAAAACAGTTTTCATTTATTTTCATTTTATTTCAATCAAAATTTCAAAGATTCTTTTATAGCACTAAAAAAGATATAACAATAAACAGGATTCAGTGACTTGAATAAAATAATTGTTAAAATAATAATTTATTTAGATTATTTACAATTTTATTCATTTATTGGAAGGTTCAGTTTAAGAAAATTACTAATAATAATGATTTTTTTTTTGTTTCACATAATTCTAAATCGAATTAAATTTCAGTTTTTTAAAAAAAATTTACAACATTTTCTAATCAAATCTATTTTTTTTTGTATGATATTTATTTATATTGGTTTGTAATTCCATATCATTTCATTTGCGTAAAAGGAGCTTAAAAGTGAAAGAGGATTAAAATTAAAACAGCTCAGTGTAGAATAGATTGCATATCTCCAATTGTATAATAAAGGGATAAATATTAAAATTTAAATAAATTTTTTTTAAGACACTGTCACACATTTTGTCGTTGAAATTCTTTTTGTTTATCTTAGTCTTGTACAGGTTGTGGTTGAATCGGCACTGCTGGTGTTGTTGCACTAGTTGTAGCCGATGTCGTCGTTTCATTCCGTTTCTTTCTATGGTCATAATTCACAAGTCTTTGGCCTACTAAATATTTATCATTTTTGATTGCAACATATAATTTTTTGAATTGTCTAATGTGAAAGTTGATGATAGCAATCATAATTGCTGCCAGGAGGAAACATGGATAGATTCTACGTGCAATTAGGATACGTGTGTGTTGACTTACAAAGAAAATTGGCATAATTGAGTGGGCAATTACATATGGTATGGCCAAACAAAGCCCAAATACTGTAATAACTGGTGCAGCCAATTCACGTATTATGAATTTCAAATCAATATCTCGCAAACCATCACGATATGCCTGTTCAATTGCACGTTTAAGCGGCCATTCTGGACCCATCACTGTAAGGGCACATGCAATTTTCGTATAAAGTACTCCTAAAGCCCAGTCTTGTCCCAAGAAAAATACCGGTGTTTTATCAAGTGGTACTCTGAGTGGAACAACAACCACCATTTCAAGTAATAATCCAAACATGAGTGGTATCACACCGAGCATCAGTACAAACATCGAAGCAGCCAAAGCGTAACTAGCACCAATCGACAGCCAATGTTTGACTTTTTGTATCACAGCTTGTCGTCCTTGCGGGAATAAATTAACTGCAAGTGCAATTCCACGTGACATCACCCAACAAAGATAAGTTCCCATGGCAGCTGTGTACAATTCGTGTGGTCTTGTTGGAACATCACCTTTCTGAGGTGTCAAATGCGTACTAATTGACCACACTGCCATCACATAACGGCCAAGACAGATTGGAATTGTTAGAGTACATAAACTTCCAATCACTAAACTAATACACATCAATACAACGAGACCCATAAGTCGAACTCCGAAAAATGTTGGCTTATCATAGGGTTGAAATCCAACCGGAACATCTCGTTGGAGAATTGCTTGGTGAGCCGCCTTTAAAAAAAATGGAAAAAAAATTAATTTAAAATCTCATTTCAAATACAAATAAGAGATTTAACACTCACGGCAAGTCCCGCTCCAGGTTCAGGCTGTTGTCTAATATTATCATCATCATTTGGACGCGGCTCGGATCCCAATAAATAACTTTTAATTCCTAATAACCATGAAACGACGTTACACCATATACGAATAATACCTTTTAACCAAATTCTTGTGTGTGATTGTTCAAAGAAACCAGGGAGAATTATCTACAAGAGAGAAATAGAAGAGAAACAAAAAAAAAATAAAATGAAGGTTGATATTAATTGATAGCGATTTAAATTTATTGAATATGATAAAAAAAATCATTAACATTTATGATTAATTAACGTATGGGTGTCGTGTGGAGAATTTGATTTTGTAAAATGTTAAGTCATACTGACTTAGAAAAATTTGAATAGTAAGCTTAGAATTATGAGAGAATCGTTCTCTAATTTGTCTAAATTTCGTACTCTCTCAATTAACAGAAGCCAATGACACAGCAATATCTTTGTCTAGGCGCTTAAGTGTATGAATTACATAATTTTTTGTTATATTGAGATAACAAAAATGAGTGCTAGACAAATAATAATATTATAAAAATTGTTATTACGCGTAAATCTCATCAGTCGGTTGTGCTCATTCACAGATTCAAGACTTGTTTTATTTGAATTCAATCAAAATGAAGTCAATCGGAGTTATTAGTTTGATTTTATTTATTTGCTGTAGCTGGTCTGTAACTGAATCAGCAAAAATTCTTGCTGTTTTTCCCACACAAGCGAAATCACATTACATCGTATCACAACGTTTATTGTTTGAACTTGCAAAATCTGGTCATGAAGTGACCGTTATTACTCTAATCGAAACCAAAAATGTTCCAAAAGGTTACAAGGAAATTTATTTGGATTTTGGGGATAAAATGGAGGAATTCGTAAAAGATTTGTTCAATAAAACGGATGATAACCAACTTACAGGTGGATCAATCACTAATTTCTTCTTGGGTTCGGCCGAAACCTGTCGAAATATTCTTGCACATGAAAAAGTTCAGGCCCTCATGAAATCTAATGCAAAATTTGATTTGTTAGTTTTTGAAATTTTCATGGACGAGGCTCTGCTTGGACTTGCACAGCATTTCAAAGTGCCCGTAGTAGGAATTTCCACAATTGGCGTATCGAGATGGGTCGAGGAATATACGGCAACTCCCATGCCTTGGTCATACATCTCACATCCACTCATGAACTTCCCTGATCAAATGAATTTCGTTCAAAGATTCATCAACACCCTTGGAAGCAGTTTCGAGGAATACCTTTTACGCACGTTACTTTATCCAAGGATGGAGGAAATTTACAATGAAATTTTCACAGATCCAAATAAACCAGATTTTTATACACTTCGCAAATCCGCAATTTCGCTTGTTTTGTTAAACAGTCACAGTAGCTTAGGAGGAACCAAACCCCTGATGACAAACATGATCGAAGTCGGTGGAATGCACGTGGAATTAAAGACAAAACCCCTTCCAAAGGACATGCAAGATTTCATTGATTCAGCTGAGCATGGTGTCATTTATTTCTGTTTAGGATCAAATGTAAGACCACAATACATGCATCCTGAGAAAAAACAAGCAATTATCAATGTGTTTAATCAAATGAAAGAGAAAATCATATGGAAATTCGACGATGAATCATTACAAGTTGATAAAAATAAGATTTACATTGCAAAATGGATGCCCCAAAATGATATCCTAGCAAATCCAAAAGTAAAGGTTTTCATTACACATGGTGGACTTTTGGGAACAACCGAAGCAATTGTACATGGAGTGCCTCTCGTTGGAATTCCAATAATGGCAGATCAAAAAATGAATATGGCCAAAGCTGAATTAACGGGATATGGACTGACACTTTTCTATTCAAATCTGACAGAGACTTCATTTAAGTGGGCATTGGACGAAGTTATAAATAATCCAAAATATCGTAACACAGTCAAAGAGATTTCAACTAGATTCAGAGATCGTCCTCAAGATCCCCTGGAAACAGCCAAATATTGGGTGGAGTATGTGATAAGAAATAAAGGTGCTTATTATCTACAATCGCCTGCATTGAAATTAAACACAATCGAGAGATATAACTTGGATGTGTATGGAATTCTAATCTTACTAGCTCAATTGATAATTTATTTGATGTATCGCGTAATTAAAT
Organism: Culicoides sonorensis; assembly: GCA_900002565.1. Lineage (NCBI taxonomy): Eukaryota > Metazoa > Arthropoda > Insecta > Diptera > Ceratopogonidae > Culicoides > Culicoides sonorensis. The sequence continues at coordinate 209,508 of LN483515.1, read as the reverse complement.
TTTTCTATACATTGATCTTTGGACGTGGTGGTGCAAATGCAAAAACTAATAATAATAGGAAAAAAGCAAAGAAGGCATAAATTTTGAATAAAAATATTTCTAAACGGATATTTTTTTTTTGTTTTAACTAAAAATTTCCCTTTTTTAGATGAATTCAGATTCCAAACCATTTTTTCACACATACGAAAAGTCCGCCTTGTAAAGTTTCAAAAAACTCACCTGTAATAAAAGCAACTGCAAACTCAATTCATTGACCTCAGAGTCACCGGACAGTGTGTACGGTAAAAATCCTGGATGTACGTACTTCAATATTTGTATTGGTGTCCATAACATAAGCAATATCGCTGACCCAAATATAATTGCTGAGGCAATTAATCGTCGGGTGTGTCGTAAAATTGATAAGTGTATCATTTCCTATGCAAATAAGTATAAAAAAGGGGTTAAATGTCAAATATTTTAATTAAATCAATATTTTTTGAATTTTTTACCTGTATTGGACTAAAATCTGGATCATTTAAATTTCGCAAGAACCATAAAACACCTGGACGCAATACTTCTCGTAAAATAACAATAAAAGAAGCGAAATAGTAAATAAAAACCATGCCAAACATCCAATGAATGAAGAGTGATGTCCCGGGTGCTGCTCTAAAACTTATTTTACGATCCTTTAACGTGGCATCAAACATTGGCAGGCTACAAATATCCAACCAAACTCCACATCCAAGAGGTAAAATTCCAATTTCAACAACTGATAGCAATGAGACTTTCACGACAATGTAACACAATCCAAGCACTCTCCTTGGTTTGCGAAGTCTCAAAAATCTGGTGATTGCATGTAATCCAACAAGTATAACTGCGATGATGCAATACCCGAAAAGTGTAGTCAATAATCCATGAATATGAATGAGGGCTTTTCCGGGACGAATTACTTTGAGACAACTGATTGCCAGATTTCCAACGGAATATGGACAAAAAGCGAAAATGAAGATAAACAGAGTATTCAAGGAAACGACCCAGAATACATGTTCTAAAAATACCATTGATCCATCTAAGCCTAGCAAACGTTCCCAGGTTAATTCTTCAGCAGCTCGATCCCATTCCATTGGATTCCAATTTCCATCATCTTGGGCAGCTTCTGGCTCTTGAGCTCCCTGTTGTTCAACTTGGGGTTGTTCATCACGTGGCACAACTGGCGGTTGAACGTTATTAATTGGAACATCTTGAGGAGGTTGTGGTGCAACCGGTTCCTGTACTGGTGGTGGTTGTGCTGCAGCTGCTGCAGGTGCTAGTGGATTAACAAACATGAATGGTTCCCTCCCAATATTATTATTATCCAATACATTTGCATTGTTATTGTTATTATGACCACCATCATTATTATTATTATCTTCATCATTATTATTGTTATCATTTTCATTATCAATTATAACGGGCTCCTGTTGAACTTGATGTTGTTGCTGTTGCGGTTGTTGTTCAACCGGTTGTTGTGGATTAACATTTTGTGGTTGTGCTGCAACAGCAGCCGGTTCATCACGTTCCAACCAATCAGGACCACCTCCATGCAAAATCTGTTCTCGTAACCACACCAATCCAATGAATGCAAACAGTGTGCAAGTTACGACAAAACATCCACGAAATACATCTGCTGCTAAGTTTTCAGTTGAAAATATGTTGAGAGGTAGTGTCAACAACATGTTAAATGACCCGGTAAAGAGAAATCTATAAGTACGATATGCAGTGAGTGGCACAACACCAAGCCATGCAATTGCAACAATTGTATAATGGAGCCAATATTTGACGGCATGTGTGACTGAATTGAGTAATCCACCGGCAACATCCCTTAAGGGTAGGACTCGAGGCATGTCAGGTGAATAAATGGGCGTAAATGAGAATCGATGACCACAAAGTTCGCAATACTCTTTCCGAGAATAACGCATCCTATTAATTGAAATAAATGTCAGATTTGATAACAATTCAAATAAATCTTTCAAAATCTCACCATTGTAAAAGACATTCTTGATGTATGAATTTAATTGAACCCGTACAGATACATGGATGAAATAGTGGCTTTGTTGGTTCTCCTTCACATCTACAAACTCGACAGATATCACCTTGAGATAAATCATCCATATTGCCACTGATTGATTCAAAAAAAAAACAAAATCACACTACAATCAAATGTAGGTTACTGTGTTTTGTCGTATATTTTATTTATTTATTTATTTTTTTGTGACCAAATACAAACTGGTTATCTGCACAAGTTGTTGCAAAATCCAAGTAATATTTTTTTAACCAGATTTGGTTTTTCAGTTCAAATATTTCACACATAAATTGTTTACAATTAATTTATATTTTATTATTAAGTGATAAAATGAATCAATAGGTTAAAAAAATGATTTTTAATGTGTTAAAATTTGAACGACGTAAAAATATTCTTTTTTCTACAACTTTCTCTAGATTTTGTTATTGTGTATATTTAAAAAAAAAAAAAATTACGTTCTTAACACAATTTCTTTTGTTCTTAACGACACGAACACACTTTTGATTGTTCTGATCCTACATTTGTCCTCTTAATTATGCACCATTTTAATCGAAACAATTTTTTTATTAAAATTTCAAATGTGCAGGATAATTTTGAAAAAAAAATTGAAGAATTTTTTTTTTATTTTCGTAGGTGTATGTGTTGTGAAGTTTGCTAAAGACTGACGTATGTCCTTGTAAATAAAAGTGATTTTCTAATCTAAACTGATTGATTCAATGAAAATTATCCGGAGATGTGAAAGTTATGTTCGAAATAGAAATTATTTGAATTTTGTAACAGTTTGAATGAAAAATTGTAGGATATTGAAATTGCAATTTTGAAGGCTGAAGACAGCTACATTGAAAAATTAATTTTTAAGACAAGGTCAATATTCTGAGCATGGGCCGTTAATTGGAGTAAAAATATGTTTTTTTTCTAAAAAAATTGCTGAGTTTTGCGATCCCACAATCATTCGTTCAATGTTATTCCTCATGAGGTCCGCTATTTGAAGCCTTATTTCCGAGTAATACAATTAAATTCTAAAACGCAATCAAAATGGCTCCGTTAGACGGTTCTGAAGTTTCTAGGTCCGCAGGTAAAAGTTTGACAATTGATTTTGACAGTCCAAAAACAATTCATTTTATATTTAAATTAATTTTTAATCAATTTATACTTAAATTTAACTTGTCTTACAATTTTGTATGTTTTTGTTTTTAAATTAATTCATTTTCTTGTCAAAAATGAATTGTCAAACAGCTGTCAACTTTTACATGCTTACCCCGTTACTAGCAAGGTCGAAAGGATACCGGGTACGCAGGTGAAAGTTTGACAATCTCTATTTCTGTACAGAATTTCTGACGTTTTCGTATGTGTATCGATACAAAATTAGCTGTCAAGTTTTATCTTCTTACCCTCATGGAATTTCACATGGCATTTCATTTGACGTTTATTTTCTATAGAAACACGTATAGAAACTTCAAAATTTTTTATGTGAAATTTCCAAACGTCAAAAGTTTGACTCAAAACGAATTCGGTTCTATGAACTAAGCCCATAATGTATGCGGTTGAAGTGCCGGCGGTTAAATTTTAATGATGGTTTTCAAACAAATTCTTAAAAAATCTCGAAATATAGCAGATTAATCCAATAGAAATAAATTCCACAGTTAAATTCCCATTTACAGACTCTAAATTGGTTTTCACTAAGAGTTTACAATTTGTTTTCAAATTTTCTCGTAATTTAGAAGTTTTACGACCAGCTTTTCAGAAATTTCCACATAACCAGTAGTTAAAATGATTTTCGTCTTCGTACAAAATTTCTGTACGTATTTCCGTGTTTCTATACGACAGTTTTTCAGGGCTCTGCAGTAAAATTTTCATATGAAACTCAAAATTCAAGCATAGCAAAAAAATCTGTTCTAAATTCATTGTTTTAGATTTGACTGTAAATAAACTAATCCTAATTAAAGGTATCCGATGATCTGATTACTGTTCAACTAAAAAAAAACTAATTTGTTTCATAAAAAATTACCTCATGATTTACCTTTTTTCAATTTTTAAAAAAAAATTTCATCACATGATTTGTGACACGCGTATCAAAATCCAGAAACCTCCCCTTGTAATTCGAACATAAAACGATCCAGTGAGCACAACAATTGACATTTATTGAACTCGAGAAGCAAAGAAAAATTTCTTGATAATAAAAAGTACTCCAAAATAAAAATACAAAAATGTTGTCACGAACTTTATTATCAACCAGAAATGTTATGCAAACTGCCATCCGCAAGGCTCATCATCGTGATGGAGGTGTTCCATGCGAGGTAAATTTTGTATTTCATCATTATTTCATTGAAAACCCATTTTTCTTTTCATCGCAATGCGTAAACTCATATGAATTATGTAATGTTGATACGAAATTTTCGTCAAATCCTTTAATCTTAACATCTTTTCGGTAAATTGCAGAACATGCCATTCAGAATCGATAGTAAGCCAAAATTCACATTGATTTACACAATTTTTGTGGCTTCTGGAGTTGCAGTTCCATTCTTTGCAGTCAGACATCAACTTACAAAGTAATCCGGATGTTTTCCTTTTACAATTAGATCAATATCCTGTGTGATGGTAAAGTTTTTGTCTTTGAATTTCAGCCTCGATGAAATTAAATGAAATTTAAACATTTTCAGATTCTCATCATGGATCAGGAAAAGTGTAAAAACCGTTAATTTCAATAGTTTTACAGCTTGTGTGAGGGAAATCCATGCATTTGTTTTCAACTTCTAACATTCTTCTTAATTTCAAGTCTATTTTCCGGATCTGTACAGATTCCTTTAAAATAAGAGAAAAAAAATATTTTATTTCAAATCATGTTAAATTCAATTAAAATCCAAATAAATCCTTAAATTATTTATAAAAATGTGTTCCCTTATCCAAGTTTCTGATTAAAAAAATGATTAAATAAATTGGAGAACTTTTAAGATTAACTTTAAAAAAAAACGTGTTTCACTCACTTGAAATGAAATGAAATGAAAATCCTTATGTAATCACAATCACAATTAAAATTGTAATTAAATTTATTTTTACAATTTTCACTGTTACTCTGAACGACACAAGCAAAACTGATGAGATTTGAAAATTCGGTAAGTCACAGAAAATTTATTTCAGATAATCGTTGTGTTGGTCGTTAATTGTTTGGTTGGATATTCTCTTTGAATGCAATTTTGATAGCGCATGGCAAGTGCAATTAAATGCATTTTATTCGGATGTGTGTGTGTGTAAGAAAATCGTTGAGGGTGGTCATTGATAAAATTGAAATTTTATGGAATTGAGTTCAAGGTCACTTAAATCTTTAAGATCATTTTTGTGAATTTTGATTGAAATTTGATAAATATTTAATATTTTCCTATTAACATATTTTTTTTCTGGGACACCCTAATCATAGCATCTTCTAATAATAATATTAATACATTTGCTTAGATACAATGCGAATCTGTGTATAAAATTCTCAATTTAATTGAAATGCACATTTCGCTCACGTGTTGTCGTTAATTTAAAAGAAGAAAAACTCTTCTCCCAAAAAAAAATTTGTATGAAATCACAACGAACCCCTTTTCATTGTTTCAAGTTAACTTGCACAAGTCACATCTTACATCAACATGTTGGGAAAACAAATATTGAGTCGTGTACCACAATTGTGTGGCCAATCTTTTGTCCGTCGGGCTCATGATCATGGAGGTGTTATGGGAAGAGTGAGTATTGAATTTCAAATTGAATACAAAAAAAATGCTACATGTGAATAAGAAAATTTTGTAACGGTTACGTAACACATTTCAATTTTATTTCCACAGAATTTGCCTTTCGGTATCGATAACAAAGCGAAATTCACAGTACTTTTCACATTTTTCTTGGGATCTGGAATCGCCCTTCCATACATGGTTGTCAGACATCACTTGACAAAGTAAGGAAAAATTGTCCAAACTCACATAAATTTATGGAGAAACGTTTCATGGAGGGCTTTAGTGTGATTGTTCCAGTAAATGAAAAGTTAAAATTCTGATTAATTAAACAAATTAAAAAAAAAAATAATGAAAAAGTTATATAATTTACATTAATAGGAAATAAAATTAAAACCTCGACAATGAGTGTACGATAATATAAAGTGAAATGACGAAATTTTATTAAAAGTGATACAAATATTTCAAAAATTCTCAACGGCCTTATCAACGTTGACGGTTAGAAATCATTTTCACAAATTTCATCCCAAAGCATCATTCGATCAATTTCTGGAAACTTTTTAAAGTCAACGCCTTGTCCAGTAATGTTAAGACACTTAATCTGAGTATCATCATCAGTTTTTGCTACAGATTCCCATTTAACGTCACCAAGGACTTGTGAACTTGGATTCCCGTAACGAGCAAAATCCGTGAAAGTTCGTGTCATTATTTCAACAACTTTGTATTCTGCTGAGTCCTTGATCGGCGCATTTAAATACTGTGCTTTGAAGACATAGAAAACATCCTCGACATGACAAGCACCACGTTGATGTGGAATTTGATAGAGTTCTCTTATCGTTAGATTAGACGTTGGTTCAACATCAAATCTGTAAAGGAATGTTTTGGAATTTTTCCTTGCTTTCATTGTCATCCACATTCCGTGCCAAAACATTTTATCACTTTGAATATCAATGAAAATATCAGAGTTGGCCAATGATGGCTCTTCTTCACCGTAGTAAAATGATTTCAATTTGAGACCTTTTTCAATGCAATTTTTGGTATCGGGATGTAAATGAACATTTTGTGCGACGGTATTTGAGAAATTCCCTAAAGAAGACATCGTTTCAGGAGTTACAAGGCGATAAAAGAAAAGGCCTTCTTTGGAACAACCACCTACAATTACTTCGATGTCATTTCCCCATGCAGTTTTACTCAATTTAAATGGATGGTCTCGAACGAACGTCTTTTCATTGACATATGGCTCAATTAGTGGTGCAAAAACGTAGAATTGTCCAATTCGTTTTTCCTCATCTTTTAGAAGCTCTTCCTGTTTAATAACAATTTCCTTTGGATCTGCATTCAATATTACATTTAAAATGTCTCTTTCATTTTCTGGTACCCCTTCATATCCAAAAGCTTTTGCCAATCGATACGCATAATCTCCATTTGGCAGACAAGACCATGGACCAAAAGCTGAGCCCGACATAATTATCGCTCTGTGAAACAATCCTCGTGATTGCTCACTCAAGAGATGATAGTGAACAGAACATCCTCCAGCACTTTCACCAAAAACCGTTATATTTTCCGTGTCACCACCAAACTTTTCTATTTCACTTTTTATCCATTTCAATGCCATCAATTGATCTTTCAACCCAGCATTTCCAGGAATTTTGATACTTGGATCCTTAAATGACAAAAATCCAAATGCACCTAAGCGATAATTTAAAGTCACCAAAATCACACCATTTTCAATTAGATAATCAGGTCCATAATAAAATGGGGTGCCAGACATTGTTGCAAATCGTCCACCATGAATATAAACCATGACAGGTAATTTTTCAGATGGATTCAATTCAGGCAAATAGACGTTGAGATGCAGACAGTTGTCACTTCCGATGATTTTCTTATCAGCCGGATTTGGATTGAGTCGATCGAAATTCCAACTAGCATCACCGACTTTTGTGGCATCTAAAGTACCAGTCCATGGCTCAAGTGGTCGTGCATCACTGAAACGATGCTCTCCGGTTGGTTGCTGTGCATATGGAATGGCGTAAAATGCGTAGTATGATTTATTGTAAAAATTTTGCTTTTGAAGACCTTTGACGAGGCCATATGAAGTTTGGATAATTGGATCCATGTTGTATGAAATTCAAATTTAGACTGAAATTTAATTGAAAGAAAAGATTATTTTAAATTTAAAAATAAAAAAACCAAAATTATCTTATTGAGATAAGATATCTCAATGAATTTTAACCCAAATTGAATATTTTTTTTTTCCATTTCATTATCATGTTAAGTTATCTGTTTGAATTATTAAATTAAAAGTAAAGTTTTATTTTTAACATAAGCGCATTTTAATTTAAAAATATGCTTTGGGCTCTCATTGAAACATGACGCAAGGTCATAGCAAATCTCATATTTTAACAATCAATGAGGCTCCTTTGAAGCGACAGACAGATACCCAAAGCGCATTTTTCATAAAATTCATAGAAATTCTGATAAAATTACTGATAAAAACTTTAAAATTATCAAATTTTTTTCCACCACAAAATATTTTCAGTTCGAGTTCAGACACGTTCAAGACATTTTGGTTAAAAATCGTTCTTTTTCTCCTCAAATACATCAAAATATGGCATCTCCTATCGTCAATACAAATTATGGTCCGGTTAAAGGTCTCCAAAAAACCTCATGTTACAACAAGCAATATAACGCTTTCTATGCAATTCCATATGCCGAAAAAGTCGTTGATGAATATCGATTTAAAGCACCACGACCACTTCAAAAATGGGAAAATGTATTGGATGCAACAAAGGTCGGTGACTCTTGTTGGTTGTTTGATAAATTAAATCCATATGAAAAGAAAATTATCGGCAGTGAAAATTGTCTTCACTTAAATATTTACACACCTGAATTGAATCCGACCAAAAAATTACCTTTAATGGTTTATTTTCATGGTGGACGTTACACCACAATGTCTGGCAGTCCATTTTATTATGGACCTGATTATTTAATGGAGAAAAATGTTATTCTGATTACATTTAACTTCAGAATGGGAGTTTTCGGATTTTTGTCCCTGAAAGATGAGACATTAGGAATTCCTGGAAATGCTGGAATGAAGGATCAAGTTATGGCATTGAAGTGGATTAAGGAAAATGTTGAGTGTTTTGGAGGTGATTCGGAAAATATCACGATTTTTGGTCAAAGTTCTGGTGCAACGTCGGTTCATTATCATCTTTTAAGTGACGCTTCAAAAGGACTTTTCAATAGAGCAATCATCATGTCAGGATCAGCTTTTGTACCATGGGCGCTGATTCCACCCAAGGATTTTGCGTATCGTTTAGTCAAAGCTTTGGGTTATGAGGGAAAGGAAAATGATGCAGATATTTTGGAATATCTAAAAACACTCAAACCAGAGGATCTTGTTTCAACTCAAGAAACCATTTTCACCCCAAATGAACGTGCAACAGGACAATTAATCGCATTTGGTCCTGTAATCGAGCCATACATGACTGAAAATACATTTATGAGTGCGCATCCATTTGAAATGGCTGAAAATGCATGGGGAAATGATGTGGATGTCATGATTGGTGGATGTTCGCATGAAGGACTTTTATTATATGCGAGATTCAATCCTATTATGCTCAAATCCTTGGGTAATTTTTCTTCAATTGTATCTTTAAATGTACAACTCGAACCAGATGATCCAAAATGCGGTGAAAAAGGTCTTCAAATCAAACGCTTTTATTATGGTGATTCAGAACCAAACGAAGAAAACATTGGCACATTCTTCACAATGCAAGGTCATAAGGTTTTCTGGCATGGAATGTGGCTCACAATAAAATCACGCGTCAAAAACGTAAACTCAAATACATTCCTCTACAGATTTGCCCTTGAACCAACAACAAATAAGACAATTCGACAAGCTTTTGGAGTGCCACATATGCGTGGAGCATCACACGTCGAGGATGTTTTCTACATTTTCAAGGCAGAATATCTGGAACCTCATGTCAAAGGAACACACGAATATGAAGTGATGCAAGTCATGACAGAAACATTTACAAGTTTCGCTCGTACTGGAAATCCGAATGTCCATCGATTGGGGGATGTGAAATGGAATCCAATTAAAAGCTTTGAGGACAAACATCAAATTAAATGTTTAAATATTTCGAATGATTTTAGTTTTATCGAGCTACCTGAAACAAAATACATGGAAATTTGGGACGAGATTTGTGATAACGTTAAATTTTGATAACGGAGTGAGTTCAATCAACTCTTATCAAATTATTTGACAGATCGACATGAAATTAATCTTAAATTTGGCTTGTAAGTAAAAAATAAACTAAAATTATAGAAAATACAACCCAAAAATTTAAATTTGCCATCAAAAAAATATTTTTCACACCCACACGCAAACATTGTGCTATGTCAGTGCACGCTAACAACATGCCTCTGTTCAGGTATAAATTTTTATTGTTGATTAGATATTAAATTTCCTTATCTCCTCATATACGTTTAAAATTGATTCATTTTAATTCATTGTAAGACAAAGTTTCATTGATATTGTTATCAAATTACAAATTCATATCAATTGTGACAAGTTTGAGTCATATTCGGTGCTGTGTTTCAATTGAGAGCAATATTTTGTTAATCAATTCAATTTACATAATAAATTATCGATTTCCTTCGTCTTCTAATCATTCTGAGTGAAAACAATACTGCTAGTGGTTGCAAAATATTCACAAAACATGGACGTAAAAAATATTGCTGAAATTAGTCTTGAAGAAACGAAAGAATTTTTTAACTCATTTGATAGTGTTGTATTTGATTGCGATGGTAAAAATTAATTTTCCCCAAAAAAATTACAAATATAAGTGAATTATAAATAAAAAATTTTTAGGAGTCCTATGGCATATTAATCACATTTTACCAGGTGTCAAGGAATGTCTTAGTACCTTGAAAAAACTCGGTAAAGGCATCAAATATGTTACGAATAACAGTGTTCGTCCAATGGACAATTACAAAGAAATGTTCAATCAACTCGACATTGAATTGGATGAAAATGATTTAATGCATCCAGCACGTGCCATCGTTGAGTATCTCAAAGAAATCAATTTTACTGGTTTAATTTATTGTATTGGATCAACAGTTTTTAAGGCCAACTTTACAGATGCTGGTTTTGAGTTAATTGATGGTCCAATGGAGTTAATGCCAGAATCTTTTTCACATGCTGTCAAAGTGATTCGTGAACCAAAGCCAGTAAAAGCCGTTATTGTCGATGTTGATTTTAATAATTGTCATGCTAAAGTGGCAAGAGCCGCTTTTCTTTTAAATGATCCCAATGTTTTATTTATTGCGGGTGCAAGTGATTGCAGATTACCCTTAACTAAAAATGTGAGTATTTTAGGTCCAGGATACTTTAATAAAATTATTGAAGAACATACTGGAAGGAAGGCGATGGCATTTTCAAAGCCAAGTAAACGGTTAGCTGAAAAAGTTATTTCAATTGCAGGGGAACGATGTTTATTCGTCGGCGATATGTAAGAAAAATGTTTAAATTACTTTTACTAAAATCGATATTTACATAAAAAAAAATTATTTTAAAGGTTGGAACAAGATATGGGCTTTGCAAATGATTGTAAATACAAGAAACTTTTAGTGCTGTCTGGAGGAACTTGCTCAGATGAATTAAAGGAATTGCCAGAAAATTCTGAATATAAACCAGATTACTTTGGTGAAAGTCTTCAGGATTTACTTACGGCAGCTCAAAAATTGTTGTAATTCTAATTTGTTTTTTTTATTGTTTTCCTTAAAATATAAATAACACGGTTTAAAATCCAATTTATGTTCCATCATCCTCCTCTTCTTCATCCTCCATTAAATGATTCAATTTAAGTTCCTTGTGTTTTTCGGATTTTCTGTCAGATTTTGGTTTCCTTTCAACCTTTGATGGCCTCTTTTGTCCAACGACATATTCTGGCATCACTAGTTTTGTGCCTCTCAATACTGATGAACTCTCTTCCGCACCCTCTTCATTTACTTTATTTAATTTAACAGACTTTTTGAAAACAATCTTTGATGGCACACTTTCATTACTTCCCACTACCATTTCATCTGTTTCCTTTCTTTTTTCAATTTCCCTGAGAAAATTAAAGGCTGCTGCAGTATTTGTGCGATCAGAGCAATCAGCATCCTCCAAACTGTACTTTTTCCATTTGTGAGGATTGACTTTGTAGTCGGGCACATGACGCATTGGCATGCATCGTTGAATGGGTAATTCAGGACGTTTAAAGATACTTTCCTTGCGAGACGAGTGACTTTTTATCACAGTTTTACGACGCTTATTCTCGTTTTCTTGTGTTCTTTCCGGAACGAGCTCATCAAGTGTGATTGTGGATCTTTGTACTAATGATGAATCAGAATTTAATGATTTTTCAGCTTGATCTAAACAATCAAATAGATTCTTTCGCTTTTGTTGGAAATCAGCAGTGTCCATTGCTAAAAAATTATTTTCAATTTCAATTAAATTGATCTTTTTTTTTATTTACGTTTGAAAATTATAAATTAGTTTGACGTTTAAATGTCCAGGTAACATAAACAAATTACAGCCCAAAAAGCATTTTTTTAAGACATTATATGCAAACTGGGGACCGCGCAGAACATGTGATGCAAAAATAACGGTCGTTCAGTTGAAAGTCTTCATTTTTATTTTTTATTAACATTTTGCAATCTAAATCATTATTTTAAAAGTACTTATAATTTTAATGATATTGTTCAATATTTTGATAACTGTAGGCACCTGCATAAGTCCTTTGATTAACATACGGATTATAATAATTATTAATTGGAATTCTTACTGGCAATTCTGCGGCACCTGAGTATACTGGAGATGGTGGAGGTAACACATAACTCGGAAATTCTTGAGGTAAAACATAACTTGGCTTTAAACAGCATTGTGCAAAAACTGGAAAATATTGAGCATGTCCGACTTTTTTCACAATAGCATTGAATCCATTATGTTCATCAGCAGTGTATTCTACAATTCGTTCAGTGCCATCAGCATCAATGAGGGAATAACCTCCCTTTTATATAAAAAAAATCGGTAAAATTAATGATTGAAATTTCTCATAAAGAAGTCAATAAATTTACCCTAACATTGTTTCCATCTCTGATCTCCCAAACTTTTTTATGATCACCAGTATTTGGATCGCTCACTCCATAATTGTATGAATATTTTGCCGTATCTTTAGCTGATTCTTTTAATTCTTGACTATACTCCACACCATTATTTGGCTCATATTCAACGTAGACATCTGTTTGAGGAACGGTCTCCAATCCTGGCGTTCCATAAAATCCAACTCCTCCTTGATTAGCAAGAGCTGAACAAAGAAATCCGAGTAAATTGATTAATCTTAAAAATAAATTCATTTTTTAAATAACAATTAATTTCTCACACGATTGAGATTTTGATTGATACTGATATGAAACAGTTCTCTGTTTCAACTTATATATAAGAAAAAAAATGTTTATCTATTGATATAAGTGACTAGAACCAATCAATTAAGAACTATTCAAAGATAAAATGCCTTGAAAATGGTTTCCATTAGAATGATCAACAACGTTATCAAGGGTAGTTTTGATAAAAATTTAATCATCTATAGTGAAATTTCAATATAACGGTCCTTAACCTTTTTCATTGTTGATTTATCACATCTAACTGTTAACTAAGTTCAAGGTTTCAAATCAAATTACATTTTATCAAAATGTTACATAATAATCAAGTAAATTTTGTCTTGCCTACGATTTTCCACAACAACAACAATAATAATAATTAAATTTCTTTTAAATTGTAATTCGCCATACAACTGTTATTCAGTTGTTTACATGTTACAACCGTAAAATTGTTTGTTTTAATGAAAATTTTTCTTAATACACGGTCTATAGATTCAAATTTTAATTGTATTCAATAATAATAATAAAAATAATTTTGATTTAACTTTATGCGTTAAACAAGTAGCAAGTGCAATTAATCAGATAAAATCAGACAATTATTTTATATTTAATTTATTTTTTGTTTATTTATATAAAAGTTGAATGAAGCAAGTTGTTAATGAAAAAAAAGACAGGTAGCTATTTTTTTGAATGGTTTATTTGATTTAGATGGGTGGAGCATTATTTTTAATAAGTGAGGGAATTTGATTTGTAGGTTTTATTTGCGAAAAAAAAATGAATCAATTTAATAGAAATCACATGTTATTAGTTTCAGATTTTATGCTAATTGGGATGAACTCAGGATGTGATAACAAGAGATAAAATTTACAGTTATTTTAGTGTAGTTGAACCGATTCTACGAAATTAACACTAAACAGCATTTTAGGGTTAACTATGAAAAGGAAATGAAAAGGAGAAATTTGAAAACAGACTGTTAAGGTCAAAATGAGGGAAAGTTGAAAATCATTACAAAAATGCAAGAAATGAAAAATTTTTAGTAAAATTTGACACAGTTATTTAATTTTAGCAATAAAATACACATTAACACCCTTCCAGAAATTTATTTTCAAAAAAATGTAACAAATTTTCGGTCACATTTGACTGCACTTAACCGCACAAATAAATACCGGTGCAAATATTTTGATTTGCATCAATCAACTAAAGGTATTCAAAGCGTTAAAACTTAATTTAATTTGTTAAATAATTTATTCTTTATTAAATCACCCATCAAATTCAAAAATGAAATCAATTATAATTATTGTGTTAATTGCTGTCATAACTGTTGCACATGCTTACCCTTATGAGGACTTCAAAGAGGAGTATTATCACCATTATCCTAAATATGAATTTGATTATGGAGTAAAAGATCCAAAAACTGGGGATCATAAAAGTCAATGGGAGAAGAGAGATGGCGATGTAGTCAAAGGTGCTTACACAATTCAAGAACCTGATGGTACTGAAAGAATAGTCGAATATGAAGCTGATGATAAGCATGGTTTCAATGCTGTAGTTAAGACAATTGGACATAAATATGGAGTTTATGGCGGAGATGGAGGTTACAGTGGATATGGATCAGAAGGCAGTTATCAATATTAACTGAAAATTATGGAAATTACTTCTATGCTCAATGACTTTTGAATTTAAATGAATAAACTACTTTAAATAAGAATTTCTATTTTTTCATTGCGTATTTTCACTCCCTTTAATTAACCCTTTTCTTAATAAATGACTTAAATTTCCCTAATTTAACAATTTTCCTTAATGTTTTTTGTCATTCACACATAAAATCAATGAAAAAGTAGGTCATTACGTGTTGATAATAACCCTTGTTGTAATAAAAAGCAGTGAAATTGACCTTTACAATTTACAACACAGTTTTTTACACTCTCGCAACTGACTGACTGATTATTTAACCACAAAAAAAAATTTAACATAAAATGTTTCAACACCATTGAAATTTCATGTAAATTGGAAAATAGAGTAAAAAAAATCATAATTTTTTTTAACATAAATTTTAAATTTTATTCATGATTTCTTTTCTTATGCTTAACTTAAACACAATTGATTGTGTTAATCTATTCAAATATGAATTGAAAAAACAATGAAAAAAAATGGAAACGTAAAATTAAAGGAGATTGAGTTAAATGCATTTGTGATTTAATGTAAATGAATTAAATTTTACTCAAATCTAGCATGGATATTTAACAGAAAACATATTTTACAGTAGAACTTATTTAGACCAGAGTAGTGGCTTTATAAATTCTCTTCTTTAAAAATCATATTCTTAATGAGGCAATATCAAGGCCTGGCGCAATTGACCTTGAAAGCGTCATATTTTGACTTTAAGACAAATAATAAGCTTTTATTTTAATAGATAATTTTTCTAATAAATTCAAAATTTGCGCAAACTCATATTTAATTCATTTTTAATATTCATTAAAATCAATCTATTTTACACCTAATAAACCTTGGAAATTAAGTCATACGTGGTTTAATTTACATGTTCCAGTGCACTGATTCCGTTTTTTATCTAAGTTTTTGTTCCAAAATAGTAGACAATTTTTTTGTTGATCAATGCATTGCATTTGTTTTCTTAGACATTTTTAAAAATTTTTTATTGATATCAGATTCAATTAACACCTAAGTGGTATACATTCGTAAATTTTACGAAGTAAATTCTTATTTTTTAGATATGTCTCTTAAGGGATGTCATAAGGATCTGATTCTTTCAGTACCTTCTAATTATTGAAGAAACAACAATTTAACACTGTTGTGGAGACTTTTTACTAGTCGTATCATAAAGAGATAAGACTACTGTAAAATGGACTCAATTTTTAATTCCATTTGTTGTTTTTAGAGTTAGTCTATGGTTCAAAAGGCAAAAAAAAATTATCATTTTTCAACTCCCGTGTGACGCAACTCCGAACGATATTTCAAGTATACCTATCTTAGAATAAGCTTTAACCTTTACACTAAGAATGTTTTTATTTGAAAAAAAAAATCTTTTTAGTAATGGTGAAAAAGTGGCATCATTTTTAAACGACTACTAAATGGACCTTAGAGATAACCAGAGAGCAAACAATTGCAAACAATGCTAATTATATTTATTTGCTAGTTGTTTCTTGTATTATTTTATATTATAATCAGCAATTTTAATGACTAATACGATTATTTTTGTAAAAGTAAAGATCTCACATAGTTAGTGGGGTCTCAAAATTTGTTCATCAAATTTACCTAACCTAATACTTTAACTAATACAAAATAAGTATACCACTTAGGTGTTAATCACTGTACATTTGAAATCAAAAGTGAAACAGGTGCTGTGTCACCAGAGTGTTAAATATGCAATTTATGTTTGGTTTCTTTCATAAAAAAAGCTTTTCATGCTGAAATTAAATTTAATGTGTTGCATTATTTTTTCATAAGGAATTTGAGCTAAAATGGATAAAATGATTAAATTTTAACAGGTCAAGGCGCTTGGAATTCAAAATTGACCGTTAACGTAAAATGATTTTACTAAATATGTGACGAGCTGTCAAAAAAATGTCTACACCTACCTGATTCCCCATTCCTGAAAAGAAGTACTAGATTAAACGATAAAATAAATAAATAAAAAAATTACTAAATAAATAAATAACTCTTATCCATATTTACGTTTAAAAGTTCGTATATCCACTATATAGCTAAATATTACATAAAAAATAACAGAATATGCCAGAACAAGGTCCTCAAAATGACAATCAGGCACTTCAGATAAACAACGATAATGGTGGCAGCACTCGTCCTATCGTAACCGTGTCCTCTTGAATGACAAACCAAAGTGTAATAAATTAACGATCGAAATTCCATAGTACCAAATTTTGTCGTTTCTTTCTGGGTTCGCATGAAAAAAAAAATTGGATACCAGTTCGAACACCAGTTTTATGAAATTCAAGGTCAAAAGTGAAACCGAATCAAAAATTTCTAGTATTTAACATTTCCACATTGCAACTCAATCAATTAAAAAAATGCATATCAACTCCAATAAACCAAATGATTTGCAAAAAACGCATGAACCGTAAATTCAACCACAGTGCCATTGTGGTGACTTTTCAAATTATCTGTAGGGCGAGCAGTTTAAAGTTATGTTAAGCAATTAATCAATAAAAATTACTTATGAAATTCTTTTCTGTGTTAAAAAAAATTAAAAACCGTTTATAGATACACACATAGCTGCACACAAATATTTATTGTTATTGTTAAAATTTATTACATGCATTTTAAATTACCTGTAATTATAAGATATGATGATGGTGGTGGTGGTGGTGGTAAAATAGCATAATTCTTAGTTTTGGTTATGCAAGGGAAAAATTGTTATTTCTACTAATAATTCTTTAGTTATTATTATTATTGTTATTATTAATTTAGTAGGTTAGTACAGAAATGTGTTGTATATACAAATAATAATAAAGTTAATAATATACGAAGTGAGCATTACAGGTGTTGTTGTGCTTTTGTATAACATGAAGAATGAATGCGGTAGCTCATTTATTACAAGTAAAATTATCAAATCATGGTTCAATTGTTTATTACTTGTGTGTAAATTGTTTTTTGATTATTTTTTTATTTATTTTAAAGAAATTTACAAAATGTATACAATTCAATGGAGAGCTTGAGTTAAATTTTATGGTATAAATACTTTTGTGATTTATTTGAAATGTATCAGTCAACTCATAGCAATCTAAGCAATAAGGAGTTTTAAATATTTTTTAAATTAAAATTTTAATTAAAATTAAATCCCTTTAAAAATACTATTCAACATGCAATTGATCACTGTAAGAATGATTAATAATAAATTAGTGACAGTTTGAAATCATTTTCAAGTGTCAACGAATTTTGGAATATAAATTATAATTTTTCCCTACAGATGTCAGCTCTCTTCGTCCTTTTGGCAATTAGCTTTGTCAGTGCATACCACCACGAAGAATACCATCACTATCCTAAATACAAGTACGAATATGGTGTTAAGGATCCTCATACTCATGACCATAAAAGTGCCTGGGAACACAGAGATGGAGACCATACAAAGGGTGAGTTTTGGGGTTCAATGCAAACCCCACAAATCTCGAATTGAAAGTTCATGATCGAAGAAAAATTTTAAATAAAATTTCATTTTCACAGGAGGATACACTTTAGATGAAGCTGATGGCACTCATCGTATCGTTGAATATCACTCAGATGGCAAATCAGGTCTCCAAGCTGTCGTTAAACGTGTTGGACATGCCCATCATCCAGACCATTACGGACATGGTCATGGTGGATATGGACATGGACACGGTTCAGCCACCAGTTATGCCAACCAAAATCAACATTAAGTGATAACAATCAGACATTAAAACGTCACCTAGACTGTTAACAAGGAAATTTGATAATACTCATTTGAAATTATTCATTTTACTAGCCTTAGAATAGATTGCTCCTGATAAGATACGATGAAATTGCTTTCTTGCTTTAAATAAACTTTTTCAACCTTAATACGAATTTTTTTGATTTTTAATTCATTTAAAATCTGTCTCTTCTATGACAACGTCCAATTATATTTAAAGTCAATGCACCCTCATTTAACAAACAACTAATTCAAGTATTTAACATGCTAACATGAAGTGATAATCTGAAAATTGTGAAAAATTTTAAATAAATATACAATTTTATCTATCTTCCACTCTAAATCAAAAAGTTTATTGCAATGTAATTTCTTGTTTAATGACTTTTTTAATATGCTATTTTATTATTATTACTACAAATAATGCAATAACATTTAAGCGTGAGATAAGTTATCATCATGTCGCATCATTAATTAGATAGTTACTTTGTTTCATGTTATTTTAAGCATGGCACCTGATGAGAGACAAAAAAAAGTTGATCTTTTCAAGTTTTCTTGTCTTAATATAAATGAAACCTAATCGTACTGTTAATCTTATCGGACAGATCTGAATTTAAATTAAAGCACAATCGGTTATTAAATTAAAGAGAAAAAAAAGGTTGAATTCTCAGTTTTCACTTTCTTTTAATATGTTAAATGAGTTGATTATATTATTAAAAAGGAAAAAAAATTAGATAAAGACATTTTAAATGTAACTTTATTTAAATGGTTTACCTCGCTAATTTATGTGTCTGTTTAAGCATAATATCAATAAAATGAATTTAAAATACATAAATCTTATTATATGTGTCTCTGTCAGACAAGGGATTTTAGCTTGAGAAATTTTCATGTCATATAACTACAGTTACAATACGGTTTTTCGAAACTTCACAAATTGTTCTTCTTTCGTTAGAATTGGATCTAGTTGAAAATAACATCGGTATTTTAGAGCCTCTGGTCAAAATCTGAACCTGAATCAATTGTCAATCAACTGTCGTCAAAATCGTCCTATTGAGTGACTTGCAATCCCAGCGCTCAAAAATTGTCTTACAGAGTCACCTGCAATTCAAAAATCGTCTGACAGAAAAAAATTTAGTTAAAAAATCGTCCTAGAGAGTGACTTGCAATCCCAGCGCTCAAAAATTGTCTTACAAAATCTCCTACAATTCAAAAATCGTCTGACAGAAAAAAATTTAGTTAAAAAATCGTCCTACAGAGTGACTTGCAATCCCAGCGCTCAAAAATTGTCTTACAGAGTCACCTACAATTCAAAAATCGTGTTACAGAAAAAAATTTAGTTCAAAAATCGTCCTAGAGAGTGACTTGCAATCCCAGCGCTCAAAAATTGTCTAACAGAGTCACCTACAATTTAAAAAATCATCCACCAAATTGCTTCTCAGTTCAAAAATCGTCTGACAAGTAACACTCAGTTCCACAATCACTCTTCCATAAGAATCGTCTTAATTCATCATCGTCTCTCTTACAAATTGATTACATCACAGAAAAAAATCCTTTTGATATGCAATTTTTATAACTATAAAAACCTTCATAAAAACCTTATGTGAATGAACTCCTCATACCATTTATAATTATCTTGAAAAAAAAATTCTCACGTATTTAACACATTTAACATTGACTTACTTCATTTTTTTCCATTTCACTTTTAATTCCATTTCACTTTCGTTCCAATGCCAAGGTTAATCGTATTAAATGCACGTGACAACTTACCATATGTGTAAATTTATCTCACATTTCATTTACAATCATTAAATATATAAGAAAAAAAATTATATCTAAATTGATATAAAAATTATTTAACGAACAAGATATAAAGTAATAATAAAAATAAAATAAAAAAAACATCGCATCGCAATATTAAATGAGAGTGTGACTAAAATGACTTCAACTTCCATATAAGTCAAAACATGAATACCCGTGTACAATAAACGTCTCATCTCATGCTATGTATCTTTTCATATATGTGCTCTTGAACTTGAAATATGTATCAGAGTGCAGTGTAAATGCATCACAAATACATTCAAATAACGGTCAAGAAGAAAGTATATAAATGTTTATGCATTTGCAGAAAGTAATTTAGTTTTATCGTTACATTACTCGAACAATTTCATGGTCAGTGTTCGAAACGAAGTGGAGAAAGATTTAAGTGATTGAATAAGAAAAGAACCTTTGCAATTAAATATCAAAAAAAAAATTTTTCAAGAATGTGGAACAAATTTACATAAAAAATAAAAAAATTTTGATTGAAGGAGTTTAAATTAAACTTTAAATTGAAATATTTTATTAATAAAACAATGTAAGTAAAAGCGATTTTCAAGTAATGATGAAAAATACAAGCTATGAGTCATTTGAAATGAAATCAAGTAATTTAAAAGAAAAGCAATAAAAAAAAGAAATTACTAATGATCAAGTGATACATAAAGGAGAGTCAATAAAAATAGAAAGTTACAATTAAATGAAAGAAAATTTTTCTAATGATTCTACTTTCACTCTCAATGGTTGTGAAATTCAAACAAGAAGTGAAACAGAAGTTGAAATGTTAAATCTATTTTCATGAAAAATAAATCAAAGGAATTAAGTTATGGCGATTTTTCTGCATTAAGCATAAGTTTTTATTGCATTATACAAATAAAAAGTTAATGAAAGGATTAAACGGATATTCTAAG
The DNA here is from genome assembly GCA_900002565.1 of Culicoides sonorensis. Lineage (NCBI taxonomy): Eukaryota > Metazoa > Arthropoda > Insecta > Diptera > Ceratopogonidae > Culicoides > Culicoides sonorensis. Next base: position 188,208 of record LN483515.1, on the reverse strand, counting down.
GGCATTGTAATGTGCATATTGGACATAGGAGAATCTTTAGGATTTGATAACCACACTTCAAATTTAGATTTGAAAAATAAACAAAAAATCGGATTTCGTTAGGTTGATCTTTGTTTTACCAGATTTGCTCAAGGCTCTCGTTCCATGTTAAATTCTTCATTCTGCGTTCAAGGTTGGAATTTTCTTCTCTTAAATATCGAACTAAATGATTAATAAAAATTCTCATTTTTCTGTTGATAAATCAACTATGAAGTAGCAAGTAATAAAATCTTTAATTTATATTGTTGTTGATGTTCCTTTTTCTGTGGAAGCATAGCCTTAATCGATATGGTTGACGGTCTCTTATTTCGACTTCTGTGATGCCATAGTTTTGCTGATAACGTAGCATTTGACCTATCCTCTTTTTGTCTGGGTCTTTTGAGTGTTCTGCTTTTGTTCATATTTATTGCTTCAACAACAATGTGTTCCTCAGTCCTCCTCTTAACAAGACCATACCACCGTAGTTTTTTAATTTCAAGTGCTTTGTCTAAGAGCTCAGTGATTTTTAGGCTCCCCCTTACATGGTTGGTTTTAACATGATCAAGAAGGTCACGCTTGCCCTCATCATCAGCATCTTGTTTTTCGTAGTTGTGAGTTTTCTTGTCATTTTTGCGTTGCCTGTCCAAAACTCTGTGTCATAGAGTAAAGCTGATCGAACGACCTAGATGTAGAACCGTCTTTTCAACTTCATTGGAATTTTGTGTTTCAAAAGATCCCTGAATTTTACTGCCACTTCAACCATGCTGTGCTGACACGTTGGTTTGATACTGTCTTGTTACCTTTAACTAACAATTTATTTTCCTTACGCTCAAAAACCTGTGAAAAATTGTAAGCTTTTTTAGTTAATCTTTCCCTTCTGATCCTTATTATACGTCATTAAACCTCCTGGGTAATCGAATTATGTACTTGGTTCATTAAATTCAATTATTTAAATTATTATTACAGTTCAATTTTCAAATTTTAAAGGCCACTTATGACTCTTCTCTTTGACAGTTTCTACTTAACTTAATTTTTAATTCATTTTCAGTATTCCGGTTGGTTTTCTGTGTTGTTTATCCAGATTCACGTCATTCATTTCCCTCTCGTCCATCCCATACTTACCGATGATTACATGTCACTAAATTTAAAAAATTAACATTTAATCTTATATTTAATAGAAAAAAAACATGAATAAATTACTACAAACCTTAACATGGATCACACTTTCATTACTTGTTTCGCAAATAAAATCGGACCATCTGGAATATGCTCCTGAATATGTAAGTAATTTATCATTAATTTTAATTAGAAAAAGTTTATTACAACAACAGCTACATGTTAACTCACCAAATTCATGTGTGTGGTCTTCCAATCACTGAAAACATAAAATGATTTTTCTTCAAATTAATTTCAATTTAAAAGGAAAAACAAGAGCACTTACTGACCATAAATAAAATTCATGTACAATTTTTAATTTTAATTTGATTCATTTTTGTACAAGTGACAGACTTCACACGTTTTTTCACTCTCAAAATGTTTTTTGAATCAATTTAATTTAATCAAATCAATATTTTTTCACGTGCGATGAACAACAAGATAATTTTTTGTAGCAAACCTAAATCAAATCCAAAAACGTTTAACATTTGACATCCGTTAAATGTATATTAATGTAAAATTTCAAAGTCAAATTTTATGCAAATTTGTTTTTGATCAGGATATAAAAATTAAATACACTTAACATTGATTGTCTTGATTGAATGTGTTATTGTTGTTAGATTAAGGTTACAATTAATAAAATTTTTATAATTGTATCCTGATATCATATGACTATAAATTTTTGACTCATTTGATCATAAGTTCAATAAATTAGCAAACTTCCCACGAAAATATTAGAAAAAAATTGTTTAACATGTCGTTTATCATTATTTTTTCCTAAAATTTAATTTATGCTCTTTTAATCCAGTTAATTTTCAAACCATTACACATTAAAAATATGTATTACATTCATTATTATTTATATTGATTAAGTTTTTTTTCCATATTAAATATGCCACACATTATAAAAAATTATTCATGATTATGTACGTGGAAAAAAAAATAAATGAATTTTTTTAAAAAAGCAAATATAAAGTTACAAAATAAGTGTTTTCCAGCTAATTGGATTTGATTATCTTGCTGCATCTATGTAATAATGTTTGGTTTATATGTGAAGTTTATTTAGTTTACGATCGTTTTTGCACAAGAAATGAAAGAAATATTGAATGGAAAAAGTATTTTTAAATATTTAATGTTAGTGCATTACATTTTTGTACAAAAATTTCAGAAAATGAAAACACAATCGCTCATTGATTTTATGAAATTTTTGACGTAAATTTAGATCATTCGATCATTCATGTTGAGTAAAAACTTGTGTTAAGTTGGTCCAAAAAACAAAATTTTTATGTCAATCACCAACCTTGGTTTCAAATATCAAAAACTTTTTTACGATATTGTAAGGATTCGCCACTTTATAGTCTGGTAAGCTGGGAAGAATGGCAGGCAGGGTACAAACGTCAACTACTTCTTCCTCTTTTTTGTAAACCTTCATGAAAGACGGACGTATTGTCCCTTAATTCAAAGATATTTAATAAAGATTTGAAATATAATAAGAACCTGTGTTGCTCTAAGGCCAGTCAATTTGAGTTTAAGGCTAGATAAAGATGGCGACTGTAAAAATTAAACCTCTGTGTGGTACTCTTGAATTTCCTTAACATTCCTCTGACAGATTAATGCCTTAACGTTCTCTTAATCGCATTTATTCGATGCTATTTCTTAAACACAAATTTAATTGTGAAAAAAAATACAATTTTATATCAAAACGTCAAATGGTAATGTAACTTTTTTCTATATATCATTATTTGCTAATTTACATTTAAAAGCTGTGATTAAACCGAGAGAAAAAAAATGTCTTAATGCAACTTTGTTGCATGGCAATGAAAGATACTTTATGTAATTAATGCTCTAATTTGCAATTTATGATTTTTTTTTCTCAATGATTTATCACTGCAGAGTTTAATTATAGCAATTATGATAATAAAAAAAAATAATTTGATAAAAAAATTATTTCAACAAATTTTAATGAGAACAATTTCTCTGTCAATATCAATCAGGAGCAATGAATAGCGTAAAGCGTTAATTATATTAATCTCACTTATGTTTTTATTATTATTTTTTAATCATTGTAATTGTTGTTGTAATTTTTAATAATTTTACTTTTAACATGACCTCTTGTGGTGTGTAAAAATAATTCGGCCTTGTCAATGTCACTTTTTTTACATGAATGACAAATATGATCAATGTTTGTTGTAATTTAAATAATAACATGTGTTGTAATGAGATACAATTTTTGTTTTCATTTTTTTTTAATAACTAAATGTTTTAACATATTTTTTTCCTCTCAAAGGCACACCCTTCATACTCATACAGTTACGGTGTAAAAGATTTGCACAGTGGTGATGTAAAATCTCAATGGGAAACAAGGGAAGATGGTGTTGTGAAAGGTCATTACAGTGTCGTTGAACCAGATGGCTCTATAAGGGAAGTAGAGTACACAGCTGACGCTAAAAACGGTTTCAATGCTGTCGTTAAAACACACGGTCCTAATGTACATCCACATCCGGAAGGAGATGAGGCTGATAATCATCGATATGATCGTGAAAATTTACAATCAAAAATCAATCATTACAGTAAGGAGCAAGATACGATTATTTTGAGTAGTGATTTGCCGAGACGTGAACCACCAATTGCTAATTTGAAAGATAAAAAACAACCAATACCTTCGTTATTGGAATTGAAACCACATGTTGAAACAAAGTACCCGCATCATTACGATGATGAAGATAATAATGATGGCGGATTTCAGCCTGTGAGAATTCGTGAAGTGAATCCACCTGATTTGACTCGTCATCGTGCTCCACATCAACAAAATAGCAATCAATACTACAATCCATATAAGAAATCTGATTTCAATCATCCGAATCTCAATAATGCTTACAATCATCATAATCAAAATAATAATCATCAAATTCCAGTTAATGGAAATAAGCCAATCTACGGTAATCGTAACAATCAAGAGTCGATCTCAAATAAATTTCAACCACCTCAAAGACAACAGAATTCTCAAGGATTTAAGCATTATCCAACATATCCCCAAGTTCCACACAAACCTCAAGGACCACAACGAGTTGCTTACAAAAGACCCGATTTTAACAGTTATTTCAATAATAATAATAACAATAGTAATCGGAAACAATCAGCTCCACCTCCATCAGGAATGCAATCCTTTGTAAATGCAGTTGATGAACAAGCACAAGCATCATGGAGAATGATCCAAAATATGTTGAAACAAAATCGCGTTGGAACAGCAGTTGTTGGTACTTATGCAAGTGATAATAAAAATTACTTTTTGTAAAATCCTACAAAAACACGATAAACAATTAGCTAATTATTTATGTACCTTATAATGTTAAGAAAAATAGGTTTAGCACAAAATATGTTACTTTTTGAGATGTTGCAATGAGAAAATTTGTTTCAGATTTTTTAATTTGGTTAAAAGAGTATTTAACGTTGGATTAACATTAAATCATGTTGCTCTATCAATTAATCATGTTTCTTTTACAGTAAATCCTGTAACTCCAACAGTAATTGATTATGAGCGAGAACATGGGCCGTTTAAGACTCTTTTAAATTTTTTTACGCCTAGAAGCGTACGTGTTTGAATTTTTAAAGGCTTAAACTGAATCTTATTCAAATTAAATCCCTGCATCTTTCTTAACCGATCCTTGTTAGCAAATTTTTAATAAAATAGTTAAGTGCAATATAAAACAAAGTGATTTTATCCAAAAAAAATAAATAATTCACTAGTTTGAGTTTTTTTTCTGCTTCTTTCACCTATTCAACCCAGATAGATTAAGTATCAGGTGTCTAATCAAAAGTAAGTATTATTTATTTAATTTTTCAAAATTCCATTTTAACGAATTCTTATTTAATTCACATGAAATCTTATTGAAAAAAAAACTTTATCTCATAATATCAAATAAAAACTATTGAGGTCGTTTATCCACTCATTATTATAAATTTCCGTTGTTTATGACTATTATTATGATTAGTAAACACATTTAAAAATCACATTCATTGAATTTTATCTATCATTACATTGAACTACGATCAACTTTTAAAAACATATCTAAATGACCAAAATGGAATAAATACGAATTTAATTTACGGTATTTTATGTGATTTTATTTGTTTAATTTTTTTAGAATTTTTTACTAGATTTGATGTTAAAAATAATTGTATAAATCAATTTTACTTGTCTTTTAATGTTCATATAAATTTAAAATACAAAAAAAAACCACACCTGAGTTTCATATTTTTGTCAATTGAAAAAATTTTATGTAATTGAAAATCTATTGAAAGTAAATTATAGAATATTTTTTATTTCTTAATGATTACATCAAAAATTAAAATTATATTCTGATTAAAAAATTTTTGAATAAAATTTTATGACACCTTCCAGTAGCACACCAGCGCACACATACAATTTAGTATCCGCATTAATTATAAAATGGTGTTGAAATGAATAAATACTTAATATTTTGCATTAATATATCACATTTAAAATTAAATTGAATTGAATATAAATAAAATTTATAATAGAGTTTCGATTGATTAATAAATCGATTTCATTAAAAACCGTAAACATTTTTTGTTTAATCTGAAATGTTCAATTTAAACTATATTTTAATGTGCATTTAATATATTTATTTAGTCTTATGTAATTTTTGGTGAATATTACAACGAATTAAAGAGAGAAAAAAAAACAGAGTTGACTTGAAGCTGTTAAATTGCAATTATAAGTTTAAACTCTTTTTTTCAACTATTACTTTTAAGACGCCACACTTTTTCGAATACCAATAAACAAGTCTGACATACTAGAGTTTAACAACAAGTTAATAAAATATTTAAATAACACAAAGAAATAAAAACAAATTATAACAAATCTGGTGTAAGAAATGTAAAGAAAAAGAGGCATTTCATGTAAAAACTGATGAAAAAGGTTTCTATCATTATTTGAGTTTATGAGGATTTAAAACTGATACGAAAAGTGAAAGGCAAGAGCTGATCTTTTTGGCTTTAAATTTCTGGGTAATTTATTTTCAGGAACTCTGACCCTTTCAGACTATTTGTCATAAAAAACACAAGGAAAAAGAAAAATTAAAACTCATGGAAAGACCTCACATAAGCCTTATACTCAAAGTTGAAAACGGCCCGCAGTACAAAATGATTTGGTCCGCAGACAGAGATCTTTGATTGACGCTTACAGGTTGTTTGATGAATGCAACCACCCTATTTTAGGCTAAACCACTAGACTTTTTTATTATTTAAAAACATGTATGATCAGTTCAAGATATGTCTACAGCAAAATGATAATCACTATTTTAAAAATATGGAGCATTCTAATTAAAAATGGGTGGCCAATCTCAGGTTGCGCGGCCAATCTCAGACCATTTCACGGCATACAATGCGGGGTGGTTTGTTCAAGGGTTAGGGATCTACCAATGCCATAAGTTCAGACCGATGATGAGCCAAATTGTACGCTCATAGTCGATCTTCTTGAACTGGTTCGATATGCATCGACTGCCAACCATGCTCATATATATCAGATCAGATTTGTAGGGTGGCTGTTAAGCCTGCACTCAGGGCATCAGTAGAGCCCATTGTCATCATCCTAGGGACTTAGCTTTTATCCTGTCATCCCAAACAGTCGTCACCTTTATCTAGCCTTTAACTCAAATTGAGTAGCCAGAAAAAGGGTCATTTGAGGATGTAAAGTTTAATGACCGGAGCGAGAATCTAACTGCCAACCTCATAATATCATATAAGTCATAATTTCAGAAAGCTTTTTTATATCTCAATAAGTTGAGGTAGATAATTCCATTTTATACTAATTCACTCATCGAAACTTATTTTTTCATATTCCTCGTGAAATGCCTCTCAATTTAACCAATAATTTACATTAATATGCGTACAAATAAATGTTATCCACATATGTAAAATTTTAATTACAAATCAGATATAAATAAATAAATGAAATAGAGAGATGTAAAATGAAATATTAGTTCAATTATAGAAGAAGTTTAATTTCATATTACTTTTTTTTTTATTTTAAATTTTATAAAACTGTAAAATATTCATAATTTCATTAAAAAAATATTTGAATTTGATGAAAATGCTTGATTAATATTCTCAATTATCATGTCTTTAAATGTAAAAAATCAATTTTTTTTCTTAACCATCGAATATTTCACAAACATTATTATTAAACTAGGCCATATTTTTAACTCAGTTACATTCATTGAATCAGAGAGTTAATTTTATTCAAACATATTTAAAATAGAAGCATATGGAAAAATTCGTAAAATGTTGTCGTAAGATAATTCTATGTAAAGCTAATATAGGATACACAATTTGTCTTAACAGAAAAAAAAAATAAAATGCTATATTAAATTAAAATTTATATCAGGTGTCTAATGATAAGTTTCATTACAAGTTACAAAAAAAGTATTCAAGTGTTATTAATTTGATTGGAAGTGTTTTTTTCTTATTAACAAAAATATGTTTAAAAGGATACACATAAATTTTATCTGATAATAACTTAATTATTAGGTTTCAAAAAATATAATGATTTATTTTTTTCCATGTTGTATAATTAAAAAAAAATAGCAATTTTATTGAAAATTTATTTGAAAAGCGAGAAAAACTTATCAAAAAATAAAATCTTGTTAATTTGTTACAAAACACATGTTTCGTATCACACTTTAATATAAGAAAATATCTATCACAACTATCACTCTATGCTGTTATGTGATTTGAAATACGGTTTTTATTTATAAATTTTATGTAAAATAATTGTAGCAATTTATCACTGTTGCTTTACTTTGTAGTGCTTAGATGAACGTGAGATAAGGATCAAAATGAATGTGTATTTGTTTTGAGTAATTGTTATCATTTCCTTTCTTTGGCTTGAGTTAACATGGAGGAACTTTACATAGGCATACTATTTGCGCACTTTTGGGCGGGACAATCCCGATTTTTGAATAAATGTCCCGATTTGTTCTTCATTTGTTGCGATTTTTAACATTGAAAAATATTATTATGAGGAAAGTCCAAAAATTCACCTTAGTTTCACAAAACTTTCCTGCAAAATTTTCCAAGGAAAAAGTCCTTGATTAGTATGCAGATCGATATAGAATCAAAAATTACAGCGTCTTGCATCTGCGTTTTTCGTTTCGATCCTCCAGTGAGCGCTGAGAGGGCTCTTTGTGAAATTTAGGGCGGTTTTCAGACTTGCCTGAAAAATTTTCTAAGGAATAGGTCGTTTTTGAGTATACAGACTGAAAAAAAATGAAAAAATACAGACACTTGTATCAGGGTTTTTCGAATGAACAATCCAGAGGGTGCTGGTGGCGGTTTTTCTGAAATTAAGGTCGGTTTTTAGACTTTCCTGAAAAATTTTCCAAGGAGAAAGTCGTTGTTGAGTAAACTGATCGATAGGGAATGAAAAAATACAGACACTTGTATCAGGATTTTTCGATTGGACACTCTAAAGAGCGCTGAGCTGATTTTGTGATTTACACGAAGAAGAAAGTTGAAAACAGCAAAAAAATAGAAAGTCAGGGTAAAAGTCGTTGATGACTCTGCGAGGGTGTCAAGGAAGGTCCTTGGGGTCGATACTGAAGAGGTGGTTGGTGAGGTCGTTGTTAACTTCAGTATAGCAGAAAGTAAATAGTTTTTAACTGTCCCGCTTTTTGCTTTCAAATCCCGATTTTTTATTTCACTAGTCCCGATTTTTCATCAAAAGTACCTGGTATACATAACTTTACATGTAGACAAAATTTTACTCTTTTCCATGATTTTTGAGTTCAAATTTAGCCTTTTTGACATATTCAATGACTCATTTTAATAATCAACAAAAACCACTTTCATTATTTAATTTTGACACTATCTCAGTAATGTTCTTGAACAAAATCAAAATTAGAACACAACAAAACTTTGTTCCCATGCAATATTTTGAATAGATACATAAATTTTTCTTGAAACAACATTTAATTCACTTCATTTTACAGAGACAAATTGTGATTTTCTCTCACATTAAACGCCACGCCTGCCCAATGTTCTTACAAATATGGAACAAATTATCTTACAACCATTGTCACAATTGCACGTTTTCTAAACAAGACATGAGCTTAAAAACAACAACACTATGAGACACATTTGAATAATAATCGATTAATCAAAATATTTACCTAAAATTTAAAAATAAAATTTAACATTTATCTACCTTTGACATGACTTTTGGCTTTACACACAAAATTGATTTATATTCCAAAAAATTTTTATTAAACTATTTTGTACCAATTCTGATGTAAATTCGATGAATTTTACAAGTAAAGGCGACATTAAATTTAATTTAGTATAAATTAAAATGGTATTTGCTCTGATTTTGAATAATAAAAACACTTTTTTATGTAAATATTTGCAATAAAGGTGACTTTTACTTGCATTACCTTTAAAAATAAATAAAAAAAAAATAAATGAAAGGTGATCTATAAAAGTAATGCAATAAAAGTAACATATGGAATATTTTTCGTAATTAGCTTCTTTTTCGTTCACTTATTGTTTATTTATTTATTTACCAGATTGAATATTCAATTACATTGACATTAACACCTAAGTGGTATACATTCGTAAATTTTACGAAGTAGGTTCTTATTTTTTATATATGTCTCTAAAGGGATGTCATAGGGATCTGATTCTTTCAGTACCTTCTAATTATTGAAGAAACAACAATTTAACACTGTTGTGGAGACGTTTTACTAGTTACATCATACAGAAATTAGACTATTTTTCGTAAATTTTACTAATGTATACCTTTTATTAAAGTTTATTTTCTGGAAAAAATAAAAATAACTTTTGAAAATTTTAGACATTTTTAAATGTTTTCGTAAGACAATTCATCAAAATACCAAAAATAACGAAAACATAACTGGAGTTTTAAAAATATTAGCAAATTTAATTCAAATTTTAAGCTTGTTTTGTATGATTTCTTTAACTAAAACATTCAAATAAACGCTTTCAGGTTGAAAGCCTTATTGACTGTTTATCTCATTATTTTACAGTGACGATAAATGCTATCAGGATCAACTTTTATGTTATTTTACATTCAAAATTTATTGCAGATATAAGATAACTGTAAAATTGACTCAGTTTTTAATTCCACTTGTTGTTTTTAGAGTTAGTGTATGGTTCAAAAGGCAAATAAAAATTATCATTTTTTCAACTCCCGTGTGACGCAACTCCGAACGATATTTCAAATATACCTATCTTAGAATAAGCTTTAACCTTTACACTAAGAATGTTTTTATTTGAAAAAGAAAATCTTATTAGTAATGGTGAAAAAGTGGCTTCATTTTTAGACGACTACTAAATGAACCTAAGAGATAACCAGAGAGCAAACAATTGCGAAAAATTTGCTAATTATATTTATTTGCTAGTTGTTTCTTGTATTATTTCATATTATAATCAGCAATTTTAATGACTATTACGATTATTTTTTTTAAAGTAAAGATCTCACATAGTTACTGGGGTCTCAAAATTTGTTCGTCAAATTTACGAATGTATACCTTTAACCTAATACAAAATAAGTATACCACTTAGGTGTTAAAAGCAACATTAATATGAGATTTTTAATCGCAATTTCAAGGTTTTTTAAAGGTTTTTATTTTTGGATTGTGACATTCAACATCAATTCATCCTTCCTTTCTCCCTTGAATAATCCTCCCAATTCCTTGCTTAGTCAACTTTTTCTCATGTCAGACTGAAATGTAGAAAAAAAATTAATCGAACTTAATCCAAATAATAAATCTTTCAAAAAAAAATTTAGCATGCATGATGAATGTTGCTGATTAAAAGGTCATTGAGAAAAAAAAAATATAAAATTTATTTATAACAAATTGTTAATGGCACGCCATGCTTCATAATGTAAATATTTATATTAATTGTTTATTTATTTATTTCTTTTAAAAAAAATATTTTTTTTAATCACAATAATAACTTGCACATACGGTAGCTTAAAATTAAGTTTGAAAATTATGAATCATAGTCTGAGAGTTTTTTTTGTTTTGTCTAAGACTAGTCATAGAAATATCTTAAAGCAATTAATTAGTAGCTTATTTTTTTAATGGGAACCTTTATTAAATATTTCTTTGTGTTTTTTTTCTCTTTTACAATTAATTAAGTAAAATTAAAAAATTAATTAATTAATGTTTAGTGTGATTGTCAATTCCATGAGGTGTGTGAACTAAATGATTAATTAAGGTTAACAAATTTTTGCGATACGAGCGGCACTTGAATTATTCTCTTAGAATTAAGTTTTTTTAATAATAAGAAAACGTTTAATGTTTTTAGCCATTGTCAAAAGAATGCTGCTCTGAAAAAGGGGAGGCTGCTGATTATCTGCTTTGTGTATGTCCCAAGCATGCCAAATAGCATGGAATCACGCTGGATGAGTACTTTTCCAGTATTGATTCCATCATAAAAGTGAAGGTGTCTGCCCTGCTTAACTTACCTGTACAGGTGAGGTCACTTTCCTGAACTGAACCAGGTCTAGTGGACTTTTTCCTTAGTTATTTTTCTAGATTTGGTTCCTTCTTCATCAGATATGATGAGAATGAGTAAGCACAATGGACCCGTGTGTAGGTCTGAGTGCTGGTTCTGTCCTGAGACCGCCCTAGAAATTTGATCTGATACCATTCGTCAGTGATCACCAGAAATCACCTCCTCTGGAAAGTTCTGTGTTAATGAAAGAACCTGAAAAAAAGACAAGCTATTAAAATCCTTGATTAATTTCTTTTCAGATCGCAGATGTTCATTGTTTGAGTTATTTCAAATCATTTCTGAGTTCAACCGGTCAAGTAAAAAATTGTACCTTCATATCAATTTAATTTCTCATTATGCCCTTGAGCTATATAATTTCATTAATTCATCGACGCTTATTTTCATTCATATCTGAAAATCAGCAAACAAACTACTAAATTTCACCTTTGCCAAAGTTCATTTCATCGAAACATTAAACAAACTAATAATAATAACAAACATAATCAGCAATTCTAAAATATATTAATTACCAGTTATTTACCTTTCGCTTAACAAATTTAGTTTGCAAATAAAGACGGATATTATAGCTTTTTTCTGTATGCATTTGAACTGAAACACAAACATAAAAAAAAACAAAAAGTTACAATCTGAAAATTAAACATAACAATAACATAAATAAGTGTATAAACAAAACAAAACAACGATCAATATATTTTAATGGAGTAACTCGTCTATAAATGTATTGCATTTAAAATAAAACGAATTGTGTTTTACATTGTAAAGGCAACGAGTCGGTCGTGTGCCGACAATAAAATCGTCTGCAAATTTAATGTTAAAAACTGTTGATGTCTTTAAATGAAGTCAATGAACCAACACAATTATTATTATTATGATGTTACTGCACATCAGGTAGTTGTGAATTTACTGTCATTAATGTACTTTATTATTTTTTAAAAAAAAATGTATGTATTAATTCTAATTGAATTTTTAGAGTGTAATAACTTACATTACTTAATTTAATTTAGATTATTGCTTTTGGCGTCAAAAATCAATCAACCAACAACATTGTTGTATTCTAATAATTTCATGAATAAATGAGGCTTAAAAGAGATTGTCACTAAATACAATTTAAGTTTTTTTATTAATTTGTGAAAATTCAATATTAAAAAAAAATATGATTTTTGATATGTTTAATCAGAGTTGAGAGTATTTTTTCAATACATTTTAAATTGATGTTGAAATGAATCGCTGAAAAAAACCATTCACTTTTTTTTAACCTGTAGCAACACGACAAGCACAACAAATACTTTATATGTGAATTTAATAGTGGGTGTGTGTTGAAAGCCATATACATGAAATACACAGACACAGAGTTTTTCAAAGTTATTTTTAAAGCTGAAACTAGAACACAAGGATTTTGCTAATTGAATTCTTTTGACATCATCACGTGAGTATTTTTTCCATAGTCTCTTGTACTGATTTTGTTAAATAATCGGAAGTACTTTGGTTTCTCTACACAATTTTAGGGTTAGCATTTATGTGAATACTCATTATCATCATCACTGGACCTTAGCTTTTATCCTGTCATCTCAAGTTGTCGCGACTTTTATCTAGCCTTTAACACAAATTGAGTTACGCGGAAGAACTTTTGAGTGTATTGTGAAAGCCTGGATATTCACGTAACTCTCAAACAATTGAATTAGAAAATCTAGAATATTTCAATGATGATTTGCATGAGGAAAATCAAAAAATGAACTTAATGATGAATTTAAAGAGCACACTATAAAACGAAAGTGTCAAGGTGCCTGTAAAGATAATCTATCTATGTAATTTACTGCGTAAAGATCCTATACGGACGCTTTAAAGTTGATATACAGCGATGAGGCATTTGAAAGATTTGAGTTCCTTATAGAACTAGCGTTTCAAAAGAATTGACGGAAGAAAATCCAAATCATTCACGTTTCTTAAAGATGTTTTCAAATTATCATCCCAAAAAATACAAAGCGTAGTCACAAATTATGCCAGACTCGCACGTAAACGGTTGAGGTATGATTATCGTAAACATTATCACATAAAAGAAGAACATCCGAAATTGATTGATTTTCAAGAATTTGATGAAGAAATAAACTACAAGAATCAAGAGGACTATAATGAAGAATTAAACGACAAGAATCAAGAGGGAAGAATCGATACTAAATAAAAAGTAAAATACATTTATTTAGGTATCTCAAACATTTTTCAAATTTAAATATGTAGATTGAAACATCAATAACCTAGATGAAAAAAGAGAAGGAAAAAAGCTTAGTTGTTAATAAGCTTATGATGGAAACCACTAAATCGTGGAACCAGATTCCTTATTTCATTTTACCACACAATTCAAATAAGCAATTCTATGTGTTGACCCATTTAAACTGGACTATTATATTTTAGCATAAAAACCGTGGTCTGTGAAAAATTGTAAATAAAATTAGATAAATAAATGAAAGTGTCCAATTTTGATTGAATTTCAAATAGCTAACAACATTCAGACTACTAACAACCGCTACTTCAGACTTTGTTATGTACACAAATCCATAAGAGACATACAGCAAATATTAATTTATAGAATGAAAATCATAGTCAATAATAAATAAAGAAACATAATTTAAAATAAAATAATAAATGTCAAATAACAAACAACTTAATCTATATTTGAGCAATGAAGTTAATGCTTGAAATATTGAACGTTTTTGTTGATATTAACAGTTTTCTGATATAAAATTGAATTTAAGTCTGATTTATCGATTTACTCTTAAAATAATTATGATGAAACATTTTCAACTAAATTCACACACAAAAATAAATTTTCTAGTTTGGAATTCTCGTAAAATCTCTTTCAAAATTTTACACTTACATTGAAAACCTGTACATTTCAGGACACAATTTTTATAATACTTTTATATTAGGTCACATCTAAAAATGGAAGTCAAGTAAAACGTCGCTACAGCCTTTTCGGGCCATTGTAGACCCATAGTTTCTTCTGAAACTATGTCTTATTTTCATGCGCGGAGGTAGCCTCATCATTAGAATTTTTGATTTTCATATAAAAAAATAGAGTTGCCGAACAACTTTTGGTTTAAAATACCGGTTTTTCAACAAAAATCAAAAAATTTCCACAAATTTCCCGGAAAATTAAAAAAAAAATTATATCACTAAAATCCTCTGAAAATAAGCTACAACTTTGCTGAAGACACCAAAGACCTAGGACGAACTTGAAAAAAATTTTTTTTTCCATACACATGAATTCTCTTAACAGAATGTGGTTACATCGACTGTAAATAAAAAGTGTATTCCAAAATCTACTAAGTTGTTTGGTTAGATCTTAATTCGGTTAATTTTACGAAAAATAAAACTAAAAAGTCAAAAATAAAAAAAATATAAAAAAAATCATAAAAAGTGTGCCTTGTCCTCAAGAAGTTATTAACTTCTAAAATAAACTTTTATGAGGAAAGGGGGTGGCTAACTAAAAAGTAAAAAACAAGAAGTTTTCAAGCAAAAAAAAATATTTGTGATAACAGCTTCACAAAGTTTTTAAAAGTTGAATTTTTTATTGAGTCTGATTTTGCTATGTGAGAAAAACCTAAGGTCTTTACAACTATACTTCCTGTTAATACTCAAAATTCAACTTTTAAAAACTTTGTGAAGCTGTTATCACAAATATTTTTTTTTGCTTGAAAATTTCTTGTTTTTTACTTTTTAGTTAGCCACCCCCTTTCCTCATAAAAGTTTATTTTAGAAGTTAATAACTTCTTGAGGACAAGGCACACTTTTTATGATTTTTTTTATATTTTTTTTATTTTTGATTAATCAATTTAATCAAATAATTTAACATAAGTTATTAATAATAAAAGCTTTTGGCAATAAAATCTCATTATTCAATATTCATATGAAATTAAATATTATAATTAATAATGAAAATCGAATATTGCTCTAAATTTTACGTAATATCATGTTTAATATTTTTAATAATTTTTATACGGTAAAAGTCTAAAAGTGGGCAAGCCAGTGCATATGAAAATGATTTTTAAATGCTCTGTGTAAAAATAATTATAAGTCTCTTTATTAAAAAAAAAATATTGCTTAGTTTGCGTGCTCAATGTCCATATTGGCGTTTGATTGGACTAGACTAGACAATAAAAAAATTTGTTTTAATTGTCATTTTTATTAGTTCTATTAATACTTTTATTGATATTCAATTTAAAAAAAAACAGTGAAAAATCTAAATAGATTTTAATGCTAATTTAAACTAATTGTTGTACAGACTAAGAGAATACTTTCCATATGCTAACAAGAACGTTTTATTGGTTTGCAAATAAATACCGTACATTTTTATGGACTTTCATGGCTTGAAGGTGTTTATGACTCATTAAATTTATTTTTAACAGAATAAACATTGATTTTATTATTATTATTTCAAAATGTGGGCAAAATCGGGTCACATATGATGTGTAATTGAACAGAGTAATTAATTATGACGATCCACAAGGAGAGCTAGTTATTATTTTAATAATATTTAACAGAAAAAAAATATGTTATTAAATTTTTTTCTTTTATAAACTTGAATTCTAGTTCACTTAAAAGTGGTTGTTTTAGAGTTTTTTTTTGATTATTATACAAATTTTATTAGAAAAATTATAAATATTTAAATTAATAATTGAATATAATTTAATTAAACAAGCTATGTACGTCTAATAATATTCTTGTTATTCATAGAATTGAACTAGATAAGTTCTGTATCCGTAACGAGAATTAAATAAAGTCTCAATCAAAAGTGATAATAAAAAAAAATTAAACATTACATTTTAAATCTAGACCATTTTTGACATATTTGATCTATTAAACCCTGAAAACAATTTTGTTTTCTTTGCTTACTGTTAAAATAATGTTTATCAACACTTCTAAAAACTATCAGAAAATGAAAAAGTTAACAATTTAATCTTAAACCTACACAATGGCGCTTAAGGTGATAAAATTAAAAGGGCAGGGCTAGCATTGTTATTCAAATTGATATGCGCTTTAAATTCTGAATAATGACATAATGAATGGGATCGCTTTAAATAATTCTGACACAGTGATAATTTTTAAAATAGATTAACAATTATTTTTAAAATTTTTTTTAGAAACCGATTTAGCTTTTTTGAACTACTTGTAGTCGTTTGTAGGGGCTTACCAGCGCTAAGTTACTTGGATTTTCTTAAGAAGAATACGCTTTAGTGGGTCTGGTCTTGTCCCTAGATCAGAAAGAAAGTAAAGCAAATATCGCGCCCTCGTTTTTCCTTCAAATTGCTTTGACTCACAATTTCAAAAGCTATGTCAATTCAACCTCTTCTCCACTTCATACCTCAAATTTTTTGCATAAATTTCAAATTATGCCTTAAAACTGCAACCATATAATCAAATCATAAAGTTCACAAATTCATTTATTAAAATTAATAAAGAGAATGTGATTCTATTTGAAAATCGGTTTTCAAATTGCTTGCATAATTGCTTATTACTTATAATTTTCATAATGTGTCTTTGCTGCTGATATTTTTGCGGTTGCAATAATTTAACATGACACTGCTTACTTGCTAACTATAACTTGCAACATATTACCATAAATTTAATAAATGTTTGCAAAATATTATTTATTGTGCATCAAATTTTATTCAAAATATTTCATAGCAACCAACGCTTTCTTAAGAAAAATTCTGTAATGCAATCGAGAATCATCAATAATTTTTTTAAAAAAGAAATCAACTAAATTAAATGAAAAAGATTAGAAAAAATTAATTTAGCACCTAACTGCCTACACAAAATTATATAATTTTTCTATTAACAACAGTGACACGCAATATATTTTATCACAACACCTGAAAAAAAAGCTGAAATACATAAATCTATGATAAACAATAAAATTCAAACATATTATTATTGATCATGATAATTTATTTATATAAAATATTAATATTTTCAATAAAAAAAATATAAAAAAAAAAAATGAATTGCACGATTAGAACACTTGTACAATCCACATACAAAGAGTGTGAGAGAGACCAATTGGCAATTGCCGATGAAAAATGTAAATCATTTTCTATATTTATAATTTTTAACATGTTAATATTTCATTTTACGAAAAATTTGTCAATCATTTGCTAAATTTATAATTACTCGTTCACCGATTTATAGTTTTAAATATTTTTCTTTTAGTTCGTTTTATGCATAAAACATAATTTTGCAAGATCGGGGTGTAATATATGGAGATATAATGTTGTCATAAAAAATTTAATTAGAAATAAAATAACTTTAATTAAAATATTAGTGGTGGTCTAATTAAATTAATATAATCTTTTCATATTTATAGATTTTTTAATTTTATATAGTTTGAGTTTGATTTTTTGTTTTTAATTTATAATGTGATCAACTTTGAAAATTAATCGATTAATTACGTATGTAAATGAGATTAACATATTTTTTTTTGCAATAGTGTAAAGCTTTTATTGAGTTACTGCAATCGGTCTATTGTCATGTATCAATTCATTTGTTTTATATGATTATTTCCAAGACAGTACCTGGCTAAATGACCTCTAACACCAAATTTGTAAAAACGATCTAGTCGATTATTTCACTTGTTTGGGCAATTGCGAGTGCTCGTTGAAGTTAGTTGCATTTGATTGTATCACGTTTTTTTCATAGCCTCACTATTTAACCCTATAATGAGTCTATCTCTCAAATGGCTTAAGAACTCTGTCCGAAAATTATAAGATGATGCAAGTTAACGTAAAGATAAAGCAAAATTTGCTGCACTCTCATCATGTGCTTGGTTTCCTGGATAAACACAATTTGAGGTACGGAGAAAGAGGTTTTTCAGACATTGAGATCAAGTTTCTGCACCAAATATGGATTTCTTGCACTTAAATAAACTATGTTCACAAAGAGAACTCTCACCGCGGTGGTGTCCTTGTAAAACCGAACCTATTGAAAATATATTCAGGCCAAAAACGATTGTAGGACCGGTTAGATCAGAAGTAGGCTTACTCAAACGAAACTAACCTTAAAACATGGATACCAAATAATGGTAAAATACATTTCTTAAGGTATCTCAAACTTTTTCAAACACATCAAAAATTTGTATGATAGAAGAGAAAAGGAAAAAAAACTTGGTCGTTGACAGGCTCTCCGAAACCCAGTAAATGAAATTTCAAAATGATGCAAGCTCACGTGAAGATAAAGCAAAATTTGCTGCACTCTCATCATGTGCTTTGTTTCCTGAATAAAACTCTCTACCACCTCTAGAATTTTTAGATGTAAAGCCGTTTAAAGCAAGGGCTTTAATTATGATTGTTGCATACGTGTAAGATTGACAGGCGAGCACACTTTTTAATTTTCGAATATAAAAACAAATACAAATACAAATAGCTGTCGGTTTTGTGTCATCTACTTTCTTTTATAAAATTAAGAAGGCTTCAAATCCTTTTAGATATACTACAATGGGCCTACCATAATCGAACTAATCAATATTTCCCATTCGAGCTATATTATCAAAATCACTGGTTAGGAACTTAAATTTTTAGACGCATTTTTATCTAAAAATCGATTTAATTTTGCTATAAAACTTTCAAAAACAGACTGTTACAAATTCTTGAGATTGTTTTCATAACAAACCTGCTTAATTATTTCGTAGCATAAGAACAAATTCATATCAAGTTAAAAGTCAATCATGATCCATTATGAGTCGATTGTGATTTATGTATTTTGAGTGTGAATTTTCAATCAATAAATTTAAAGCAAAAAAAAATCATAATAATAATTTAGAATATTTCATTATTTATATTCATATTTTTTTATAAAGCACCATGTGGCTCCACTATTTGAAAAAAAAAATCATAATAATAAATAATAAAAAAATAGAATTGGTGCAAAATACCATAAATACCACCTACCGTTTGTTTGATGTCATTTTGTATGTGTGTATTTGTAATTTTATTCGCTCTCATTTATATCGTTTCTAATATTGTTTGTAATCACTTTTAAACTTTAATACATCATTTACAATCTCTAATGCAGTTTACTGAATTACTTTGAACATTATTATTATTAATAATTTTTTTTTTCAACTTACAATTTATTAGACCAATTTTAAGTATCAACTAAATTGATATGTATATAATGTTGGGTAACAAAATATTTGATTTTTATTAATGGTCAATAAATTGTCTTTTTGATTATTATTATTTCAATGTAAATTATAATCATAATAAGGTGTCGTATAAATATCGTTCATTTATCGTAATTACATCATAATAGAATTTAACGAGAATTATGAGCCCACATTATTTTAAGTGTTTGACAAGTTAAACTGATTCTAAGAATCAAGAAATTTTTCACTTAAATTATTATTGTTAGTTAAATATTTTTAATAAAATCATTCAATTATTAAAAATAATAATAAGTTAAAATGTAATATAAACATACACATGAATGACTATTACAAGATTACCTTCAAGAAAAAAATATGATCTGATTCACATTAAAAAAAATTAAGAAAAAAAAAATACACATGTAGAGCAAATCCCCTCCAACCATAAATATACAAACATTATCATGTTACACGCATTTGTTCTATACACATTTTTTGTACATTTGAATGCATTGAAAAGTTCGCGACTGGTCCAAAAAGTATATCATAAGTGCGTGTTTTAATTATAACATAGAGACAAACTAGAAACACACACTTCTTGCAAAAATTAAACTAAACATGTATGAAAATGACAAACGTATATAAATATTTTATTAAAATGTAAAATTTTATTTATCGTTCATTATACACAGTAAAAATGAGCTAATTTAGACTAGTTTTGATTTTTATTTTTTATTTTTTGAGAGTATTCTCTGGTTATGGTTAAAATGGATTTTAATATTGAATATAAGTCATTAATTTTTTCTGTTGTGTGAATAAGATCAGACATTTAACCTATTCGTTTGAATTTTGTTTGAAGAAAATTACAGTGACTGATCTATAAATTGAATCTTTCGAGTAAAAATTATGCTGGATTTATGATACCAAATGTTAAAAAATGTACAACAGTTTTGAGAGCTCTCATGACCCTTTGAAATTTGAAACCCATTTCATTAATGCTTGGTTTACTTTTGGACGAGATTCAAGCTTTGATTTGAAAAAAAAATGTTCTTAAGTCTAAAGGCCACACAAAACCTAACTTTTTGATCTTTCCCTCTCTTCAAAAATGCCCAGATAAAAGCTGTCAGATCAAATCAGATTTCAAAGGCCGTTCTCACAGAAGAGATCCATCATTGGAACCTACGAACGGGTCCATTGTACATACCCATTTATCATCAAATCTGATGGAAGAAGGAACCAAATCTAGAGAAACGACTAAAGAAAAAAGTCCACTAGACCTGGGTCAATTCAGGAAAGTGACCACACCTTCTCAGAAAGCTAAGCAGGGCGGACACCTTCACTTTTGCGATGGAATCAACACTGGAGAAGTACTCACCCAGCGTGATTCCACGCAGTTTGGCATGCTTAGGACATACACAAAGCAGATGTGCAGCAGTCTCCTCTTGTTCAGAGCAGCATTTGCACATTGGATCTCTAGAGTAAAAATTACTAAGATGATAGCCTAGAGTACAATGAACAGTGAACATACCAACTACAAATCTGCGCTCAGTACGGTTCAATCTGATCAGTTGTTTAGAAAACTGGAATCAAGTTTCTTGATGAAGAGGTGAGTTTGCCTTGGAGTACCTCGTCATTTGAGATCTGAATTCGGTATAAAATAAGACATTTTACTTAAAAATGTACGATTCTTGTTGATTGTGAATGTTTTCTATCTCAATTCTATCTTCGTTGCGAGTTAAATTGATTAGACTTGAGGCTACCATTCTACAACATTTCCTCAATCTTTCTGAACATGAACAACTCCTTACTGTAATGCAAACAAAAAAAAATAGTGGTAAGTATTGCTCATAAACATTAAACCAAATATATAACAATCTACATCAATGTTTCATTTAACGTCCAGTATCTCTATCAAATTTAATATACTTTTTGTACATATACAAAAAATTTGTGAGCTCTGATATCAGTGGACAGATAAACACTGTAAACAAATAAACATAAACAACGTACACTAACTAGTCTACTTGTAAATTATAAAGTGTAAATATGTATAAAAGACAACTTACATTTTTTTTTCTCTTATTGAATTGATTGAAATTTTCGTACACACATGTGTGCAGATTTTTTGGTGTTGTACTAAAACGCGTTCAATATCTTATATATTTTCGTATAATTTTTATTTATCTGTCGTTGTTATTATAAGTTGTCTTTATTTCATTTATTTTTATTAAATGTATCTCAGTTTCATTGCATTTGATGCAAATATTATGTATGTCTCTCTCTATATGTGAATATATTGGAATTATAACAAAAAAAAAAGCACACAAGTAAAGCATAAAATTCGCATACATATTAATGTGGTCTAGGTGACCGGCAATATAAAAAGACATTATAGGGCTAGGCCGTTGATCAGTTGCGAATATTGCTCTGCGTCGTGTAGAGCCCCAAAATCTTATTTCACGCGTTAAAATTGTCTGTCTTGAAATAGAAAAAAAATATTTAATATTTAATAATTTTTCACTAAGTTGAAAAATACTTACATTAATATTGAATAATAATAATTACCTCATCGATATACTTTAATTTGTAAAATAATTAAAGTGTTTTAAGTGTATCAGAACAAAAGTGTTTGCTTCTTAATTAAATTACATTAATTTCATAAAGTTCAAATTTAAAATGAAGGTGAGTTGATAAAATAATAAAAAAAAACAGAAATAATAGTACAAAAAACTATGAAATTAAATGAAACAGAATTAAACAAGAAATTATAAAAAAAGCCAAAATTGTGACAAAAAATAACAAATCTCAAAGGAATTGAATCAGTTAATTAAATTAAATAAAATATAAATTATACGAAAAAAATATTATTTAAAAAATTCATACTAAGCCCAAATTGGGAAATCATGCCATTTAAATAAAAAATAAATTAAAAGTGAGTCATTAAGTTAAAAATGCTGTTCAGACATTTCAGCATGAAAATAATTAGCTGACAAAAAAAATGATGAAATGATATCGTCAGCTTAATGTTGAAAATTGTGACAAAAAAAATAAAAATGTTGAAGAACGATAAAGATACTGATGACGATAATGTTTTTCTGGATAAAATTCTGAAAGAAAATGAAAATTTTAAATATAAAATTAAAAGAAAGCAAAAAAAAAATTAAAATAAAAATTATTACTTTTTAGGCTACTGCTACATTCCTGTTTGTAGCAAGTTTGATTGCAACATCTTTAGCTAATCCTGCACCAGATTGTCCACCTGGTGGTCACATCCATACTGCATCATATGCCTCATATGCAGCCCCAAGTGTACAATTATCTGTAGATAAATCAATTGAATCTGTCAGTGTTGCACCAGTTGCTTACACCTCATACAATGCTGGACCTGCTGTCACATATGCCAAATCCGCTGGTGTTTTATATGCTGACAAATCGCCAGCAGCAACTTATGCCAGTGTTGTACCATCTGGTAAGTAAAATTATAAGAAATCTTCAAAAATGCCTTAAACTTTCTTTACATTTTTCTTAACTGATGAAATTTCATTTAAATTTCTCAAGGTATTAAATATGCAACAACAGGACTTTCAGGAGTTATCTCACAACCTATAGTATCTAAAGTTGCTGTCACTCCATCATATTCATACGTTACTGCAGCTCCTCCAGTTATCCAAAAATCATATTTACCACCTGTCCAGACTTACGTCTCCCAACCAGCAATTGCAAAGGTAAGTTGATTTCCCGAATTTTTTATCTGTTTTCTTTTTTAATTCATGGTTCAATGGACTAAATTTAAAAAAATTAAAAATGTAATCTAACACTTATGTAATTTAAAAAATATATGAATAATACAAGGTTGCCAGTTATGCACAACCTGCATACGTATCTAAGACATCATATGTCTCACAACCAGCTGCAATTAAAGTAGGAACTTATGCACAACCAGCAATTTCAAAGGTTTGTAAATGTTTTGTGTTGTAATTAATTTAACGAAAACTAAATGTAACTGTTTTTAAAAATATATAATTAAATGGAAATTAGGTGGCAGTTGCACCTTCAATTACATATGCTCAACCTGCAGTTTCATATGTTCAACCATCAATTCAAAAGGTTTGTAGAATAATTTGTGTTTGATTAACTTTGTGAAATATGTTTTAATTTGTGTTCAAAAATAATTTAAAAACAAATCGTACAGGTGGCTCAAACTTATTCTAACAGTTATTCTGCTCCAGCAGTCACTAAAATTGCAACTTCATACCCAAGTGTTGCTAAGGTACGATGTCATTTGTTAAATGAATAATATTTATGTTATTTTTGTCTATGGATTTTCTTGTATTTTGATTCAAAATTCGATAAATATATCTTACCTAATTGATTATTTTTTGAACCAGGTAGCTTATCCAAGTGTTAGCTATGCAGCACCTGCCTACACTAGCTCATATGTTTCTGGTCCAGCCGTTGCTAAAGTTGGAATCGCTTCACCAGCTTACTCAACCCAATACATTTCTGCTCCATCAGTAGCTAAAGTTGGATACAGCACTGGATATAGTTCAGGATACACTTATGGAGCTGCTCCAGCTATTGCTAAAGTAGGAATTGCCGCACCTGCATACTCAACCTCATATGTCTCTGCTCCAGCTGTAGCTAAAGTTGGATATAGTTCTGCATATACCTATGGAGCTGCCCCAGCTTATGCCACTCAATATGTTTCTTCACCAGCTGTTGCTAAAGTCGGATACAGTTCAGGATATACTTATGGAGCTGCCCCAGCTATCGCTAAAGTAGGAATCGCCGCCCCAGCTTACTCAACCCAATACATTTCTGCCCCAGCAGTAGCCAAAGTTGGATACAGTACTGGATATAGCTCAGGTTATAGTTATGGATCACCAGCTATTGCTAAAGTCGGATATGCCGCACCTGCATACTCAACATCATATGTCTCTGCCCCAGCTGTAGCTAAGGTTGGATATGGTGCTGCTTATACTTACGGAGCTGCTCCTGCTATTGCTAAAGTTGGCATTGCTGCTCCCGCTTATTCAACACAATACGTTTCAGCTCCAGCTGTTGCCAAAGTTGGCTACAATGCAGGTTATACCTATGGAAGTGCACCAGCCATCGCTAAAGTAAGATCTACAGTTAATATTTAAAATACTTTATCTCTTATCTTTAAATTGATAGGTCGGTTATGCTTATGCTGCACCAAAGATTGTGTCAAATCCAATTGTTGCTGCACCAGCTGCTTATGGGTAATTTTAACACTAATTAATCAAAAATATTTCAGCAATAATTAATTTTATAATCAAAATTAGATATGGTGCCACAAAAGTCGTCTCTTCAGGCCCAGTTATCTCAGCATACGCCGCTCCAGCTGCCAAAATCGTTTCAGGATCTGGATTAGGATACAGCTCATTAGGATATGGAGGTTATGGATATGGTGCTACTAAAGTAGTATCATCAGCTCCAGTTGTCTCAGCTTACAGTAGCCCAGCAATTGCTGGTTATGGATTAGGAGCTTCAAAAGTAATTTCAATCGAAAGTTGTAATAAAATTGAATTAACCTTCAACATATTTCATTATAGATTGTCTCTGCTGGTCCTCTAGTCTCAAGTAGTTATTCAACCCATGGAAGTGCCGCTGGTCTTTATGGATCAGGCAAAATCCTTTCATCCGGAATTGGATATGCTTCACCAAATATCGCAGCTTACAGTCCTCTTGCTTACGGATTAAATGCTGGAGTTAGATATGCATCTGCTGCACCTGCAATCACAAATTATGGTGCCATCCCAGTTTCACAAGTCCAACCAACAATTGTCAGTACAGTCGCTAAACCAGTCATTACCAAACAATTAGAATATTATGTAAGAACTTCAATTCAAATCCTTTTAACAATCATTTCATGTTAATTTACATTTTATTTTAGAACGATCATCCCAGATATGCATTTGAATATGGAGTCAATGATCCACTCACTGGTGATAACAAACACCAAAAAGAAGAACGTGATGGTGATGTTGTCAAGGGTGAATACTCTTTAGTCGAACCTGACGGTAATGTTCGTACAGTCAAATATTACGCCGATTGGGAAACTGGCTTCCACGCTGAAGTCACAAACAGTCGAGATCAAGTTCACGCTACTAAAATTTTAGCTAAACGTAAGGCATAAGGAGTTTCATTTATTACAATGAATAATGTTAATATTATTTTTATTTTATTTTAAATTAATTCATCTTCATATAAAAATTTTCTCACATCCCAAATATATACAAAAAAATACACCAATTTCAATATTGTGCATATTTTCCAAAACTTACAAAGCATGGAAAGCATGCATGATTAAAGTACCTTAAACATGAATTCAAAATACTCAAAAAAAAAAAATAATGACATCAAATAATAGCATTTTCTCTCAATTTCTTTGTTAAAATATTGTTATGTTTTTGTTTTTTATCATTAAAAATTATTTATTATAGCTTTGTTCTGTTAAAATTCTGTTAACAATTTTATATATATTTGTGATAAATAATAAAAAAAAGTGTCATATATTTCGTTGTTATTTTACTTTTTTAACTAATTTCATATGAACTAGTCCCTTTTTTATGACCATACCATAACTTGTTTACGATTTCAAAGAATAAAATCTGTTATCATATCAAATTAATCACTCAACGCTTTATTTTTTATTACTAATCTTTCATATTTTTTTATTTTATCAACTCAACAAAGTTTTAATAGTACACGTGTAATTAAATAAAAATAGCTTTTAGTGTTTTTGGCGAGTGATAGCTTGGAGTGTTGTGACACCCCATTTTATTTGCATATACATATTTTCCACTGTTCTTGTTACTACAGTACTTAAAAATAATAATAATATTAAAAGGTAAAAAGGGCAATGTACTATAATTTGACTGAATTCGACCACTACTTAGAGAGTACAATCATAGCAACTTTGTATAAAAGTGGAAAATGTTGAATGTCCATAATAAGTTAGATGTTTAAAAAAACTACAAAAGCAGTTCAAAGAAATCATTTTAGTTTCGTATTTAGTTCAATTTGAAAAAAAAAGGAAAATAGGTTCATTCATGTCCTGTTAACTTTATCGATTTTCATAAAATGCTCATGGTTTGTTTTATTGAAAATAAGAGTTTTTGGGATATAATTTTGATAATAGAAGGCTCATTTCAGTATGATTAAAAGGCAAGTGGAGCGAATGAAAAGTGAAAGGCGTTTCCATCTGAAAGTCGTATTTATGATTTTACATCGAAAGACGATTCAAAGGATAATGGTGAACTAGTTCTTCCGATTTTCATTAAACACGTTTTTCTTAAATTGGAAGCTTTCACAAATTCAACCTTAAAAGTAAGCCGTCATTGGATCACAATAGGACTCTTTGAGACTGCGGTGGTGCCCTTGTAAAACCTAAACCGTAATTTTCCCAAAAAACTTCACAGTGATAATATAAATTAAGTGAGTTCAATTCAATTTGGTTTTTTTCTTGAAAACCCTTTAAAACACTTTTACATTTAAATTCAATATCTTATCACAATCAAATCCGAATATAAAATTACACGCAATTTCAATTCTCCGGAAAAAAATAGGTCACCCTTTCTTTTTTTCCACAAAGAAACCATTTTCAAAGAAAACAACA
Source organism: Culicoides sonorensis (assembly GCA_900002565.1). NCBI lineage: Eukaryota > Metazoa > Arthropoda > Insecta > Diptera > Ceratopogonidae > Culicoides > Culicoides sonorensis. Next base: position 160,693 of record LN483515.1, on the reverse strand, counting down.
AAAAGAGGTAAGATTTATTTAAAAAAAATAATAATAATTTAAACTTTAAATTTTTCTGTGTTGATTAGCTCAATTTCTTTAATGGAGGCAAAAAGTGGACACTCGTCAATGTCACATTTGTTTGCCCTTGTACTTGCATGGAAAATGGCATATCTTTTCCTTTTATAGCCTTTTTATTATTATTATTATTGTTATAATAATTATTATTTTTAATCTAAAACAAGAAAGAAAAATAAAGGTAAAGTGAAAAGAAAATTATTAATGAATTTAAATATTTTTAAACATGCACAGTTTATAAAACATGAGCTTTCTTTATAAGCATTATTATTATTATTATTAAAATAATTATAATGAAAGGAAAGTTCTTTAGGTAGAATGTTTTTTTTTAAAATAAATGTCGTTTGAGCATACAATCATTATAAAATTACATCTTAATGCACGATCAAATTGAAGACACGTGGAGAAACCTTCCATCTTGACTGCCCGTCAGCCGCTTCGATTCCCTCTATTCGACAAACCACTTCGATGAACTGAAATTTGATCGCCATTAAATGAAAAAGTCTCTTACATATCACTATTTTATTTTTAACTCTCAAATATTTCATGGAAATTAGTGAAAAATTCTTTTTATATCATATTTTAATGCATGTCCTCGTTTCTCTTTTGTCTCGGTTTATAATTAACTCATAATAAAATTCCATAAAGACATCAATTTTTTTTTTCATTTTCATTCCATTATAATAAACATGTAACACAAAAAAAAAAAAGTTTTAATTTTAACTCAACTGTGACATGAGAAACAGGACACAATAAATTTTAATGTGGCGCAAAGGAAAACGTCATCGTTATTACGTGTCTTATTCCCTTTCAACATACATTTCAAAGTACTTTTAGGTATTTGTTTTTTATCATCACATTTCTTTGCTTTGCTTCGCTTTGCTTTGTAATAAAATGCATTGTTTTTCTTTTGTTGTTATATGACGACTTAAAATAAAATAGTAATAAAATAAAATGAAATCACTTCACATGCAAATAAACAACAAAAAAATTCAGTTATTTTGTTTATGTTTCATATTAAGTGGTTCTTAGCATGAATATTTTGTTTCTATATTTAGGTCACATTTTTACTAACATGTATGTAATGTGATTTTTTTTTATTTAAAGGAAAAAAAAGTTATGTTTTTGTTATGTTCAAATCTGAATTTAAACCTAAAGAAATCTTGAGAAAATTGAATTTGATTTGAGATTTTACATTTTAAAAAAAAATTCTTTAAAATATTTTAAATGTAACGGTTTTTTTTACATAAGACTGAAAAAAGAGCCCTCGTTTGCGATAATCTTCATGAGCTACTTTAAAAAAACTCCTTAGCTAAAAAGACAGACATCCATTTGATGGGCCATTCTGGAGCTTTTAAGTTACAACAAGACGGAAAGAGATTATTTTTAGTGTCAATTTTTGCAAGAGTGGCAAATTTTCAAAGAAATTCTACGAAATATTTTTCATTTAATATTTCAGTAAAAAATGGATCTACCTATTTTTAAATCCTGTTTTCGTCCCACGCATCAATTTTCATGTTTTTTTTTTTATTGTAGTAAGCTATTTTTACTCAACTTTTGTAGTCTTAAAAAAAATCAAATTGTCACTCAAATACTAACAAAAAAAGAGAATTTGCATGAAATTAACATATTAAATCCAAACAAAATCGGTATTTAAATACCACTTCAACTAAACATTTAATTATGTAAAGTCTTTATGTTTTTCTTTTTAACTCTAATTTAATATTTTATTGTCCTTCTGATGGATGTAGGCGGCCGGCAATTTATCATGCAAATAAAAGGAAAAGTTAGAAAATCACGAAAATACAAAGAAAATGACAGTATTTTGTGTGTTTTTTTCTCAAAAAAAAAATATAAAAATAAAAATTAAATCAGTTAGCAACATGTAATGATAGCCTTGAGTTAGAATTTTCTTACAAAGAAATAATAAAACGATTATAAAAGTTAAAATCTACACATAAAGAACGAAAAAACCCTCAATTTATGTGTATGTTAAAGTGAAAAGTTTTTAGCACTACTAACTTACACGTACATACACACACACACATACAGGTACATAAATAGTGGAATTTATGTTGAAATAGAACTTTTCACCGTTCATATATAAACGCAAACACACAAAAATAAACTAAGGGAGAACAAGAAAAATTGTCGTGCAAATATAACAATTTTAGTTCGTAACTATTCGGACGCAAATTGTTGGTCAGTTAGTTGGTAAGTTTTCATCATGCAAAAAGGACATAATTTGAAAGTTGTGCTGAAAAAATAACTCTAACAATAAAAAAATATAAATTTCACTTAAAAGTAGAGCAACATAAAATATTATGAAAAAATAATCAGAAATTGAATTGAAGTGAAAAAAAAATAATAGAAAAAATTAATAAAATTACATTAAAATTCAGTTTAAATTCTGCAGAATAAAATTAAAAGTTTTTGAAATTCAAATTTAATTCAATAAGAAAATTATGTGTTAAGAAATTTAATTTAAATTATTAAAGAGAAAAACTGAGAACTAATTAAATTTTATAAAAGAAAATTGAAGGATACAATTAAAGTGTAGGTAAATTTACTAAAATTTAAGTGTAATTTAATTCTTAATGTAAAAAGTGGTTTAAAATTAACCAGACGTCTCCATCAATAAAAAAAAAAATTATTGGGTTAGAGTCAAAATTGATCTAATTACAAGTTTAAGCTAATTCTTGTTATTACTAATTTCGGATGTGACTCAATTTTTAGTACTTTTCGTAAGAAAAGATGCACTATTACAGACCGCTTGTCTGCCGTCACTCCTCAAGTCCGCGGGTCCGTAAGTCTGAAACTGATTTACATCCATAACTACGGAATGGTCGGGTTTTTTTTTGTTGGATAGAGGATGGGGATGTGGTATAAGCATGAATTTAAACTCTAAACTCTTTTGGGTATGGCATTGGGGTCAGGAATTTGGCTCCAGAGCTTGAAAACGGTCAAAATACCATATTTCATCAAAATGTCCTATATTTCTGACATTTTTTGATTAATTTTTTTTAATTTTTTAGAAATATTCCATGATTTTGAAAAATTTTAAAAAATTCTACCATTTTGAAATTTTATTAAAACTTTACTGTATTCAATGAAACGAGTCCCAGCGAAATGCACTTTTCTTAACCGCTCAGTGATTAGAATTCTCATTTTTTAATTCCGAAAATGTTTCTATTTCGACTTAGTACCTTACTTTTTAAAATTTTTACGAGTATTTTAAGAAATTCGAAAAGAAATTTAAAAAAAATTTATTTTAATAATTTTTTGAAAAATTAAAGAAATACGAATGAGATTTTGGTGGACACTCAGAGAAGCGTACTGGGAGAATTCTGGCAAAAATTGCTTCTAAATTTGAGGCCTATACACCATGCTAAGATTCCCTCTACGACAATCGACTCCAATTAGGCACAAATTAACCAATTCGCTTTATCGTAATTATCAATATTAAAGATTAATTTTTTGTTTACAAGTGTATCATTTTAAATGCTACAAATACAGTGAGTTTTTAAAAGTTAACATCAGTCTTTATTGCTCTTTATGACTCTTTGTTAGTCTTTTTTATGACTCTTTATTGACCTCAATGACTCATTGTGCATCTTTTATAGTCCTATCCAGTCCTGTTAACTCCTGATTTATCTTTATTACTCCTCATTGATCTTTATTGATCTTCATTAAACCTTAATTTAATTTTTTTTTTAAATTCATGACTCCTGATGACTCTTAATGTCTCTTCATGACTCTTGATTGATCCTAAATTTTTTTTTTTAATTTTTTTTTAAAGAGTCATGAGGAGTCATAAATTTAAAAAAAAAATCAAATTAAGGTTTAATGAAGATCAATGAGGAGTAATAAAGATAAATCAGGAGTTAACAGGACTGGATAGGACTATAAAAGATGCACAATGAGTCATTGAGGTCAATAAAGAGTCATAAAAAAGACTAACAAAGAGTCATAAAGAGCAATAAAGACTGATGTTAACTTTTAAAAACTCACTGTATTTTTTTTTGTTTAATGACATGAAAAGAACTTCCACATGCAATAATCACACACCAATCAATATTATCGTATCCAGCATGAAATTATATTTTATTTTAATTTTATAAAAAAAACAGGAATAGAAATTTATCAAGTCAAATAATGTAATAAAGTCAACAGCGGCGAATTGAAAATTATTAATGGCCGTGGCATTCTGTATGATTTTCTTTAAAATTTACGCTAAGCTTTACGTTTACAAGACGATCCATTGTGGCCTTTCTGGCATTTGCCAGATTACCCGTATGGCCAATCCGCAACTGAAAGTCAAAAATTAAAAAGAATTCCATTCTTTTTTTATAATGACATTATTTTTCTCATGTAATACGTAAATGTTCCAAAATATATTGTTTTATTATAATTTTATATTTCATACAATAAATTTTATTATTAGTTTCCTTATACAATCAAACGACATTATAATTCTGTTGTATTTTATAGTACAAGTATTGCCTTGAAAAATATGGTTTACTACGTGATTTATTACAATAATATGGAATTACGTCGAAATATTAGAGGAAATTTATTAAGGACCTATAAAAATATAAAAAAAAACAGAAAAGTTTATTTTTATTTTTCGTTAAATTTATATAAGCAACAGGATTTTTTTTACATAATGAGTAAAAAACATAAAAAAACGTTGATTGATGTTTATATTTTGTAATTTATATGGATAAAGCTGAAATTGTAACATATTTATAGTTGTTATGAGGAAATGCTTTTAAAATTGACCAAGTTTCAAGCATGTTATAAATCTATCAAATAAAGAAAAGGCAGGCAATTTTCATTTTGAATTTGGATTTCATGTCAATCATATGAAATTTGTTTTTTGTTTAATTTTTAAGCTGTTTTTTGTGATGAGTGTGAAGTTTGCACTGAATTACATGTGAAAATCTGTTCAATTTGAAGGAAGACTACAAGCTACTCTCTAGATCTGTAGGTTTCCGCAATTTTTTCTCACGATTCGGGTTTTTTCGCAATTGGCGATTTGCGAATTTTTTGCGATTCGCGTGTTTTCAGGAATTTGCGGGCTTTTTCGCGATTTGTGACAGACGGACGGACAACACGACGCCCACTATACCGGCATTTAAAAAAAATGCGCTAAAAAACATTTAAAAAATATTAAATTTAACCCCACAAACGCCCTTTAATCACCCCGCATAGTGAGTTATCGCCAAGCACTACGGGGTAATTTGTGAGGCGTTTTCAATTTAGAGTGTGCTGAGTGAGCTTTTGGTGCAATTTGAGTTAATAACAATAAAAATTGGCGAAAATCCTCTGTGACGAAAATTTTAAACAGACAAAACAAATTCATAAATTTGCTGATTTGAGTATTAAAGACTGATATCAATCAGTCAGATTATAAGTCCTTATAAAAATTTTACTGAAACAAGAAAAGTGTGAACTTCACACTCACAGTTTTGATTATATTTTCTTTTTAAAAAAAACGTTATATGTATACCACGTGTGTTTGTCCTGTTGAGCTCTAAAAATGTTGAAACAAATATAGATTTTTTATATAATTTATGAGCACTTGGCTATAAATTAAGCACCCATACAACAACAACAAAAAATAAATGAATTTGTTAAAATACTCATATAATGAAAGGTAATTGCATGTAATATAGAGTAAATTTCATTATTTGACACGAAACTTTATAACACCCATAAGTGAAATTTTTATTCTCATATGAAATTCCCTACATTATTTTTTTTTCAGTTTAAATTTACACCTTTAAATTTAAACCACCACATAACATTAAAAAAAATACCAAAATGGGTTGTGCAAGCAGTAGCAATCCACTAGAAGCTGCAAAAAAAGCAGCTGGCGATATGATGGATGCCGGTGAAAAGGCAATGTCAGATGTTGGAGACTCAGTTGAAAATGCCATGGAATCTGCAGTTGAATCGGTACAAAATGTGACACATAGCATATCGGATACACTTAAAGGCGGCAAAGATAAAATGAGTCAAAAGATCGATGAAATGGATGATCAGGTGAAAACAATTGAAAACGATATGGAACACACGAAAAATGAGTTGGACGAACATATTCCATTGCATACAAGTGAAGAAATGGAAAATATGAAAAATAAATTTATGAATAAGGTGAACAGTATGTCGAGTGAGGCAGATGAAATGGCTGATCAATTGATGAAAGACACCGAAATGGCAATGCGTGATATGGATGAGGAAGTGATGACAATTGTGCAGGAGACTGGGTATGAATTAAATTTTGTTTTGTGTTGAAATTAAAATTAATTAGGATTTTTTATAGTGATATGATAACAAAAACCGGTGAAGAGACGATGGATGTCATTGATGCCATGAAAAACGAAATAATGAATAGTGGAGACGCCAATCCAGTATGAAAAATAAAATAATTTAATTTTACTTTTATGAATAAGAATCATAATTTTATTTCATAGGAAGACGACATGATGGTTGAAGACATGGAAGGCTCCAATGATACAACACACGAAATGACTGATACAGCGACCCCTGAAGAAGTTGCCGAAATAAAAGCCGATACAAATGATAAGTAAGTCCCAAAATTTTACTATTCAAAGATAGAATTTTAACTGTAAAAAAATATCTATACTTTTGCAAAGAAATAACAATCATCCCTCTTGTCTTCCTTAAAAAAACTTATCTATGTAAAGCAAAATGACATCTCCAGCACAGAGTTAGAAAAAAAATGTAAAAATGGATCCGTCTGTCGTCAAAGTGGTCATATAATGGATACACCTTGAGTTAGAGTTGAAAAGAAGTGTTCAATTTTTAACAAAAAAATTATCATACAAATCACACAAAATTAGTGGAAATTGCACAAATTTATATAAACTTAAGTCAAAATGAAACAAGCACATTTTTGTAAATAATATAAATGTTTATATGATAAAATTTCATGGATTTTCTTTGTTTTTTTAATACTAATCTGTATATTTGTTGGAAAAAAATATTGAATCATGAATAAAATTAAAGTAAAAACATTGATTTTCTTTGTATCTATAGAGGTATGGAAATAAATGTCAAATAAACGTCAAATTCTCTTCTCATTACTTCCTCTTTAAAGGGGTCAGTAAGTGAAAAGACTGACAATCAATGTCTACGTACAATATTTTTGAAGTTTTCGTATCTGTATCTATACAAATGTGCCCCGCGAGTAAGCAGCTTGACAGTTCATTTTGACAGAAACTTCAAAAATTCCTAACGTAAACAGTGATTGTCAAACTTTACTTATTTGCCATAATTGTTTCAATTTCACTCATTGTAAATAAGTTCAACATAATTAAGATTAAAAAAAAATAATTAGACCCCATAGTATGACATGAATTTCACACACCAAAACTCATCTCGCATCATCTCCTTTTATTTTTCTTCTACAGACACTACGCCGAACGATTTTCAATTGAAGATGTGTTGGATGATGATGAATTTTGAAACTTCCCATTCTGAAATCTCCTAAAATTTATAAATTGAAATTCATGTCATTTTATGTTCAAATTGTAGTGGGTTTGAATTTAAACTTAAGATTTTTATAGCATTTTAACTAAAAATTGATTGTAAGTAATGCACTTGTAAGAATTACAGTAAAAGTTTGTATAAATCCATGTAAAGATTTTAAATTTTGAATTAAATTCAGAAAAATAAATGAAATTTAATATAACAAGGGGTAATCAAAGAGAATGGCAAACATCCTTCAAAAATATGTCATCAGTGGTCAATAGCAGAATCAAGTTAGAAGCTATGCCGGAATACAAGCCGACAGCATGGGAGCTACTTCAGGACTCGATTCATCAATCAAAGTATAAATGTAAGTTTAGTAAACCAGATGAGGAAGAAAAGAAAAAGGAAGATGAGGAAGAAGATGCTGTTTCGACACCCGAGAAAACGTTGACAGTTAAGGAGCGAATGGAATTAGCCGAGCTTACTGAAAGAGAGAGGGCGCTAGTTTACTTGGATCGAAAGTACTAAAATTTTGGCTTCATATTTTTTTAACTTTACATTTAATTCACATTTTCAATGAAAATTAAAGAAAAAAAATATTTTAATAATCACTTTAAACTATTTTTAAATTCTTTTATTGAATTGATTAATTTCCGTTTTTCCATTTTTCTTCAGTAAAAATTTCATCTAACACAACTTTTGACCTTTGTTTCTTTTCCTGCCGTTTATTATCCCTCTTCGTCGTTTTATCCACAAATTTTTTCGCTCCCCACGTGTTCACATCAAATTTATAGTCTTTGAATTTTTCTAACCGATAATTAATTGGTTGACTTTCCTCTTGTTTCCGGAAATCGACTAATTTTCTTCGAGGCACATGTTTAAGTGCTTCATTCCAATCCCCATGCCGCTTAATTTCTAATAAAATACTCAACATTTGATTTATTGTAAGTGATTTGCCTGATCCAGATCCCCATTGCAGATAATGATCTAATGGCAGTCTGGCCATTCTTAGACCTTGACTTTTAGCTTTAGCCAGAGATAAGGGATCGTTATTCATTTTATCCACCATTGCTCCAACTATGTAAATGTCATCGTGATTATATTCCAATAAATCGTTTCTACAATGTGGTGTCAAATAGACAAGGTTCTTTTTTGGAAAGACATCCAAATAACTTTTTTCATGGATGTTCATTGGAAATCCTGGTTCTAGTAAATTTGGAATATGTTTGTTGAGGGTTTTCATTGTGAATCCATTGAGATTTGCATTGCACAAGTGAAGATCAAACGGTTCAACATCTAATCTGTTATCAGCGAAAAGTAACATTAGCTGTTTTGCTGCATTCTTTGCCTCTCTTGGAACCATATGCTCATCGTAAGAGCAATCAATGACAAGTTTCGGTCCAAATTGCATTGCATTTATGAGTTTATTGTTATTCCATCGATCGATTGTCGTGTCATATATCCGAAGGAACATTGTGTTGTGAAATAATCCATACATGATATGACCATCATGTGATTCCTTTAACTGTTCAAGACGTTCTTGCACTTCCAATTTTTTCTTTTCCTTTTTGATAATTCGATTTTCCAAACGTTTTTCAATTTGCCATAAAAACGCATAATACCGCCATCGAGCTGAGCGTGAAGTTAAACTCAAAATTTCTTCCCATTGACTTGGCTTAACGTTAGCGGGATCAGGTGCTCGTCGACCCTCCTGTCGACACACATCCATTTCAAGCATAAGCACTTTAAGGCGTTTTTCACGATCAGCATCTGTTCCTGCTCCGTCATCGTTGAAGGTTTTTATGCAATAAAATGTGATGAACTGAATTGGTTGAGGATTCTTTTGGATGTACGATGAATTTATCTTTTTCTGGTAAGACACACTACGAACTCCAATGGAAAATATTTGTCGTAGCATCTTTAGATAATTTTTCTCTAAAATCAAATTGTTTTTTATGTAATATCACTTTAATTTAATTAAAACACAATTTTTGTTTGAAATTCTTGTTTACTTTTAATCCAGCATGTTTCACAGCTGATAGCTGTCAAAGAAATGCAATGCGCAGTTGCGCAATTCAAATATTGAAACATATTTTTGACTTGGAATGGCCTTTCAAATGTTTATCAACAAAAAAAATTTACTTTCAAATAAAAATTTAATAAAAATATTCGTAATAAGAAGAAATATGGGGAAAAATAAATCAAATAAGCCAGGCAGCTCTACTCCAGATGCACAAACTCAAACAGGACCTATATCATTGGACAAACAAGGAAATATAAGAATAAATATTTTGGCAAAGCCGGGATCAAAACAAAATGGAATCACAGATATAAGCTCTGAGGGAGTTGGAGTCCAAATTGCAGCACCACCAGTAGAAGGTTTCCGTTAATTTCAAATAAAATTATTTCAATAATTTTAAAATTTTAATTTATTTTTAGGGGAGGCAAACACTGAATTAGTGAAATATCTGTCAAAAGTACTTGGACTTCGTAAGAGTGATGTTTCATTGGACAAAGGCTCAAAATCTCGAATAAAAACGATTTGTGTCATGAAATCTGATAATGTTACGATAAAAAGTGTAGAGGATGCTCTACGAAAAGAATGTGATAATAATTAAAAGGATTATATTTTTTTGATTATAAAAAAACTATATTTGCTTTTTATGCCACTTCCATTCACGTATATCAGAAGATCCTGCTTTTGTGATTGATGTATAAATGTCTAAAGATTCACCAGGGCCGATCCCATATCCAGCACTTAGCCCATCAGGATTCGATGGTGTCTTACAATCCAAAGTAGCTTCTTTTCGTAAAACTGTGTCAACTTCAACTGAGCTGAAAAATGCGACAGATTGAGGAAGATCATTCAAGCCCAATTTCGATGAACAAAAACATCGTGTCAATAAATTTGTGATATGCATTGCAAGAGCTGCCTTATATGCGTCTTCATCTTTTACTAAATATCGGACTTCATCATGAAAACTCAGACAAAATTTGACATTATTTTTCATGAGCCATCTCATACACACAAGCATTAAATGTAAAAAATCTACGGCCCCACTTTGAACGACCCAATTAATTCGTGTCGTTAAGAATCGATCTTCTAATCCTTGTGCAGGTTCTAAGGCACGACTCAGTCTTGATTGGAGGAATGGTGTTTTGGGAGTCGGTTCACTTGCGATTTCCTCTAAACGATTGAACATCGCACTCTCAGTGCCACCTTCCCATTTTGGGCTTTTAAACATTTCTAGGACATGTTTTCCATGAAGACTCGAAATTCTGATGGCTTCTTTTTGTGTGTAAGCAATATTCTCAAATTGATCCTCATATTGAGGGAGAATTCGATAACATTTCTTCCCCTTAGTCATTAAAAACATTTTAAATGCTTTGGATTTAGCTTCCGCATCCGAAATTGTTGGATTGAATTGCTTCAGTAATTGCACAGCAAATTGTTGGCCAGCTCCATAAATTCTTGCATAATTTATCACTTTTGCCTGATCACGATTTATTCCAATTGCTTTGGCTGTCACAGAATGCATGTCAGTTCCATCACTTTTGGTTCCACTCAATGTCATCCAACCCAATGGAGTTGCACCATGCATTTTTGCAGCATATGCATCTCCCAGCACCGATGCAATCCATAATTCTTGTGAATCAACGTCAGCTCCCACAATTTTATATCCGGGTGGTGCTTGCACCATCGCACGTAATTCTGAACCGATTCTTTGTTCTTTGGCGTTAGAGGCGGTAAGCCATGTTGGTTCCATGGCACGTCGTGTTAAAGTCCCACAAACCACAATTTGGGGTATGATTGCTCCAATTTGATATTTTTGAAGGGTTTCAGGTAAATTATGGGCAGGTATCCACATTAACATTTGACCTTCAATTCTATCACAGTTGTTGCGCCAATACGATAACATTCGACCGATTTCCATGACTCTTTCAGCGACAACTCCATCACCGGAGAGGACATTTTCAGAAAATTTTGTTATAAAATCTTTTGACAACGGATTTCCCACATTATTTGCTGGACCGTCTTTGTGAGGTAACTTCAAGAAGTAACAACATCCTTCCAATATGAGGTCAGACCAGATGCCAGTTCCAGTGTATTTACCTCCTGATAAAATGAAGCGAAGAGGTCAATTTTTTAATAAAAAATTTCAATGAAAATGTTTACCTGTTTGATCCTTTTTCGCCTTTGAATAATAATCCTTTTTACTCAATTTCTGTTCGACATCCTGCCACAATCCTGTCAAGTCCTTAGGACGAGCTCCTCTAAATGTTTTCGGATCAACAATAGGACACTTTTTTATAAGCTCCTCGATTGGAATTCGAGTGTCTTCAATATAATCTTCAGGTGGTTTATCTGCAAAAGGCACTAAAAAGCCCCATCCATGTCCTTTGACATGATGCAATGGATACCCCTCCCAACACAAATTCAACAATTTCGGAGTAATTTTCATGCTATTACTCACTTTATCGGGAAATCCATTATAAATAAATGTGTCGGTATTTGGCTTGGAACACAATTTCCTGTACCATGCAGGAAATCCAGGTAAAAATAACGGTTTTAGTGAAGGATCCCTTTTATACCCTTCACTCAATGTCTTTTCAAGTGCATGGAGATCATCTTTGATTTCTTGACTTAATTCGTCTTTTAATATTATTTTATCAACATTTTGTTCACTTTCATCATCTTTAACCTTTTTCGTTGTCTTTGGTTTCTGTACAGACCAATCTTCGTCCCATAACCACAAATCTTTTTTGTATGCTTCGTCTTTCATTAATTTACATGCGTCAATTGCTTTCCTAGCAAGCAGCTGTTTAGATTCAATATTTAATTTGTTAAATGTCTCATTTGAAGTGTTGACATAACGAGTCCAATTTGAATTGATTGGAAGATAAGCCATGCCTATCTCTAAAATCCCTGCCAATGTAACGGGATGTGGGAAGCGTTCCATAAATAAAGGAAAAAGTTCTGTCAATACCTCTCGTGTTGCGATTACGTCTAACGCACAATATTGAACTAATTCCTGGAAATTCTCGAGAACATCAGCTAAATTTCCTTCAACGAAAATGTTACGAGGTTCCTTTGACAGATCTTTCTTACAATATAATTTATAAACTTCGAGGAGACTGTTAAGTGAAGTTTGTTCCCGCCATAACATATCATTGATATCTTGTTCTTTTTTTGATTTGAGCATTGCCCTTTGATAGCTTGTGACCCCACTCACAGCAACATGCAAAGACATTGTATCAAGAAAGCGAAGTCCAGATTGATGGAGATAATACTGTTCCTTAACACGAGCTCTATCGAACGACACGTTATGACCGATTACGATTCTCGCAGTGTCATCCACCATATTTGAAGATTCTAGTGGAATATAATCATCCAATGTCGCATTTTTACCAGCATCATCATCTGTCATGATGAGAGCATTTGATACCCATGAATACCAATATTTATCACTGACAGCACATGCGAGGACTGGAGCTGGTCCGTTTTTGACACACGTCTCAACGTCAAAAACAAGGGCATTGTCAGGTGGAAACTCGATTTGAATTGGACCTTTTTCAGGGTGGTATTGAACCCAACCAGGCGCCAAAATCCATGTCTTTTAAATTAAAAAAAAAATGTAAATTTAAATTCAAACTTTAACTTTGAAATTTATCTTACATTCGGAAGCGGAGGCACTCGATTTGTGATGAGACTCCTTGTAAGTTCTCTATAGGCTTGTGATTGCATTTCACCTATATGGTAAAAATGCTCTTGAATGTCTTCACCTTTCATTTTCGGTAAAATAATATTTGAATCAGGAAATCGTGGAGATGTGTCTAATTTCAATGAGTGACGTTCCAAATCGGATTTGAATCTAAAAAGAAAATTTCCCTTTTAAATATTAGCGAATCTCATAAAACCATAAAAAATATCATTACTTTTCAAACTGATCTCGATTTTCCATCTTCTTATGTTCCGGTATGTTTTTGAAAATTTGTTGGTACAAACATCTCGAAAGCATTTGAATTTTGAACTCATTTTCACGATAATCTGGTACTTGATTTTTTGTTTCTTTTTCACATTTAACTTCATTATGCGTCACTTTCCGCTTTTTAAAGATCTTTTTTGTGCTGTTCGGTATAATTTCAGGAATATTTGAGTAAAATCTCAGACCAACAACACGCTGAGACATGTTTACTTTTTTGTTTTTGTTTACAATTTAATTGCGCACTGTCAAATTTGACGTTCAAAATGTAAACAAATAACAGTCACTTCAATTCAACAGTAAATTTTCACATTCGTCCGGCAAATTTCTTGCAAAATAACGTCTTTTTAAATGGAGGATGATAAGAAAATCGACTTGAAAAGACGCAAACCAAGACAAACTCGTGGAACACCAGCTTATGCGGCAGCATCGAAACTTGGATTGAAAGTTGTGGCCTTTGCATTGGTTTTAGGAACTGCGTTTGTGTAAGATTATGAAATATTTTATTTGATTGAGTTGAAAAATGATAATTTTTTAAAATATCTTTTAGTGTTTTACCTGGAAGTAGTTGGAAACATAAATTCTTTGATTACTGTAAAGAAGCAGAAGAGACACACAAAGAAAAATCCTTCTTGTTACAGAGATCCGTCTTCCGTCAATTGACTGCAGAAGAGTTACGAGAATTACGTGAAAGAACCAAAAATTTGGAGGATGAGTACCATGGATGGAAGTCCTAATTCAGACAATAATAACAGTAATAATAGTAGTAGTAGTAGTAATAGCAGTAATAGTAGAAATGAAAGCAGCAGCAACGTTAGTCAACAATACAAAATCACGAAAATGAGTAAATTTCAATTGAGTAAACCAAAATTAATGCCAACACAAGGTCATTCGACCGAAAATTCAATCAAAAATGATCGTATTGGTGTCCCAAAAAATAAACCCGACCTGTCAAATACAATAATTATCGAAGAGGAAGATCAAGGTCCATCTAAAGCCAACATTGATAAACTTTGCAAAGCAAAATTGAATCAAATTGCACGCGTGAGATCGAGACCTGGACCCAAACCATCAACTTTAATCACGAAATTCTTTGAACAGGTATCCACACAAGATGATGACAATGATTTTGATAATCGACCGGTCTTGTGTAGTATTCCTCAACCAAAACCGACCAAAGCGAGGAAAAAGTCAACACGAACTGTGAAAAAATTAAATGGAACTGGATTCCCTGATATTCGAAAACTAGTGAACCCAGTCAAAGAAATTTCAGCATCTCAGGAAAATATTGAACCAATTTCAAGTCAAAACAGCATGAATGAAACTTCAGGTGATGTAACGAAACGTGCAAAAATGACCTTGGAACAATTTGGTTTTAAGGGAGCAAAAAAATACGATGAATTAGATATCACTGCCCTCTTTGGTCCAAGTACAAATTCAAGAAGGAAGAAAATTCGTCCCACTCTCCTCATAAAAAGAGATGAAGATGAACAAAAGCGAATTTTAGCTGAAAAAGTGAATCAGTTACTTTTGGAAGAATACAAGGAGAATGTCGTTGTTCCAATAAATCAGCAGATAAAATATCAAACCGTGAGTTTTCACTTGGAAAATTATCTGATGCCAAATCCAGAACTTTTCTATAAAAATTCAAATGGTGATCCAACAGACACGTGTATCGAAATTTACTACTGTGGGAATTTGGTTCCAGTTTCGCACCTTAAAGCAGGCTATTTGTTAAAAGATTGGAACGCAATTCCAGGCAGAGATCGATCAGTATCGCCTAAAAAAAGTGAAATTACTGATGAAAGGGAAGAAATTCCAATTCAAATGGACGTTGATGATAAAGCATTAGAAAATAAAAACTCAGAAGACGATGAAATTCAAATTCCGATGGAAATTCAGACTGAAAATTTTGAATTGAATAAAACTGATTCATATTCATCAAATGAAAGCAATGGAAAAAGTTCAGTCAAACAATCGGACTTGGATATCGTTCATAGTCAAGTGATGATGCAAAAAAATTCTTCATTGAATGCGAGTTGTGAGGACTTATTTTCAGACTATGAGACGTCAATTGTGTGCTTTGAGACTCAGAGCCCAGATGATGACGGTATTAAATTTATTGTGAATTTTTTTTTAACTGAAATTTAAATTAATTTTACATTTTTCTTAGAGAAGGCTGGAATCAGTGGTAGTAAAATTGAAGAAAATGATATCGAAAAAGCATCAACTTCAAAAGAAATGGTAAAATCAGACACTGTAAACGATGCCCCAAATTTAATTTCTTCGTCATCTCAATCATCTTTAAATAGGGTTTCAAGTCAAGATTCATTAAAATCTGAGAACCCAAATGAAATGTCACAGCCAACGATTCCAGAAGAGGACTCATATAAACCACATAGCCCGGTAATTCTTGACACGATTGATATGACACAAGATTCGTCTTCTTCTGTTTCAAGCAAAAATTTTCAGTCTGAATCAATTACAATTTCAGAAGAATTGTCTGGAACTAAATTAATTGAACAAATCGATTCTCAATTAAAATTAATATCTGATGCCTTGAATGATGATCAATCTTCATCTCAATATCAAACTCCTATGGAATCAAATGTTGAGGGGAAGGAATCAGATTCGTGTTACATTATTTCATCAGATTCAGAACCGGATTATTTGACATGTCCTTCACAATACCAAGGTCTTAGTGTAACTCCGAGAGAAGAAGAACCTGAAAATGAGGATCCTGAAGAGGAATGTGAGAAAACACTGATTTATTTTCAACCCGACAAAAGTTTAGCTAAAGATTTGGGAGAAAATGAAGATAATTTTGTTGAAAATTTAGTTGACCAAACAATAATAGATGAAAATTCTTCTGATTCAATTGATTTTAAAGAATTGAATGAATCAATAAAAAAATTTCCCAGTCCAAATATTCCTGCGACTTCAGAAAACCATGATAACAAGTCAAATGAAACAAGTTTCGATGAATTTGATGTCCTGATATATGGAGAAAGGAAAATCCCTGAACCTGAAATCATTGAAACAAATCCAGAAATCGAAATTCCAAGCTCATCTTCAAGGCAATCGCGAGCATTGACTGAGAAATTCAAAAGTCTGTCAAATCTGGAACAAAAACTAACAAAAAAACAGGAATTCCGAATCAAAACTAGGGATGTGACCCCACCACCCGATTATGAAAAAATTGATGACACCAAAATCGAATGGGAAATGAAAAGATTTGGCCTTAAATTCATTAAACGTCGTGAGGATCGCATTAAAATTCTAAATCACATTTATGTGAGGACGCATCCGTTCATTGAAATTAAATCAGAAAATAGTCAAAATATGTCGCTAGTTGTCTTGAATGAAAAGGAACCGGAATTCACTTCTCAAAGAACTGAATTTTCATCTCAAGTTGAAAAAACTGAGAGCTCAGAACCGAAAATCATGAGTTTGGAAGAAAAATATGGTCTTGTTCCATGTTCCAGTGATCCAAAACGAAAGGCTGTGACTCAAGAGAAACCGGCCAAAAAATTGAAATCAGTTCATAAAACAGATTCAAAAAGCACAAAAAATAAGGCTGAACCAACAATTTCCTTGAAAGATTTCGCTCTAGGAGATTTAAATGATCCAAAATTGATGGAAAATGATTTTTATACCTCACAATTTCTGAATGACACGTCCAACATTTTGGCTGTCAAGGTCAAAGGCAAACTTCAATGGTGTCCTTTGGCACTTCATATTGCTTTTATCAATGTTTTACGTTCAAATTCTTGGCTTAAACTGAAAATCCTACAATACGAACCACTTGAAATTGAAGTTCTGTACAAATATTTTAAAAATATTGGAGCACGTTATGAATTAGCTGATTTGAAATTTTTCCTTGATAAATATTGTATCACATTTCGTAGTGAAAATTAATTCTTTTCTGTATAAGACTAACATTTGCTTGTATTTATAGTGTATTTATAACAATTTAGAAATAAAACACATGATTCAATCAAAAATATATAAAATGAGAGTTTCTATCCAAACCAATGAGCACCCATGCAATCTCTTGTCCATTCTGTTTGGCATACCCAACACCACTCGAAGTTGCAGCCAGCACGTGTACAGACCATATGCATGCAGCCACCATCACGCTCAGTTGGAGTTCGACACTTTGGACATGGCTTTGAAATGATTTTAATTGTGACTTTGGACGCGTCATCCCAACGCGCCTCTGCTGCACGTTGTGGATCGACCATGTAACGACAATTCTCGGCCAAGGATGTTGATCCAGATTCAGGTAAACAGTCACCGATATGGTAACCTTGAAGGCATTTCCGACAGAAAACGTAACCACAACCATTTTGACAAACGACTCGAGTGCAATCTACATCTGGAAGGAGTCCCATTCCGCATCCTGGTTGAGGGCAAAGGACGCCACCTGTAAAAAAAATTTCACGGTTAATTTCAGTTCAAAGATAATTGGATTGAGATTCTCACCAACTTGTAAAACATATTCTTCCGTTGCAAATCTTTGGTATCTATCATACTGTTCTTTTGTCAGTAACTTAAAGTGATGAATTTCATCAATAAATGAATTTTCACATCCAGTTGGACATCCCAGGGTATATCCGATATCAGGATGTGGAATAAATTGTCGATCTGCCAATCGCGACGAACAATATTGGCGAAAACAATCGAGACATGTTGTGTGTCCGGCATCACACGGAAAAACCAAAACTGGATCCATAATATCACTACAAGCCAAACAAGGCACATTCTTTAAATTTGTCTTAATCAAATTCAGTGGAGCTGCATAGTCTTTTTCTCCTTCTGATGGATGTTGTGCACATTTAAAGTAAAATTCAGCATATGGCGGACCACCAGTTGAAGTTTCCGTACAAGGCGTTTCTGTATTTTCACAAAATCCTGTGATTCGTTTTGATTTGAGCACATCATCCCAGTTTTGGGGATCGCGATGGACCGTAAATGCCCCACCGAGACATTCACCACATCGAACCCTCAACTTGCCGTTACATAACGCATTGCATTGAGAACAATGTACATAAAAATGTGCTTTTTTACGATCCATATCTTCTTTTTTCACTAATTTCCTTTCATTTTCATCTAATTGCAAATCGATGAGAGTTTCGCAGAGAGGTCCAGTTGGTTCTTCGACCACAATTTCGTCAGGTTCTTCTGTTACACTGTAATCAAGCTGTTTGCGGACATTTTGTAGATTTGAATTCCTTGCATATGGTCTCGTCTTGACAGCATGCAAAATTGAGCGTTGTCCTAAATCACAGTCCTATGAAATAAAATAAATCTCATTAATTCAAGAATGAAGTTTCAAACAAAATCTCACCGAAATATGAGTTGAATCAGCCAATTCCTTGCCAGCAAAAATGATTTTCAATTCCTCAGGAGACATGCCCAGTTTTGGGGCAATAATCTCCTTCACATTTTTAATATCCCATTCCGGATCAAGATCTAAGCTAATTGTGTTGCCGGTGTTTGATTTGATGTAAACACTCAGTGAATTTTGAATTTTTTTTCGACCAAATGATAAAAGTTGAATCATTGCATAGAAAAAATCGCGGATTAAATTTAAAAAATATTGCATATCAAAATTCAGATATGCATTGTAAAAATGACTAGATTTTGAGAGTATTTAGACTTTTTTTTTGAAAAAAATAAATAAAATTATTTTAGAAAAAATGTTTGTAAATTTTTTGTCAATGAAATACGATTCAAAATAAAAATCAGCTGATTTGATGGATTAGCTGTTTTTAAAGGCGATTTTGGAACGATTTTATGACGTGTCTATTAATTAATGTATCGCGATCCAGAATAATTTTTGAATTTACTAAAAATATTTAACATAAACAAATAATTTTAACATAAAAAAACCGAATTCAGGTGAATGATGGAAAGAACTCGAAACAAGGAATGAAAAGTTATCAAAATCCGCCATGAAATTTGTTCAATGCCCGTTTTTCTTTTTTTTGGTACACTAGACATTTAATCAAAAATAGCTTTCAAATTCAAAGTCCAACAAGTGGTTTTTGAACAAAGATTTTTTTTCTTGATGCAGCTTTGAATTACTAGAGAAAAAATGATTGATATAACCGTCAAAAATGGGATCAAGGTTATCACATTCAATAATCCCAAAAAGAGAAATGCAATATCAAAGGTAATTTAAATTTTAAAGCTTCAGCTCTTATTAATTTTTTTTTAATTTCAGGACGACTACAAAAAAATCGCTGATGAATTGAACAAAGCTGCTACTGATGACTCCATCAAAGTTGTCGTCCTAACCGGTGCAGGCAATTTCTACAGTTCAGGAAATGACCTCTCAGCTTTAATGAAAGAATCGTCCTCAACTGATAACGTTGAGACCCTCTTAAAAGATGCAATTTTCGATTGCATGGGCAATATGACTCGTGCATTTTACAATTTCCCAAAAATACTGATAGCTGTTGTGAATGGTCCTGCAATCGGCATAACTGCAACAACTGTCGCGCTTTGTGATGTCATTTATTGTTCAAAATCTGCATATTTTTACACGCCATTCACCAAATTAGGACTTTGTTGTGAAGGATGCTCGTCATATACATTCCCAAGGATTTTAGGAAACAGTAAAGCAAATGAAATGTTATTGTTGAATCACAAAATGACGGCTGACGAAGCACTTCAATTCAATTTTGTATCTAAAGTGTATGAGCCAGCGGAGAGTGAAAAAGTTTGGAAGGAAATTGAAAAACTTGCTGAATTGCCATTGCAATCAATAATTACAACGAAAAAATTGATTAAGAAGTATGATTTGAAAATTCTGGAGGAGGTGAATCAAATGGAAGCGACTGAATTATGTGAAAGGTTCATGAGTGAGGAAGCTATTGCAGCGATTATTAATTTCAATTCAAGGAAAAGTAAATTATAATAATTTTTTTTTAAATAATTCGTTTTATTAAGTGGGATTTTCATAATAAATTTCTCCTTCCGGCACAACAACTTCTTGAATGAACCCATTTGATGACACGATATTTATGATTCGCAATTCTCTTCCATTCAATCCTTCACTAGTTTGTACACAAATCGGACGAGTTTCCACTTCAACGACATTTGATGGTGCCGGAACATCCCCCAACTCCTCTTCATTCAATTTTCTCTTGAAATTTTCATGTCTTAATCTGACATGAGTCCTTAACTTATCCTTCCTGGCAAACGATTCATCGCATTGATCACAAGGATGTGGTAATTTTGTAATTTTATCATCATCTTTCATATGTGTATAGCTATGAACTTGCAGAGACCATTTTTTGGAGTAACTTTTATTACATATTGGACAAGTATATTTGATGCCATTATGCACTTCAATGTGATGATCTAGATGTGATTTTTGCTTATATCGATTCGGACAAATATGGCAAGCATATGGCCGTTCCCCCAAATGCTCAAGACGTTTGTGTGCAATCAAATACGAAGCACGAGTGAAACACTTTCCACAATCCTCACATTTCACGTTTTTTCCTGTATGAAGTGCTGCCATATGTGTTTTCAGTGTTGTATTTTGAACGAAAGACTTACCACAAGATTCAATGGGACATTTGTATGGTTTCTCTCCCGTATGAAGTCTCTTGTGAACTTTGAGGGCATTTGGCTGAGCAAACGCTCGATTGCATGTCTGACAAACGTACGGTTTGTCACCTGTATGAATGTTGAGATGATTTTTTAAACGAAATTTGTTATTAAAGGTGCGTTGACAAAATGAACATTCAAAAATTTTATTGACTTTTTCTGTGGAAGAGGGATCTTCAATTTTGATGACTTGAACAACAACAGTTTTTTCCTCTTTTTGTGGTGATTCATCATCAGAACTGTGACGATGATCTTCTTCAAGGGTCTCAGTGTGAGATGAAGACAGATTCTCTTCATTACGTGGAATTGTATTTCTTTTGACTCTTTTAAATGGAATAATTTTTGGTTTTGACTCCAATACAACTTTATTTTTCTTTTCCTTAGTTTTCAGAATCTCCCTTAGCTGGTTTTGGACTTCAATGCATTGTCGTATAAAATTAACTGTAATATGCAAAGTTTTCTGACATTCCACACACATATTTAAACAGTCACCAATGACTTGAGAGATTTTATGTCCTAATAAAATGAAATTTAGGTCTGAAAAATGAAAATACAAATTTGAGAATAAAAATTTCAATGAAAATAAGTGATTTGAAGCTTTTACCTTCGATTATGGTATTTTTCCTTTTTATTCTTTTACTGAAAATTGGGGTAAGTTTTCTGTCTGATTTTCCACAGGTGATACATAAATTTTCCATCTTCAATTAAAATTAAAAATAAAATTTCCTTCAAAAATAATTTCAAAACATTTTTGAATGATTTGTTTGTAAACATTGAAAGTGATGGTATTTTATCCCTTACACGATATACTGCAGTATTATTGACCATGGTAGTACCATGATCGTGGAAAGAGTCAGACAATCAAATTGTCTCAGATAAGGGAAAATGTCAAAATAAATTACTTATATGTAATTTTTTTGACATTTCCTGACAACTTCGGTTCATAATTGAAAAATTCTTTTTTTTTGGGGTTTAAACAGGTAAAACTTGACAGTTCATTTTGTATAGATGCACATACGGAAACTTCAGAAAATTCTGTACGTAAATAGTGATTGTCAAACCTTCACGTGCTACAGTGTTCTCTTAATTACAAGCACCGGTGCTTCTATTCGAATATTGCAAAATAATATAAAAATCATTCAAGCAACTTTACTTGAATAAAATTTTGCATTTTATTTGAGATTCAACCTGTCTTATCAAAGTACCGTTTTAAAATTTTTAGATAAGAATTTTTTGACAGCTTTCGAATAGCAGCACCGGTGCTTGTAATTAAGAGAACACTGTAGCCTTGTTATTTTAGATTCGGGGCTTAAGTAGCTAGAGTCTCAAGAAGACAAGTCCAGAGTAAAAAGTTTTTTGACCCCGAAAATTATAAATTATTGCATTTAGAATCATAATGGAACTGTCTTAAAATTGATGAGAGAAAAAATTGCCAAATTGCTAAAGCTATCAGTAAATGTAAAAGAAGTCAAAGCTTCACAACTGACAACAGTAAGTGACACTGAGACCCCCCCCCCAGTCCCAACCTTTTTCTACCGCATTAATGAATCTTTTTGCAAAAATCAAATTCAGAGTTACAACAATGCGAGACGGGCGGGGAACTCTGTATGCAATGTGAACTGGCTGTCAAAAATTGACTTTAACTCATGTACAGTCAAGTCTCCATATAGTAAAAAATGAGCTGCACGTAGTGATTTTATATAATGAAAAGTCAGTATCTATAGAAACTGTAGATCCATAGAAACTGACTTGTCATTATAAAGAATCGTTACGAACAGATTATTTTTCACTATATGGGGGCTTGACTGTATTTGACAGCAAAAGAAAATCCGTCGCTTACAAAAACCTCAAAATTTTCAGAATCAAACAACCTTAAAATCAACTATTCTAAAGCTTTTGTGTTCAAAATCCAAACGACCACATTTTCAAATTCCCATAATCAATATAATGACGTCACAATTTCAGTTTTAACTCAATGTATGAGATGCAAATAACATAGACATTCCCATTTCACTCAGACAATCCACCAATGCATGAATGTTAAAGAAAGACAACCATTCAACAAATTTCTTTTTTCCATACATCATCAGCATCATACACACAAACACACACACAATGTTTAAATGTTAAAGCTCATTCATAGATACACACAGGCATTCATACAGCAAAAAAGTTTTTATTCATCATATACTTCAATATCTTGATTCGACCATTCATTCAACATTATACGTTTTGCATTGCTGGAGTAAAGACCACTTTTATCTACACTTAGCTTATAGTGTATTTTGTGCAAAAAAAAAATAACAAAAAATTTTTAAAATAAAAGAAAAAAACACATTTACTCAAATTAAAATTAAGTTTAAATGTAAATTAAACATTAAAAATTAAATACTAAATAACATTTTAATTAAATTTAAGTTAAAAATATACATCAAAACATTTTAACTTATAACAAGTGGCTGAAAAACTTATTGAACTGATATTTCATTCCATAATCATGTTACAGAAATTTATGTATTATTGCACCGACTTTTAACATTTAAACACATAAAATTACAATTATTACAGTAACCATTCACTTTTTTGTGTTGTATTATTTTAAGTTTAAGTTTCGGAAAAATAAGAATTATGTCAATTCATAATTAAATGTGTATAAACATTTATTAAACATTAACATTCTTATTAGAATACAGAAAAAAAAGTTATGTGTATTGAAAAATATAATTGAATATTAAAAGAAATTAAACAATAATTAATAGAAGAAAAATGTATTGAAAAGTAGAAAAAAAATTGTATCTGATTTTCATCATCATATATAACATTTAAGTACATACTCGTCTCACTTTATACAGAGATATTTAAATGTAGTATATAAACATACATAATATGTATACACACTTATATTAAACATATAAAAAATATGTATGTTAAGCATCAGCTGTATCGATTTTTGTTCAAAATGGTATAAAATCATCATCATAGGAATAAAATTTGTACATTATAATGTGAAATTATGTATTATCGAAAAATAATATGTTTTGTTTTTGTTTAAAATAATAATAAAATGTATGAAAAAAGTTAAATTATGAATTAAGATGAAAACTTTTGATAAATTTTGAAGATTAATCAAGCGTTTGTGATTGAATCCAACCTGTGGTGGAAAAAGGAGGAATAAATTGTATGATGAAATATGTGTTTGAAGGTGTTTCTTCTTATATATAATTTTTTTAAAACATATATAATGTTATATACGTATCAAAGTTAAATTGATATTAAATGAATACATTTTAACAATTTAATAATAAAAAAAATAATACAAAAAATAAACCAATAATTAACATGCAGCAGTTAAATTGAAGAAGAAAAAAATTACACACACCTTTAATAATTATTATAACAGGTAAGATTTTGGATACATTAAATTTAATAAACATTATTATATAATATAACATCAATTTTTCTTCTGGATAATGATATTTCATGGAACTATGGAATTATGTTTAAATTTAAAACCGTTTTAATGAAAGTTATCAAAAATGAAATAGACAGAGTCTAGTTGTCTAGGCATGTGTAAAATAATTACTTATAATCATGCATATGTACTGCACATACAATGCATAAAAGTTATGTACGAAGTTAATGTTAAAAAGTTTTTTTTCTTTAAAGAAAATAAAACATTAAACTTTATTATTATAGTAAATGATTAAAAGCTAAAGTTAAAACACCGGTTTCTGTTTGAAATTATTATGATGATGATAATAGTGGGTACTTTTTTTTGTTGTAAAACGTCGAGACAAGTTTAAAAGAAAAACAATGTAACGTAATAATTATAAAATTATGCTGTATTTTTATAACACTTTTATGACAAAAAAATGTATTTATTGGAGTTTAACCCATTTTTGTCGCATTGAATTAATAAGATGACGATTTTTTGGGGTCTATGAAGTGCTATACACAGAAATTACGAATAATCGATTTATTTATTTTGTGTGTTGCCTCAGTGATCTTGCGATCGTTAAAGAAGCTCCACATAATACAGGTGACAATCAGTAGGTTTAGATTTAGGTTGTCTTACATGGGAGGGGTTGATCAATCCCTGTTTGCCCTGTTGCCCATAAAAAAACGGTACGACAGGCTCTTGAACAATAGCCCTTCAAGACCCTGTGAAAACAAAAAATCCATTGGCTGAGTGATGTCATAGCACTGTTGAGCGTTTTATCTTAGGTTGTAGAGAAAATTGAATATTTCCTCAGAACATGAGAGCTGTCACCATCATAGAAAATGGGTTGCCGTGTGCCCCTTATGCAATTTTCGATACCAACCCTTTGATACCCTTTAAATCTGATACTTCTTTGAAAAAAAGAGTTAATAATCAATTGACGCCCATTTACGTATTTTTTTACTCTAAATGTGTATAATTAAAGATAGTTTCACGACAAAACAAAATTACAATAGACGTTAATTAATGATTATGCCTAACAATGTTTAATCAAAGGGAAAATTTTATGCACTTTTTTTCATATCAATTAAAAAGCATTAACTTTTGTTTTACATGAGTTTTCACTTTTTATCACATTTTAATTATATATGAAGATTTTCTAGTTATTATCTTGCATCAGTGTTTTGACAGTGACTTAATATGACAATGTGGGTCTCAAATAAGTTCAGGTGACTTAGAAATGAGGTTTTCAAATCACTTTTAAGCCTAAAAATCAGTTTCAGTTATTCATTTTTGTCCTACATTGAATGGCAGACTGTTGACATTTATAGTTACTCTATTATGAAGTGTCAAGCAGCTGTCAAGTGTCAACTGTAACTGAATACGCTGGTTAAATTTGACAGCTTGTTTTTTATAGATACACATACGGAAACTTCAAAAGTTCTATACGTAAATATAGATTGTCAAACTTAAAAAAACTTTTCAAAACTTGCCACGTACAGAATTTTTGAAGTTTCCATATGTGTATCTAAATAAAAGTCAGGTGACGTGTTTGTATCGATGGACATACGATCATTCAGAAATTTTTTAAAAAAAAGAACTGTCAAAGAGACTTCACGCAACCTTAACAGAACGTTTGGCATTAGAAAACTTTAACAAAGTGTGCTTTTTTCTTGAGTTTCTTTCTTATGTCAGATTTCTAATCAGATTCAATCAAAAGAAGTTCAATAAACCATCATAAAACTATTCTTTAAAATAATTCCTTTCATATTCAATTTCTTTCATCGGTGACACTTCCGGTCTTGAACTGTAACAAAAGTGACACAATTAAATCGTTTTCAAGAACATGTAAAAGTAATACTTAAATATCTTATTAATTGTAAACAAACATATTTAAATAACAAAACATACACAATATATCGAGTATCAAAATAACTTTTCCTTATAAAAATGGTAAACTTACCGTTTGTTTGTTTATTTATTTACTTTTTTTTCTTCATATAATATTATCACACTTTTATTATTAAACACAGTATTTAGTTTTGTCAATTCAAGTACAAGATTGCCATAAATCCATCATATTTTTATGTTACATTGTATTTTTATTATACTTTAATAATATAAAAATAATAATAATGATGGAAACGTGCTCTTCCGGACTCAACCAACAAATATGGAAGTTATTGGAAATTGTCATACTAAAAAATTGCTCATGATACCAGTTTTTTGTGTCTAGTATTGATTTATTTAATTTTATCAGTAGTTGTTGATATTTTTATTTGTGGAGAAAATAGAAAAGTGTGGATAAATAACAAAAAATAATAAAAAAAAACATTGCATTAGAATATTCCATTAAATGACATGTGTACACAATAACAACAAAAATGACTGCCTTTTATCAGTTTTATTTTTGAAAGTTGAAATATATATTTGAATATAAATTGAATAAATTTAAACATAGTGACGAAAAACTTTATGTTTATAATCAATTTAATGTTTAATTTTATAAAAAAAATATCAATACTAAAATGTTATTGTTGACACATTTATTGATAAATGTAATACACACTTTTCTGAAAAAGAACTCTTTTTATATTTTTTTATTCTTTTAATTACAACTTCCATATCAAATTAATAATTTAAATGACCTCTTTTTACGAAATTTTTCTTAAAAAAGCAAAAGTATACATTTAAACATCTGCTTCATAATAAAAGTTAGTTAGCACCAATGAAGTATAATGACCGGTTTTCATTAATTAGTATATTTTGTATTAATTTTTATTATTGTGATTCCATATTTGAATGTAATGTTTATTAATAATATTATCACACAATACTGAATTAAGTTTAAAATGTAGTATAATTAAGCAAATATATAGATGTGACATTTAAAAAAGTCTTTGATGGGTTATAATTATTTTATAATTCTTTATATAGAAGTTATGTGCTATATACATGAAATTCGATGGCTTTTTAAGAAATTTTGTTTAAATTACGATTTGAGGATCGATTTGATGTCTCATTCATGGACCATCATATGAATGGGTCAAACATTTTAAATTTCGAAAGTAAGTCAGATTTTCAGTCAGCAAGTACACCATCTGCTCAGCACTTACCAGGCAAGCCCTCAACTGGTAAAACAGGAAGAAAGGGTTCGAGAAATAACCGTATATTGGCAAGGGCATTCGTTTTTAGAACACCTTCTACCACAAGTACCAAGCCGAATGAAAACAATGAGATGAAAAGCACACCAGAAATCGAGGCTCTACTACCTAGTTGCTCGTTACGACCGATTGCAGTGCACGTAGATCTGTACAGCTGCAATTTGTTATCACAGCAATGATAACCTGAATGAGAACGATCGCACAACAGGAAAACAATAAACTTTAGTTAATAAAGGAACGCGCTTCCATACAACATTCATAGTAACTTTTTTCCAAATCGTTTGATCATTTTCAGATTATTCTTATATAAGATTAAATAAATTTCTACTTCTAATTCAGATTCATAAACAAATTTTATTTATATTGAAAAGAAATATAATAATAAAACTAAACGTGATCACCATTAGATTCAAATTTATCAGATTTAAAATATAAATTCTAAATGTTTATTATTATAAAAAAAAATAAAATTTTTAGCTGGCTTAAATTATTTTTTATATTCACGAATATTTTTTTAAAGGCGGTATTTATAAATTTGAATATGACTTTGACCGTGTACTTGACTTTTATTTCAACTTCTTGAGAATTTTGCCTACTTAAAAGTACACTTAACCCTTTTTCTCGCAATTATTTGAATAAAAGTCTGAATTTTTTTGTTAATTACTTTCAAATTTGATTTTTTTTTCTTTTATTTTAATGTTAATAATGGATATTTTACAAATTTTATTGATTTTAATGATAGGATGTTGTTCAATTTAAGAAAAAAAGTAATTTTGCCTTCCTCTGTGTCAAATTATTATTTTAATAGAAATAGAAATTTATCAATTTTTTTCTTTCATTTAAATATGATTAGTTATGTGATGATTTTCATTTTTTTTTGTGTTCTCTCTTAAATCTAGGAAATGAGATCAAATCACAGAGGGCATGTTAAATTTATGAGTATGAAACATGTATATGAACAATAATGTACTAATAATAATAATAATGATATACAAACAAATAGTAAATAATAATAATGATAATAATATGCAAGTAACGATTGTTGTGTCGATTTCTTCTTCTTTTTCTCCAATTCTTCTAATGTTAATTTAATATTAATGAGAAATGTAGAACACATACGTGAGATATCT
Source organism: Culicoides sonorensis (assembly GCA_900002565.1). Taxonomy (NCBI): domain Eukaryota; kingdom Metazoa; phylum Arthropoda; class Insecta; order Diptera; family Ceratopogonidae; genus Culicoides; species Culicoides sonorensis. The sequence goes on along the minus strand of LN483515.1, from coordinate 131,796 downwards.
AAATATATATATAAAAATTTTCACTTTTCAAAGAAGACAGTACAAAATTTATTTCGAATTAAATGATGATTGACAACTTGATGTAAATCGACACGTTTATCAGGTTCACGTACAATCATCATTTCACAAATTTTATTCATGGCCGGATGAAAACGTCGTTTCTTTGTATCAATTTGTGGTACTTTAAATGGGAGTGAAAGGTCAAATAAATCCAATGTGCCTTTCTCGCCGAATGGGTGTCGAAGTTCACACATTTCAAAAAACATGACACCCAAAGACCACACATCACACTTGAAACCATAAGTTTCATGGTTCAAGATTTCCGGTGCCATGTAAAATGGAGTTCCGATTTTTGTCATTTCATGTAAATCACCGTTATTGTTGTGCATCCTAAAAATGTAAAGAAATTATTTTTTAAATTTTATTAAAATAAATTTAATTTTACTGCTCATAAATTTTCGATATGCCAAAATCTACAATCTTGGCTCGTCCATCTTTATCAAATAAAATATTGTCCGGTTTAAGATCACGATGAATGATTGAACGAAAATGCAGGTATTTGACCCCAACCAAAATATCAGTAAAAATATCTAAAATCTCATTTTGAGACATTGCAGCATCAGAGCCAGCACGTTGAAGGCCATGAATTTTATCACCCAAAGTTCCATTTGGAGCATATTCCAGTATGAAATTCCAACTTTTGTGACATTGATAGAAGCCAAAGCACTCAATGAGACGTGCATGACGCACTTGTGAAAAAATCGAGTATTCACGTTGTACCTTAAAAGGATGGAATGAATTGGTAAAAATATATAGTGCCCTTAAAAAATTAATCAAATCACTTACGGTTGATAATAAAAAGGAACAATCACTCAAGGAAATTGATTTCATTACAACTTTTTGTCCATTTGATTTACGTTTACAAATATACACAGAAGCAAAAGTGCCCTCGCCAATTTTTTTGATTATTTGGCATTCACGATTCCAGTCGATTGCCGTCATATTTTTTTTTTGTTATTATTGTTACTTTTTGTTTTGTTTAAAATTCAATCTATTAATTCACTTTTAACATTCAAGAAAAATGTCAAGATTTAATCGTGTTAATTTCAGTTATATTGGTCAAGTAGGATTAGTAAAATTTTTATGAAATAGTCAATTTATAAAGGTAGGAAAAAAATAGAAGCACATGTTAGTATGATTGAATTGTAACTTGAAATGTCAAATTGGTTATTTTGCAATCAGATGTTGTCGTGTAAAGAAATTGTGTTGAGTTTTTGTGTGTGAGTTTGATGTAAACAGAAAACGTTACAGTTACAGAGATGTTCAACTGGGATGTCTTAAGTGATGTCGATTCCATTCCCGATCATGAAAATTAATTTGTGTTTTTCGAGTTCCAAATGTGCTCAAGTTTTACTTAGAATACATAAAAACCCTACTGGGATTTTTAGGGGCGCTGAGTGAAATCTGAAGGCGAATGAATCAGATGACAGTTTAAAATTTAGGTTCCACGTGGTTAGGCCATAGATAAAAGGCGCTTACTATGGAAGCTTCAGCTGAAGTAGTATGAACACAATAAAACCATTAGGTCCGCGGTGGGGCTTGTTCATATCTAATCTATCCTACAAAGATCACTTGTATCTCAATTTTATTTGCAGATATCCAAAACGTTCTCAAAAATTTCAATGGATTGTCTATAAATCTCTAGCCGAAGCCAATTTTGGACCAATTGCATTTCAAATCTGAAGCAAACTGATCAGAAAGAACAAACTGAATGTACTCTGATTTCCGTATCTATCTGACACAACAAAATTACATAAATTATTCTCATTCACTTTTCCTTTTTACATTTTTTTTTTACATTTAACACCCCAGTAATGTGCAAATTATCAAAATCGATTCACCTAATTATCATTCTTTGTATTATTTCATTATAAAAGTTTAAAAGTATTCACAGTTCAAGTCGGTTGGATCTCTTACTTTCATTTGTGATTGACACGCTGTCGTGATTCTCAATTTCATTCATCTATTTATTTTTCTTTTATATAAGGTAACACTTCAAAAAAAAATTTATTGTTTTATTATTTTTTATTATTATTATTACCATTAATAATGATAATATTTAAAATTTAGTTAAAAGTTATAAAATAAAACAATAACGCCTTTTTTTAATTTCTTATATAAACATTCTATACATTTTATGTTTTTTTAATCCGATATTTAACAAAAAAAAAGTTGCTTATAATAAAACTTTTTTTTTGTATTATAATATTTATTATTATAATATTTTATACACATAAATTGATGATGATGATGAGTAAGAAATAGAAGTAATTTTTTTAAAATATTTTTTTTGAACAACTCTTTCCTCATACATACAATATTTGCATATTATTACTTCTTGTTTAATTATCATTATATTTTTTTATTTAAGTACATTTATGTTAACATTTTATGTGTAATACACAAAATAATAATATTAATAGATGTGGATGAACATTTAGTAGGCAAGTGGTAGGAAGAAGAAACATTGTTTAACAATATTTTATGCAATAGAATTGAATTTGAATAATGCTGTTAATTTTTTTCGCCATTTACTTCAATTATAGGAGTGAAGTAAAAAAGAAGGTTGCAATTTTTGAGTAATTATTCATTGTTTGAATTTAATTTTAATTTTAATTTAAACATGTATGTAATTTCTTTTCAACATTAAATGTTCACAATCGTCCCACTTAATCATAGTACAAAAGATGAATTTTTAAGCGGTGTTATGATCTCATCGTTCATCAAAAAATAAAAATGTAAAACAAACATTTTCTCACTCAATTTCTTATTAAACAAATCAAATTTATAATAAAAAAAATATTACTAGAATGATGTTCGCGAAATTATGCAATCTGATATTTTTTTCCATCATCTTTCATGTTATTTTTGATGGATTATAAGAGATTTGAACTATATTTGGTAAAATTGGCTTAAAAGTTATTGCAAAAGCTTTTGTTATTTTTTTTCCTAACCTATAAACATAATCTAATATTTTATGGTGTTAAATGTACAAGTCAAGTTAAAAACGTGATGCTAGAAAATCATCCACAATAAGTTGTATGTTAATATGAAAAAAAAAATTATTATTATAGACTCAATACTAAAAATGGATTCAATTTCTAAACATGACTTATTATTATTAATTTTAAACAAAACAATTTTTGTCTATAAGCTAATTTAAGACATCTTTTAAAGATTTCAATCTAATATAATAACATAATATTTGAAATGGAAAAAAAAAATTGAGGCAAATAGATTTATTAATAAATATGAATATTTAACGTGAAATTTAACTCTTAACGTACGTTATGGGTCATAAAATTCCCATACAAACTTTTATAGGGTAATATTTGATGATAACATCAATCGATTTAAGCTTTAAAAAAGCTACGCAGCGCGTTTTCATTAGCTACGTACCAACTTGGGTATCGTAAGAGTCACAGAACGACAAGAGCTCTACACTAAATCAGGGGTTGATTGAAAATTTTTAATGGCCCTGGCATTCTGTATGATTTTCTTTAAAATTCACGCTTAACTTTACTTTGACAAGACGATTGACTGCATTCTTTCTGGCATTTGCCAGATTGCCCGTATGACCAATCCGCCACTGCATTAAATATTTGAAAAGATCAGCATTAAAATGCATTCATGCCAAAACAATAGTTATTGCTCTTCAGAGGTAATCTATCAATGCCAAGAACAGTGAAATAAGGAGTCTCAAAAGGTTCTTCAATTTTCAGTCTGCACATTAGCAAAGTTTCATCCTCCATATGCAGACAATTGCAAAGTGCTGACAACACGAACAGACTTTGATTCGTTATGCGTCAAGTTGAACACGTTTAGGTCAACTTTCACACCTCAGTATTAACAAGAACCACCTTAACGGAATAAGACCAGATTCCAAAAAATGTTACTAAAAGCCACGTGAATAGAATTGACCCATCAATCTGATAACCCATAACGTTGATCAATTTCTTTCACTTTAACAAGACGGACTTTTTGACATTTCCTAAAATGTCCATATGGCCCCAACATACATCACAGTGTTAATAACTTTATTAGAAAATTAATCAAAAGAATTGAATTGATTGTACATGAATTTCATGACTTATTTTACTGCAGCCCATATTTTTATGATTATTAAATCAATATGACCAATTACAGTACTTATAGTACTAATGAAAACAATCAACGGGGATCAATTGATCGGTTTTTTTTTTAATTTATAAGGAAATGACAAGGCCTCACTTGATTGATTTTGTCTCGAGTTACAATTGAACTACTCTTTCAGTTATTGATTGAATTTAAATAAGTTTCATAATGTCCAACCCCGAAGAAAAAGTGACAATTAAACAAAAATATTGTGAATTGATATAATTTCAATAACTTTTTTTTCAATTTATTTTTTTTACAAATTTTTATGTTTACCTCAAAATGTAAAATTACATAAAAACAATATCATTCAAATAATTCGAGCATATCCATTACACTTATTTTTTTAATTTAAATTTAGTAATAATGGCAAATGGCAGCGAAAATAATGTAACACTACATTTTTTTACGCTTTGTTTATTTCTTGTAAAAAATACAAGTAAATAATTTCATAGAGATTCTTCGACATGTACATTTTACATGTAGGTAAGCTTATTATAATACTAATAATCATCGTAATGAAAGCCAAACAACTGTGAACTATGACTGGAATATTGTTCGAAGATGAAAGAAAATGAATAGATACTGATCGATAAAAAAAAACTTTTGTATATTTTTTTCTAATTACATCGTCATTAAAACCAATATTAAATTAAAAAAAAAAAATTGACCAAGAAAGTGTGAAAATTCAACCAAAAGATAAATGTTTTAAAATAATTTTTTATTTGATTTAATTTTAATGTGTATTAATTTACAAATAAAAAAGATTTTAATCATAAAATCATAAGCATTCACACATTTGGAGCACTTTCACGCATAACATTAAACATTGACCTGACACGACGTATAAATTACAACACTTATAAGTCATTCATTCATTCATAAAATAATATTGATTCAAATTAATTGAATGAAGAAAAAAAAATAGACAGGAAAAAGAGAATGATCAATATAAATTAATGTAATTGTTGTTCAATCAATGAACTTGCATTCATCAAGCCAATAAAAAACAAATTAATTGTTTTAACTCTAACAAATAAGTAATAAAAATTTAATTGAACTTTAATGTTTTTTTTATATTTTATTTTTGAATTTAAGTTTTATTGTCATGTTGCGTTAGAAAAAATATTAAAACAATTAACATTATTTTTGTTTAATTTACAAAGAAAGTGAAAGTATTGTTTTTGTTTATTTTTTTTATCAAATTACTCAATGAATTCCCTTTTTATTGACTTATGTTTACTTAATGCATCAGTCATTTAATCTAATAATAAAATTTTATTATGAACTGAAAGTGATTGAATTGATGTGATGATGACATTTAAAATGATAGTTTACATTATTTTACAAAAAATATGAAAATAGGACATAAAAATGGAAGATGAGTGCATTTGAGTGTCAGTGACCAATGTTGCCTTTTATGAGTTTTAAAAAAACTGTGATCTGGGTCTATAAAACTTACTGACAGCTTTAAAAAATTGATATAAAAATTAAAATCGAAACTTCAACTGAATTTGAAATCTTATTATTGTCAAATTAAGTGAAGGATTTGGCAACAAAAGTTTAAGAACAGGAACTTTTTTTTTGTTCAATTTCTATACTTTACTTTAATTGTTTTATAGTATTTCAAAATGTCTTTTAAAAAAAATTGCAAAATTATCTCTTTACCGGTTTGTTAAACAGACGAAATAAATAAAGAGTTGGAACCTGCTAGAAACAATATTACTTATCCTATTTTAGATGATGGAAATGGCTCTTTCTTGACAGTTAGGAGATTCTACAAAATAATCTTTGAAGATCGTTTTTTATTTATGAAGGAAAAATGCGTTTCATATGCTAAAGGACAATTTATAATGCAGTTTTGTTATTCAAGGAGTCTTCAGTTTTTTGGTAAAAAATTTTGATTTTTCAATACCCAGCTTTTTTGCATCCCTTTAATGCTGGACACTTAGATATGTATATTGTATATGTCAACTGCTGACTTTAGTGTTTTGATGTTTATTCATATTGTTAAATAAAATGGAATATGATAAGTCTTAAGAAGTAGTTCTACTGTGTTTTTTTTTTGTTGAGAAAGTCGTCTACTAGTTCAGATATATATCTTAAGTAATGGAATGCATTAATGGAAGGTATACATTTTCCTTACCTTAATAATGAGCCAGCTTAACGACTGCATGCAAATATAAGTGTTTCCCATTTCACAGCTTCGTAAACTCTAATATGACATATCGGTTAAACGAACAGTTTTTGATCAATATCACTTTCCTATAAAACAAACACAATATGATTTATGAAAGCTTTAAGGAAATTCAACTTTGCTGAATGGAGTATATCATTTATTTAAGTCAAATAAATTATTTTTTAAAATAATAACTCTAATTTGAAAACGCCTGCAGTTGAAACTGATTTGGTCGACAGAGATCTTGGAAACTTACAGGGTTTTTGATGAATGCAATTTTTAACGTATTTTCTCTTAATATAGATAAAATTTTGGAATATTAAGGACACTCTTAGTCTATGCACATAACACGAGGAAGCTTACAGTATAGCAATATTTTTAAAGTGTTTTTTTTTTTAACGCTAGTCATGCCTATACTTATTGTGCAACAGAGACGAATCTTTCACACAAAATCTTCTCAAAAGAGCATTTTAATTACAAAACATTTGAAAACACAATAAAAAAATTACATTACGTCGCTAAAACATTGAACCAATGGACTATGTTACACCATTTACTGTAGACATACACCCACTTAGCCGGTTATTACTTCTCTTAATGTTTATAATGACGCATAAAAACTGCATTTATACAATTATGTATAAGTGATTACAGCATATATTTTTATAATGTTATGCTTAAAGAAAATATATGAATAAGCGAATAAAAACCGCTTATAAAATAACAATTCAAATAATAGTAAGATAGCAAAAAAAAACTATTTAAAATGAAACATCTTCAGTTCCATGTGTGTTTTTTTTGTAGCATAAAATGAAAAAAAAACTTACATCAAATCAACTTTTTATTTAAACTTTATTATCATTAACACTGTGCTAGATCCTATATGTTAAACTTAAACTTTTTTTTTCAATTCAAGTAAATTATAAAATGAAATGAAATGATGAAAAATACTTGTTTTTATCATATTTAGCAAGTTGCTCTCTCAAGTGGTTTTTTTTTTATTTCATCTCATTTCATTTCATTTGACTTTTACATACATACAAAAATTATAATAATAAAAATGATCTCCTGCAAAGTAAATTTTATCACCATTTTATGATTATTTAAACAAATATTGTCCTTGACTTACAATCATCTCAATCAAGATGATGATCCACACCACATATGTCAATTTTTACTTTGTTTCTTTTTGGTATTAAAATTAAATTTAAGTCTGGTGCAGATACAGAGATGTTTGCAGTAAATGATCCAAATAATAATGCCACCACATTTTGAAATAATAATAAATTTATTATTTTTTTTTTTTAATTTTATTTCATTATTGCAAATGTGGCAGTTTTTTTACTTTAATAAAAAAAAAAAAGTTAATATAAACATATATGATTTTTATTTTAATTGTCATATATGTGGGACGCAAAGTAACATATGTTTATTTTAATTTTATTACTGTTCAATTTTTTAAAGTTTTTTTTTTGGTTGGGTGTAAATTTGGTAAAAAAAATTGTAAGAAAAATTAAATGAAACGTTTGCAATGAAATTTAACCACAATTGAACGGGAAATTTTCAAGCAAAACTGACTTGTACAGCGGAGTCGGATTTTCTTTTTTTTTATTGATATCAATTGTAACACAATGACCTTGTACATTTGAATGAGCTTTTTCACTGAGCCAAAGTTAGATGGACGACATCGTCCAAGTTAAAAAATTCAATTTTACAGAAAATTTCCAAACCCTGAAATACAAAAAAAAACTTGGTTTTCATTCAATTTAAATTTAAATCGATATTTTGTTCCAATTTAAAATATAAAAAAAACAAATGAGTGCAAAAATGTTACTCTAATAAATAAAACACTTGGTCATTTACACCTTCACGTAACAATACAAATAAAATATTGCTGATGCGCCTTACTTATGTCTTGCAGTCGCGATTTGAACCACACCTCGATTTTATTTCAACTGTAATTAGACACCGGATATTTAGTTATACACTTTTTGTTTTTTTCTGTATTAAAATAAAAATAAAAATATTTTTTTTTAACTTTAACATGTAATTTAATAAATAAATTGCTTACCTTTTATTGATTACTGTGCGTTTAATTTTTTTTGGCTTAGCTACAAAAAAAATAAAATAATATTAATAATGATAATTTAAATGTTTTTTTTTTTCACACTGAAACGTTTTCCGGTAAAGTAAATTTTGGATAACTTGAATTAGCGGTTAATATTATAAAAAAATGAAAGTTTATGATAATTGTGATGTACATGAGCAACAATTATAATTATTAACACATATTTTCCAACACTTTTCATGTAATTGATCCAATTATAGATCGTTATCCCTTTGCTAAACTGTTTTTTTCTTTATCTTCATATGGCTTCTATGTATGATGATATAATTTGTTCTATTTTCCTTATTTTCTTTACAGATATCTCTACATAAAAGGAAATAGAAATCAGAAATCGAAATGGCAGCAATAGTTTATGGAGGTAGTCCACGCCATTCAAGTGGTCGATCTCATTCCCAGTCACAATCAAATTTACAACAATCGCCTTATCGTCATCATCACCATTCAAGACAATTGAGTGATCATTTTTGGGATAAGAATTCAAAGCGTAAATCGGCTGTTGAAATGTTAGCTGAAAGTAAGCCATTTTATGTCAAATCTGAGATGGTCCTGGATCGGCATCAGCAGTTAAATGTAAGAGGAAGTAATTCGGCGTCGTCTTGTAAGTTTTTAATTTGAATTTAAATGAAATGAATAATTTTTATTTGATTTTTTCCCTCATATAGTCATGTTATCACCATCACGCACACTCCCGCCTCAACAAAGTCGGTCAACAAGTCGTCGCAGTGCATCATCGGGTTCAGATTTGTTACAAACCAAATTACGAAAATTACTGAATGCTGATGGTAAAATGATACAACACCAATCACAGCATCACCAGCTCTTGACATCTCCCGAAATATTGAGTGGAAATAAGTATGGGCATCATCATCGTGATACCATGATTGGTAAATATGACACGTATCATGGTGCAAAGAGTTTGAGCATGTATCAGTCTGGTAAGAATTACCAGCAACAATTGACGGTGCATCCTGAACCCCAAAGTGACGTTTCCGTATTTTTCCCAAGTGCATTTTTATCCCCACAATCACTGCCACCACATCCTGTCGTTGATGATGATTTATATTCGTTTGCCATTGATGGTGGCGGTGGATCTGGAAGTGGTGGTGCTGGTAGTGGTCTAGTCTTAACGGATGATTATCGTGCAATAAGTCCACCAGCTGAATATGCTGAGCATCATAGTAAACCTTCAAACAATAAAGGATCATCCGGTAATAGTAGGTATGATTATCAACGGTCATATTCACATGGACAGGCGGTAGTTGAAACAGATGAAGATGAACAACCATATTCACCTTCATCATATAACATAAATAGTCATAAATCACTTCCAGATTTGCATTCTCAAATTAGTCGACACTCACCACATAGTGAGGCACTGAGTTGTTGCAGTCGTGGCAACAGATCTGGAAGTAGTTCATTTAATCGTGATTCTGGTGGTTCATCCGGACATTACACACATCGATCTGAACAACAACACCAACAACAACAATTAACAGAAAGTGGAACTCTAGTTGGAACAATGACTGATTTTCGTAGAGATTCGGGTAGTTCAACGCAACACAGTGGAAATTCATATTATGCATATGGAATTCCACCGCTACGCTATGATTGTATAGAATGTACTAGAATTCGTGATGATGCAGATAATTTGCTCAATTTTACTACACCTGAAGTCCCTGAAGCATTCCAAGATGATTACAATGAGAAAAAGAAATATTACGATGATCGAAATGAGACACGACAATATTATCACACAAGTCATAAAAATACTGAGAGAGGAGGTGGACCAACATCGTTATCACCCTTATCTCCATTAAGTCCTTTATCGCCACACAATGATGTCATAAGTCCTCCCTTAGGCACATTTAAACGCCAAAAATGTCTTCGATTTAAGACACGAAGTCGATATTCGGCATCACCTCGCAGCAGTCACACAGCAGATGATGATTTGGACGATGACAAGAAGCCAATTTTACGCTCAAAAAGTGATATTAGTGATAGATATTGGAATCGAAATGTACCAATGATGGACCAACATCACCAATCTCACCAATCCCAACATCATCATAGTCAACAATCACATAACACCAGATTGTCACGTGGCAAATCTGACAGTTTAAATGAATTGGAAAGATTTTTCGATCGTCTTGGATTAGATGATAAAAATTTCCAAGAACACATTGCACCAAAAAATAAATCAACTTACTCTAGTGATAACGAGTCAGATCACTCAAGTACAGTCTTCTTCTCAGATGTTAGTACAGATGACTCGACAAGACTTCCCGATAGTACAGAAATTCAAGTTAATCCGGCACTTTATCGACCAAGTGAACCACCGTCAATTATTGAACGGAATGCTCGCATCATTAAATGGTTATGCAACTGCAAAAAAGTGCAAATGCATTAAAACTTTAAACGAATCTCACTGGTTTTTTAGTTTTCAATAATAATGTAAAATACATCGAATCAAATTTAAAAGAAATGCTCATAATTTTACTCAAATAATAACATCAATTTAGAATAATCGTACATTTTAGTAACACAAACTCTTAAAAAAAAAATATTACACTGTAGAACAAATTTTTTCGAACAAAACTAGATTCAATTATAAATGTTGACGATTAAATGTAACTCGAATCTCATTTAATTTTAACATATATCTCATGAAACAGAAACAATTCGAACTATTACTTAAAAAAAATCATACTCTAAAATAAAAATAAAAAAAATTTACTTAATAGAAAATTAAATTAATAATAATTTCGATCGATATAGAAATAGAATCCATATTTAAACAAAATATAAACAAATAAACAAATATATATTTCAATCAAAAAAAAAAAAAAATAAAACACGATAAAAATTTTTGTTAAAACTAAAAATATTTAAATAAATAAAATTAACTGAAAAAAATTGTAAAAAAAAAACACTTCGAATAATAAAAAAATAATTGAAAACCGTGGTGATTCTTAGAACATTTAACACAAAACAAACCCATTTAGGTATTAAAATGTAGAGAAAAACTTATATAATTTCGATATAACGTAATATTTGGTGTCTATTTATGAATAATTATTATACACATAAATTAAAAATTATTATGATAAAATTTGACGAATTTTAAGTAAAATTTTTAAGTTGAATGTTATGATTATGATGAGAAAAATTTAATTGATAACACCTTTTTGGTCAAAAAAAAAAAAAATTCTATGCCTTAAAAAATTATGATTCAGTTTAAAATTTATAATTAGGGGTGCGCTGTTAAATTTGAAAAGATATGGGTTTTATCAGAGCCGGATATAGGAGGGATCGAGAATGGATCGAGCTTTCGTGTCATTTTGAAAAAAGGGGGTTTTGTGGGCACAATGGGTCCGAGTACAGACTTATAAAGTTCATTCTCTTAATCTGAAACAAGGGCCTTTTGGCAGGATCGAAAAATCAAAACAATCACTTGGGTTATTTTTTATTCGGTATTCATTTCATTTCATCCCAATAGACACAGGGGGGGTGGGGGTATTGGCAAAATACCGTATCTGGTCTTTGCTTTTTTTTTCACCAGATAAAATGACGTGGATTCAGTCACTTAATATGAGCACCAGGGTAAATGTAGAGGAAGATAAAAGCTGGATGAGGAAAAATTAACAAGCCAATAAGATCAGCCCTAGCTCAACTAGGGTCGGGGTACTCAACAATTGTCTGAGCCACATCGAACTATCTATTGTCAACACCTACCCAAACTGTAGTGGCTCGTTGCACGATGTGGCACATTTGTTTCATTGTCCCAGCAACCCAGTCCAACTGACAACTGACGACCTTTGGCTCCACCTAAAGTAGGCAGCAGAATTCTTGGGCTCAATTACTAAGATTTAGGCGAGTGTCGAAATGTCGCTACAACAACAACAACATAACCTCTCAATAGTTGTCATACGGAAAAGCATATTTCCTTAATCTTTCCTTGTTCGTAGAAAATTTGATTGACTGAACTTCGAATTTAAAAGCTTAGCTTTATTTGACAGTCAAATTTCACACCATTACCAGAAACGTCAAGTGACGAACAACAAATTTTCAATGAAATCCATGAGTTATCCAAAAAAACATTTAACAGCATACCCCTAAATTAACATGAAAATTATATATACGCACCAAATATTGTTTGATTTTCCTTACAAAAATTTCTAATTAAATCCTCTTCCAAAATTCAAAGATTCAATGATGAAATCATTTAAAATTAAAAATAATTATTTATCCATGTTTGTTTTTGAAATATTATGATAAAAAATTATAGTTCAATGCTTATAAAGCTCAAAAAAAATGAACCTTAAATTGCCAAATATTCAGTCTTTTATAAAATTTTATATTATAAAATTGTGTTAATAAAAAAAAAATTATTTGTATTCCTAAATGTGATCGATTTGTAAAATTATTCAAATGTTATTATGATTATTATCCTTTAAGTTGTAAACAAAATTTATTTAACAGATTTAAAAGAAAATACGAAATATTTCACTTGGAACCTTGAGATGAAAAAATTAAAATAAATAAAAAAAAAAATCTTAAAAAAAACTTATATAAAGCTAGTCTAACAATAAATTCTAATAATTACTATAATTATTATTAATATGATTATTAATGAAATCAATTACATAAATAATTGAAGTAACTTTTAATTATTTTGTCAGACTAATAAAAAAAATATAAAAATTAAATGCATTAAATCATTTAAAAATTTGTTTCATTACGAAAATATCGTGGAATTGTTTTTAATGAGGTAAGAAATCATCATAAATTTTTTTTCTTGAATATTAAATTTATTAAGAACTATTTTTTTTAAACATTATCAAAGTTTTGAATTAAAATGGCTTCAATTTCGCCAGAGTATTATTTTGCCTCAATCCTGCTCGCCTTACTCTCCGCCAGTATTCTTTTGTGTTTGGGTCTAACTCTGAAATCGGTTTTGGTGGCCCGGTATGTAAATTCCATAACCAATCAGGATACTCGGAATCTGGTTTCAACTGAAATTTTAAAAACATAAGGGAATGAAATTTCAAATTTGATATTAACTGGAAATGTAATCAATGTCATACTTTGATATCCTCTCCTTTAACATTAATGTTGCTACCACACACGTAATTGACTAATTTTTCTGCATCTGTCTCAACTGGAAGAACTTTTTTCTCTACAATTGGTCCTAATTTTCCTCCTTTCTTGCCACCTTTTAATCCACCAGCTAATTTCAAAGAATTAAGGTTAAAATGTAAAAAGTCTCATGTAAAATTATTGTCAAATTCGGAATTTACCTGCTGCTGGTTTGGCAAATGTCCGAACAATATTCCATGTGAATGTATTTTTGACTAGTGATATTCCTAAGAACCGATTTATTATTGACATTTTATTATTTTGAATTAAATTACAATTTTTTTAACTTCAATGAAATTTATGAATGGATGTTTTTTATTTGTAAAATGTATTGTTTTGATTTTTGCTGTCGTTTCATGTTAAAATGACAGATACTCAGTTGAATAGTTTGCTCACTGGGAATTTATTAGATTTGAAATTTTATTTCCCGTTACGTAAATGGTGGGTATTAAATATTAATGATAAAATAAAAATATTTTAAATGAAAAATGGCAAATTTTTTGACAAAACATGAAAAAATCGTTATTTAGAGCTTACTCACCTGAAAAATTTTGAAATTTCTACGGCCATCAAAAAACCCAGCATAACTGGTAGATATCATTTTCATGTAATTTTGAGTCATTCTATAAATAATTTTATATGAATTGGTTTTGAAAGTATGTCGCATTAAATTTTCGTTTTAAAATCATGAAAGACTTTGATAAGCACTAACACTCGCAGGCTTAAAAACAAGAAAAAAAGAAATCCCATATAAAATACCAGGCGTCTCCATTTTTTACATTCCATAATAGGCAGATCTTTTTAAAATTAATTTAATGGGCATTTTTAATTATAAATTCAATGACTTATTTGTGTTCCTAAACAAAATTAATTAGAAAACAATTTTTCTAAGAAGCTAGAAGGAAAATTCCAAATACGCCTAAAAAGCAAGAGAGAGAGAGAGAGAGAGTAAATCCCCCAAAAAATTAATTATGATTCGAGAAAAATGTTTAATGCAATCCCATCGTTTTACAAGTTAATCAATCCAGACATAATTTCTTTTCTTTTCCATTGTAATTAATAATCAGAAATTACTAAGACCACATTAAATGTCATTAAATTAGGTGCCCCAAGCAAAAACAAATAAAAATTGCATTCATTATTCAACAAAAATTATTAATGATTTGATATTATTAATAGAACAGAAGAGAAATCACAGAACTTTACATTACTTGAATTTGAAAATATGTTCAAATTATCAATTCATACAATACACGCCTTCATACAGCATGTCCATAATAAGGATCATACCAGTCATGCCATGCTTTTTTCATGCTATCGTTAACTAATACGCATGCATATCGCTACAATAATATGAATGAAATCATAAAGAACTATATAAAGAAGTGAAATAATTGACTGTTGCTCACTTTTCAAAAAGAACTTGAGAGTAAACGATCATTTGAATAAAAAAACATTAAAGATTAAAAAAAATTCAGTGTAAAATGAAGTTTAATTGTTAAAATATTTAAGTTTAAGAAATAACCACAAAATGTGATTTAAATTATTATTACAAAAAAAAATATTCATATTTCAATTCAATACACTTTTCAATAAAAATTTTAAAGGTAATTAAATTCAAGTAAAGTTTTAAAAAATCATAAATGAGAACTTCGATATAAACTCTAATGAAAATCCATGAAAACAAGAGAAAAATTTATGTGGGAAAAGTTTAAAAAAAAAGAAAAAAATTAATTTATCAATGAAAAATATGAATAACAAAATTTCATACTCTTGTTTTTTTAAAAACTTTTTTACTTATTGTGTTTTGTTGAAACAAATCAATCACAATTCAAATTAATTTTTTTTTTTTGGAAAGTTGAAGTACTTTTCAGTATTATTTTTTGCTGTTATAAAAATTTGATAAAAATTAACCCATAGTAGCAGAAAAAAAAAATTCCTTTCTTAATTCAATCCAATTCTATCAATTCAATTCAAATTCAATCTTATTGATTTTCATTATTTTTCAACGATATAAAATTGATGAAAAAAATTGATAGACTTAAGCCAAACTGGGTTACTCAATATTTTAATCAAATTTATTGTTTTACTTATGGCTAATTAAACAGATGTTAACTTTTGTGTTTGTCTTCGAAAATAAACTTTGAATTATTTATTTACAAATAATTTTGAAATGAGCAATTATCTTTAAAATGTCATGAAATTGATAATTTTTTGTTTAATTTAAATGAACTACGAATCAGTGGTGGATTGGTCATACAGGCGATCTGGCAAATGCCAGAAAGACCGCAATCGATCGTTTTGTTGAAGTTAAGTTTAGCGCAAATTAAAAAAAAAAATCATTTAGAATGCCAAGGCCGTTAATAATTTTCAATCCGCTCCTTTACCATTGAGTGGTTTTGAATTGTGCTGTTATTTAGAACAAATTATAATTTTAGTGCATTTCGTAAGAAAATGTCCACTATTACAAACTGGTTGTCCGCTTTCAATCCGTATGCTGTCACTCATTGTGGTGCATATCTCAAAGTTTGGGCTCCAGAGTCTGAAAACGGAAAAAAATGTGAGAAAAATTTCTGATTTTATGTTCGATATAAAAGCTAATAAGGATTAACTTTAACTAATTAACTTTGAAATTATTAAAAAGGCCGTGTAACCAAAATGGTCGATTTTTTATCACTATAGCTTACTAAATATTTCCCATGTAAAATTTAATTCAATTTAATGAATCGAGTCCCCATTTATTGTTTTCTCATTATCTACAATAAATTATAGCAATTTAACCTTCATCCTGTCCAGGGCCTTTTTTGTCCCTGTAACCGTATAAAATAAATATTCAGCGATTAAGTTTTTTCGTTAAATAGTGCTTCAATTTTACAAGACTTTGTCATCTGAATATATTTCATACAGAAAATTTAGGGTAACCGACCTTTTCGAATACTAAATCCCATAAAACTTAACTAAGCTTTCAACTGAGGACAGGATTTGAAGCGGATTATTCTTTAGACTAAATTTTTAATTGCACAATGATTCTTGACTCCACTGGCTTCGACAATCTGGACTTTTGGGTACGGCTTCATGTGTGGCTGCATTTCAATTCAAATCTGGTTTTTTGATTATTTTTTTATGAGACATCCCTTCTTGTATAAACTCGTCTCTGCACACAATATGGTACAGTTGGTTGTTCGATAATCCTTCAGGTTTCTGTGTTTTGTTGTCTTTTCAAATCTTTTTCAGGTGTTAAACTATGAATCTATATGTTGGTAATTTGATTCTCGTTTCGTCAATGAAAGTTTACAAACTGAAATGTTTCTTTTTCTGACACTGCTCAATTTGAATTTAATGCCAGCTAAAATCTTAGATCATCTGCGCCACAGTTATAGCCTGAGTCCTAAAAATTAACATGATCAAGTCATTTTAATTGTGAATTTATACAGGTGTATTTCCCACCTTTAAAACTTCTAAGATAAATAAACAAATGTTATTTAATTTTAAAGAAATATTTTTCCTCCAATGAATGTTAAATATAAATTCCTTCATTGTCACGACAACGACTATCACATTGATACTGAGTGCTTCCAAAACGACCTCAAACTAACTCCAAGCAATATCAACATTCAACAGAAACTGATTTTTATTCATCCTAAGCAAACTTGATACTCCACGTTGTTTAATATTTTAAAATGTGGTTACTTCCATAATATAATGTGAATCATAATATTTACAAATCATGTTGATTCAAAGGGAAATCAACTTTCTTACATTAGCATAATTTACAAATATTTACTTAAATTTAATGTTAATTTGCAGTCTTATGCTATAAATAGCTTTTCCCTAAATTCATTCATGTTTTTTTTGCTTCATTTCTAAGAAAATTTAAAATATTTTTATGGACAGAGCTCAGGTGGAATTCAAACCTGATAAAATTACTACATTTCATCACTTATGTAATTTCACACCGATATGTCAATCATTTTTGGAAGTACATTATCGATATGAAATTATAATTGAATGAGTGATGATGATCTTTCACTTTTGTCTTATATTTCAATTTATCGTGGGAGTTTTCAAAGTGTTCTGAGAATTTTGTTTATCAAAAAAAATTATTAAATTCATAAAAAATTAACGCAGAACATCATCATTAATTTTAACTTTAATTTTTTTATCATTGTTTTTTTTTATTTTTTTACGTGTTGATTCACATTCCCCAAAAGATCGTATGATTAAAAAATAATAATAAAAAAGCTCCATGGAATGTATAAAAGAATTTGTTTTTTTCATTTAATTCATAAAAATATTTAAAATATAAATAGATTAAAGAAACAAATTAAAATGTAATTTTATGAGAGGAGTCATGTAAAATGTATTCAAATGTTTACAGGTGAATAATAGATAACATATTTAAAAGTCGTTTAATTTAATTTAATATGTAATAAAAATAACATGAATTACAATTTCTTCTCAAGCTCCCTTGGGATATTTTCTTCTATTAATATTCAGCCAAAAATTATGATAATTTTGAATTCAAATAAAAAATTTGTTTTTTTTTTATTTTTTACCTATTAGTATTAAAATATTAAATAAAATAATATTCCATAAATGAAAAGTGCGTGTGTGCTTGTCGTCATATTATGAAAATCGTAGGATTTGATTTGAGCTATGACTAGTAAGCACTTGTCTCTCTTCTATTATATATTTTAATGTATTAGGAAAATTAAGACCTTAGCAAAAAAAGGTTAATTTATGATTAGGTACATTGATAATAATGCTGGAAGACAAATTAAAGGAATTGACTTGAAATTGAATATTAAAATATTTTTGTTTCACTCTCTTAATTTTATTAATAGCAGACTGATTAAATATTCTTTGCAAGTGTCTTAACGGGTCAGCGATTATTCATTTTTAATGTTCTATTTTTGAATATTATTATTCTACCCAAATGTGTGTTTTTCAAGTCTAATATTGATTTATAATAATTATTCTGATATGAAAAAGAAGCGACTGCTTTGGATGACAGGATAAAAACTTAGGTCCAATGGTGGTGGTTCGCAACATAAGTGACTGTGAAGGGTAATGCCATCATAAACATTTTTTTTACACATCGTAAGAAAAAAATGCACTATTACAAATTTTAATTCGCCATCACTCCAATATTTACCTAATTCGTGATTTTAGAAAGTTGCTGAAAAATGGGTATGCACATTTGGCCCGTTCCCAGATCTCGATGCTGTTATTTCTTTGTAGAAAACCATCCTTAAAAATTTGATCAATATAATAATTTAGGGTTGGGCTTCGTCTCAGGAAATGAGCATCAAATTCTAAAATTTAAAAAAAACCGTTTATTTTTTTAAATCACGTGGCGTTTATTTCTTACCATATAAAATTCCGTCCTAGCATCCACTCTCAGAAATTTGGTTCTTTGTTACAATTTTTTAAAACTTTTTAACTGCAATAATCTCGATTTTTTCATATTTTCAGAATAATTAGACTGGATTCAAGTCAAAATATTTTCAGAAATAACTCTTCGATCGAAATACACTTTGTGGCCTCAAAATTTCTCTTAATAAATAAATAAATAAATATGACCTTGATCACAAATTTCCGTAACAAAATAATAATTTACATAATTTCAAAGGAAATTTTCTATTTTTACATTTATTTTTTTTATAATTATAATTTTACATCTAAATCTACAAACTAATCATCATATAACAAACAAAAGTTTTATAACAACTTAAAATGTTTACATATTTTTCTTGTTTTTTTTTTCAAATATCATGAAACTTACACTAACACCGCTTTTGTTTACAAAAGTTTTTCACTTTCATAATAGTTTTCATCAAAAGTCAAGTCTTAACGCTATTCAACGTGATTAGTTTTGCAACATATGAATTGAAATAATCATTATAATAAAAGGTCAGATTCATTTGTTACATTTTCTATCAAAGAACAATGGATGCAACAAATGAATGTGGTTGAACATTGATTTTCAATCTAACTTTTGTTTTCATGCACAACTGAAAGTAAAATGTGCTTAATTTTAATTTGAAATTTCTTAGCATAATAATTTTGATATTTTTTTTTGTAATCTCATTTTCACATGCATTACAACTTACATAAAATTAATTTACTTAAATCTTAAAGGTTTTTAAGTTAATGTCATATTATTTGTACTTTACTATCATAATTTTTGAATAAAATTAAAATTTAATTGATATAATTTAAAAATTTTAACAAATATTCGTTTTTTTTTACTTGGATTCATCACTGTCATTTTCTTTTAACATTTTAAAAGGAAAATTTGGAGCAAAAATTTTAAAATTTGAATTTTAAAACCAAATTTTTAACGAAACAAGTTTAAAATCAAAACAAACGAGATCATTTTCTGGGAACTTAATGTTAGGGGGGGTATGAAAATTAAAATTTGTCATTTGGCTCTCCGGTTATGTGTTGAAAATTAAAATCAGAAAAATAGTTTTCTGACAAAATGTTCTCAAGCTCAAATTGGAATAAATTTAAACTTTTTGACATAAGTTCATTTGATTGATGCTGAAAAGTAATTTTTTTGGTTAAAT
Organism: Culicoides sonorensis; assembly: GCA_900002565.1. Classification (NCBI taxonomy): domain Eukaryota; kingdom Metazoa; phylum Arthropoda; class Insecta; order Diptera; family Ceratopogonidae; genus Culicoides; species Culicoides sonorensis. The sequence goes on along the minus strand of LN483515.1, from coordinate 111,587 downwards.
TTTGATTGTAATATTTAATTTTTTGTTTAAATTTCAATAAACCTTGAGATAAATGTTTGCACTGTAAACAATTTGGCGGAGGTCATGAACGACTTCACATATATCCGAATAATCATGAATTTGGAGTTTAAATACAATTGTACGTAAATCTACGTAATTTGGAACGTATTTGTTGAAATCTGGAAACTGGTTTAAATGGAAACGATGAAAATGTGAGTAAATTCCAAGGATTTGAAATGACTTACATAATTTTCCATGAATTGTCCAGTGAAAAAGTATTGTCCTTCCTTTAAATTCAATATTTTGTTCAATAAATATGAATTCCAGTTGTTGCAATGATTTTCATTATCATCATTATTCCAGATTGATTTCAGTACCGACATCTTTGTATAATCGTCGATATCCAAAGTGCGCTTCTCTGATTTGCGGTATATTTTGGAGATTGATTCACTGGATTGGGGCACATCATTCATTAAATATTCAATTTTCATAACGCTCTCAAATGAAGAGTCAGAATCACTCGAAGCACGTGGTGGGGAGTCCTTAACTTTTTGTAACGGATCATAGACTCCCGTTTTCAGATAAGTTCCTGTCTCGCAGTTTCCATTCACAGTCACTTCAGGGTTCTTGTTACTATTACCATAGTTTCTTGTTGGTGTGAGAACGGCCAAATCATTCATGGATCCACCACTACTCGAATTACTGCTGTTATTCAAGGCATCATCCTTGTGAAAATTATAATTATTATTTCCATAATGGCTCGTACGTTGACTGCGTTGAACCAAGTCATCCAAATTTAAAAAAGATTTGATAATTTGATCAATAAATTCAATTGTGGATTCCTGCCACTTCTCAAATGATTCACAAAAATGCGGGGAGTATGCTGATCGGACTTTTTGTAAACCCTCCGATTGATTGTTTACATAGTCTTTGATGATGATCCATGCATTGATGATACGTGTGAGCACAAAAATAAAATCTTTTACGGCCCAGGATACACCTTGCGAATTAATATTGGCAATTACATTATCAGGACGTAATAAATCTTGCTTGAGACGAGCACATAAACTATCAATTTTCTTGAAACACGGGCGTTTTTGATGAGTAAGAGCAATACGTTCGCCAGCATCACATCCATATAAAGCTATTTTGGTCAACTCATGTATTTGCTCCTTCATATTTGGGTGATATGGAATAAGTGGAGTATCTGGAGTGTCGTAACTAGTTGATGCTTGTGCTTCAGAGGCCTGATTTGGAATAAAGTTATGAGCAGGAGATGAAAGAACATTATTGTTGTTGGGTGGAATGAAATTCATCTGGGCATTGATTTGCATCATTTTTGCTAATCTATAATTAAAATATTTATTAAAATTAAGAAAAATCAACAAATTTTTACAGTTAAACTTACTCAATGTGTTGTGGCAAACAGTAAAACTGCTGCAAATTTGGTACAAACATGGAAGGCAAAACTGCGGCAGGTAACATCATCAAAGGAACATCTAATTTAAAATGAAACGAATTCAACAAATTTAATATGCTTCTTATTCAATGGACTTACTTTTATCTGGCATGTGAATTTTCGGGGCTTCAGGACTTGGAATCATTTTAATTTAATTTTTTTTATAGACTTTTTGTAATAATCAAAAATTATCAGTTTAAAATTTTAATGGCTGCACCATGCGTTAAACTCAAGTAGGGATGTGAATCGTGAACTTAATCAAAAATATTCATTAGACAGTGTCACTTTTTCAATACAATCAATAATTTTTACTTCTTATTTGTTTACTTTCAGCTAAATTTTATCTTAAACACTAGAAAAACATCATAAAAAAAATGTCAAAACTCATTGTCAACTGTTTTGTCTATTTCACTTTTCTATCTCTCTGTGACTATGCAATTGCCCTTCCTAAATATGACTTCAATCAAGATTTGCTCCTGATGAAAAAGTTAAATGAAGAAAATATTGCATTACCTGAATATGTGGAAAATAATATTCCTTTGGAAAAATCACAAAACTTATTGGAAATCTTAATGAATTCAAGGTTACCAGAAGATGAAGCTTATGTACGATATTTCAAGAATCCGAATCAGATCCCGTCACCAAGTAGACCGGACTGGTACAACATGTACCAATATGGAAAAAGGAATTCAAATAGTTGTAAGTTGATATTTTTATATTTGTGTAAATGAATTTTTCAATTAAATTTTTGTTTTTTCAGACATGAGCATGTGTCACTTCAAGATATGCAATATGGGGAGAAGAAAAAAATTCTAAGATCAAAATGGGTCAAAGTGAATTCATTTAGTAGCTCAAAATTATATCTCAGCTTATGAAAAATGTTTTACGTATTCGATAATTACTATTCAGTATTAATATTATTATTATAACATTGTAATGTATATATGAAAATAAAATTTATTAACATTTAATTCAAGGATTTAATTATTTTGCCTTGTCTTGAGGATTCATTTCTAAGATAAAGCTCAAATTTGGGTTAAACTTAAGGGGGTTCAAAATTCACTGTGGTCTGAGATCTATGCCGTTTAAAAAATTGATCTGAAATCAGAATGTAAAGCCTTGAAAGGTTAAAACAGGTAAAATCAAATATTACGACTTTTAAATCACAGAAATTTCAAAGGTGCTGCAGGAAATCTTATCAATCACGTTTTTGCATCATAGTGTCTTAATCTAACCTTATAATTCATAAATCAAATTTTATTTTTTATTTTTATTTGGTTTGAACTCCTTTTAAATAAAAAAAAAAATAGAATCTCAAATAAAACAAAACTTGGGAAAATGTAACGGAAAATTCAAAAACTAACGTTTAAATGGTAAAATACGTTAAGTTTACGTTTTCACCACAATTCAACAAAATTTGTGTCAACAGGGTTTCTTTCTCCAGAATTATTTGAAACTTTTGACATCATTATCAAAGTGAAAAAAAAAAACAAAAATTTTAATGTTGTCTGTATTAATTTAAATTTAAGAAAATCACTCGAATAATACTTTTAACCCCTAATAACAAATATTCTAATGATATTAATGTGAATCTAATCTTGTGCAATATATTATTTACTCGTTATCTTTGAATTATATTAAAATAAAAAAGAAAAATCACAGTAATTACCAATAAATAAAAATATGGCAACTCAAAATATTGAATTTGCAACAGCAATGTCTGATTTTGCGACAATGTTTCCTGAATTTGATAGTGATGTGATTGAAGCTGTCTTGAGAGCAAATTCAGGTGCTGTTGATGCCACAATTGATGCACTACTGCAAATGAGCACAGATAATCATAATGAAAAATTACGAAATGAATTGGATTCGACCACAGACGGATCAGCTGTGGGAGTGAAAAATAGTCCTGCTGCAGGAACAAAGCCAAAAGTTAATAGTGAAAGTAATGAGACTGGTGTTAAAGGTAAGGTGATGACACAACTCAATAAAAGTAGTAGCACAAAACGATGGAATCCACCAATGTTAGGCCCTCTTCCACCGTCATTTCTAAGAATTGCTCCGACGCAATATGATATCAATTTGGATGATGAACAATTCGCGGAAATGTTACAAAATGAAGAATTTATGAATGAATTACGATGGAATAAGGTAAAATTATTAACTTCAATTCATATTATTTTAAGAATTTAATTCAATTTCATTTCAACTTTCAACAGGACTTTTTATCAGCCCTCGAAAAAGACAAAGTTCAGGATAATCTTGCATTTAAAGATCGTCTAAGAAACATGGGAAAAACTTCTCGAAAAAAATTCACCCAACTCGCTCGAATGTTCACATGGCAACGCAACAAAAAACCACCTGTAAATTCAGGGTTACTCCAAGAGGAGCAAAGTGATGAAGATACGGATCTTAAAATAAGAAAAAATTAAACCAAAAATATTCCTTTACAAAAAACTTAATTTTTATTATTATTACGATATTATTGTGAATTTTATTCAAATCTTTATGCCGAATTAGCAACCCGACTGCTGTGTATCTATACACATATTCGGTCGGTGTTTTTCAGTCGGCGGAGTTATTGTGAGTCGGTATTTTTATGGAGGGATTTTATAATATAATTGGAAATAGAATCTAGTCAAGTCAAAAAGTGATACATAATGAAAAAAAAATATGTATTTAATTAAAATTAAAAATGTTAACGAATTTTAATGGAAATTTATGATATAAGATGTGTAATGCAATGGTAAACTTTTTAATATTATTATCAATACATATTAGAATTAAATATGTAGAATCTTGTACTTTAAAGATTGAATTATAAAAACAAAAGAAATTAAAATTAAATTCAATAAAAAAAATAATTATAGTGGCCATAAATGCTTATTAAATTTAAATTAACGGTTTTTTTTCGGAGAAAATTAGAAATTTCAAATAACTCTGGAAGGTTTATAAAAGTGAATTTCAATGAACTTCAGCTCTTTGGGGCTTTATATGAAGAACTTTTGACCTGGTTTCAATGGAAAAACATAGTAAAGTTTAGACACAATTGTAAAATTTGAGAATTTTTGAGTCGTAATGGCTTTTTGACGATTTAAAGGCTCTGGGGTTCATTTGTTGAGCTGGACACCAAAATCACCCAAATGAGTCATTCTAGTATCTAGAATTATGGGCTGACAGATATATGAAAATATCACTGAATTAAACAATTTAACGGTTTTTAACGAAATTTGGTCTTTTTGAGTATTTAGAGCTCGAGGCCTGAATCCAATGCCAAAATCAATGATTGATGGTAAGTACTCATAAGCTTTTCTTTGAAACCCTCCAATTCACTACAAATTTGTACTAAGACACAGAAATCAATTGAAAACACCCACTTTTGATCATTTGGTTCAATTTTATTTTTATAACATATGTTACTTACATTAAAATCCCGTTTTAAATAAATTTTTCCTTTGATGCAAGTCCCAAATTTTAAAACTATTGACAAAATTCATGTAATAAATATGACAATAATTTCATCATTTTATAAATTTCTTATGATTAATTTGTTGTTAAGTTACATCAAGGTTGTAAATAATAATAGTGGTTAAACTCATCTAATATGATGCAATACCAATTCAGTGTGTCATTATTTAACAGTGTAAAACGTGTTAATTGTATGAATTCACTTTTTTTCATTTTAAGAATTAAACCTAACTTAGAAATTAAATTATTTTTATATATTTTTTTTATAAATGTAAACAGTCACACACTTAATCACATTCACACTTCCTTTATGGATTTTTTTTTCATTTTCACACATCCTCCATGGAATACTTTTTCTTAACGTTTATGAAGCACTTGTGTTGGCCAAATCTTCATCTTCAGGTTCTGAATCATCATTTTCAGCCAAGAGCTTCTTCAACTGGGCCACATCGATTTTGTCTGCTTTGGCGGCAGCTTGTGTCATAAAAAGATCTTTCAGGAATTTAAGTTCTTTGTTCAGATGCTCGATTTTTGTTTCAAGTTGCTTGTTTTTTGTTTTGAGTTGATTCACGCGAGTCATTGTCTCTTCAGTCCTTTTCTTTGATTTGACTCGACTGCGTTTCACTGCCTTTAATTAAAAAAAAAGAAATAAAATTAAATTAATTTGTATTGAAATTATTTTCATTATCAGGAGCACTTACAATGCTACACGTCATTGTGATTCGATTAAAATTTAAGTAAAATTACGAAAAATTGTAAAAACCGTACAAAAATCGGTTTAATTAATCAAAAATTGTTTTGTTTATAAATAAAATATTATTTTATAAAAAAGATTATATTAAAATATTATGACAACAATTCTAATTGCGCGTCTTTAGTCAACGACCAGTTCCTGAATTATGATCTTTAATTTCTTTCAAATTATGTTCGTACTATTCCACGATCGAATGTTGTCTGATTTGGTTTTGTAAATAAAAATAAAGTTAATAAACATATTTACTAGTTACGTGTATGTTTGAATATTCTTGATATATCTCGATACAATACTCAAAGCACGTCTACACAAATTTTCACACATTTTGGTTTGCTTATCAAAGATTCGGCAAGTATTTCATCATCCCATGTAATAGCAACAACAACAATAATAATAATAAAAGTTCTATGTGTGTGTATGTGTATCGATACAGATTTCTATGTGGTTGTATGTGATTGTATGGATATATAAGCAGAGAAATGAAAATAAACGATTAACTTGCATTGAAATTTTCCGCGATTTGCATTTAATTTTCATGACACCGCGAAAAAAATTTTGTTTCAAGGACGTTTGACAATGTTGAATCACAATAAAAATAATACGAGCCATGAAAGAATTTTCCAAGAAAAAAAAAGATGATTCAATAGTTGACGAAGATTGCATTTCATATACCTGATTATTTCGATCCCGTTTCTTCCTGTATTCTTCGCTCATTTCGTCTTCTTTTTTGGGTTTCTTACCCATTTTCCTTGTGTTTTGTGAAATTTTCAAGGTAATTAACGAATAATTTCACAATTAAATTTAATTAATTTCGATACAAATGAAAGTTTTGCTGTTTATTTGTAAATTTTTCCTTTTAACTGTCAAATCTCAGCTGACAGGTGTTTTGACGTTTCATGGTAAGATTATGAAATAGCGGTTATAATTTGGATGGAAAATTTTACTCATGTGTAATTTCATGATTATTGGAAATTGTGATGAAAAGTTAAAATTTCATTAAAAAGTATTTCAATTTTTATGATTTTTTTCAAAAAAATTTAGATATTTATTTAAATTTTTATTCAAGGTGGTCTTTTTCAATCAAAGGTACTCTCACTGAAAATCGTGCTCCATACACATGGTTTTGTTTATTTATATTTTTCGACTCCTTTGATTAAAATAAATAAAAAAAAATAATTAAAAAAGTATTAACTGCCTCTAAAATGGCAAAATCCTTTGAAAGTCTTGGATTATCAAAGTGGTTATTAAATCAGATAAAAAAAATCGGCCTTACATCTCCGACTCCAATTCAAGAAGCATGCATTCCATCAATTTTAGCCGGAAAAGATTGCATCGGAGCAGCAAAAACTGGTTCAGGTAAAACATTTGCCTTTGCCTTGCCCATTGTGGAGAAGCTTAGTGAAGAGCCAAGTGGATTTTTTGCTCTCATTTTAACTCCAACCCATGAATTGGCGTATCAAATTTCAGAACAATTTTTGGTGATCGGAAAACCGATGGGACTTCGAGTTGCTGTAATCTCTGGTGGAACTGACATGATGCTGGAGAGTCAGAATCTAATGAAACGTCCACATATTGTGGTAGCAATGCCCGGACGACTGGCAGATCATTTAACGGGATGTGATACGTTTTCATTTGATGCTCTTAAATTTTTAGTTGTCGATGAAGCTGATCGGGTTCTTAGTGGGAGTTTTGATGAAAATTTAAAGATAATTAATCAAAAATTGCCGGAGGATCGGCAGAATTTATTTTTCTCGGCTACATTGAAGGACTTTTTAAAGGAATCACAAGTTTTTCCCATTAGTAAGGATGTCATTGAATGGAGTGAGGAGTCGGATGTTGCAACTGTGGAGACATTGGATCAAAGATATATTTTATGCGCCGATTATGATCGTGACATGATCTTGATTGAAACACTCAGGGAATTTAAGGAAAAAAATGAACAAGGAAATGTCATTATTTTCACGAATACCAAAAAGTAAGTTCAATTTTTCATTTTCATATCAACATTATACTAATTTCATTTAAATTTCAGAGACTGTCAACTCATATCAATGACCCTCAATGCCATTGGATTCGAAAATGTTTGTCTTCATGGATTTATGCGACAGAAGGAAAGAGTTGCTGCCCTGGCCAAATTCAAATCAGGTCATATTAAAATTTTGATTGCAACCGATGTGGCGAGTCGTGGCCTTGATATTCCGAGTGTTCAGTTGGTTCTTAATCATAGATTGCCTAAATTTACGAAAGAGTACATTCATCGTGTTGGCAGGACAGCAAGAGCAGGACGAATTGGTTTAGCCATTTCAATTTTTAGATTTCCAAGGGATTTGGAATATTTGGCCGAAATTGAAACTACAATTGGAACCAAATTAGCGGAACATAAAGTTGATCGTAAGTTTAATATGGATAGAATTTCATAGAATTTCATTTATAAATATATTTTTTCAATTGTAGAACGCTTAGTTGAACGAATATTCATGCAAGTAAGTGTAGCTAAACGTGAGGCTGAAATGCAACTCGATACAAAGGATTTCGATGAAAGGATTCAAAATTATCGCAGAAAACGTTGGTTGGAAGAAGGCCTAGATCCAGATGTGGAGGAAGCAAAATATCGTAGGGAGCAGAAACGAAAATTGAAGGAAAGACGAAAAGCTCGTCAAGAGGAGAATATTCGAAGGAAAAAGGAACAAAACCCACTTATGCAGGACGATCGTTTCAAGGAAATCGATGCAAAAAAATTCGAGAGACCGAAAAAAGGCCAAAAAGTGAATAAAACTGACTCTACTCAAAACATTAAACAAAAATTGAAATTCGAAAAAGTAAATAATAAGAAAAATAAGAAAATTTCTTCATAAAACTTTAGTGTGATGTGTATTTTTATCTTATAAAATATAACAATTTCATGTAAAATATTTCCAAACATGTCACAGGCTGTTTACAGTTAAAATTCACTTTGGTTTACATTTAAAAAAAAAATCGAAAAACAAATTAAACATTTATAAGGAAAAAATTAAACTAAAATTTAGCGAGTATTTTGAAAGGATAACGCTATTTGTTTACAATTTTTATGGCAGCTGCTTCGAGTAAATGCAATTTTTCCCCCAAAAATTTCCACATTTAAATCACTCATTCATATTAACCGTTAATAAGGCATCACTTGGATGAATTTCCAACAAGGCACGTGTCCCGTCATTAAATGGATATGCAATACTTCCATCGATCACGAGTCCGGCATCAATGCATCTTGATTTCACGAAAATCGTTTTAGCAAATCCACGTGATTCAAGTCCCTTTGGATTTGGCCAAACTCCCACACAGATTTGTTCACGAATGGAATAACATAGACGTGGATCATCGGGAGGAAATACCAGGTTGTTGTTGAATTCATCAGCGATTTTTGCTGGATCGACGCCATTGAGGATGCTGGCTTGTTTTTTGAGGATATCAAGGAGTTCTTGTACATTTTTCTTTGTGAGCCGGTTGATGCTGAAATGGGAACTTTTTTGTATTAAAATTTTTTTGAAATGTAAATTTTATGTGAAATGCATTGAGGATCGTTACCTTGTATGCCACGAGGTTGAACCAGTCCCTGTGCTGACACATAAACCAGAACTTTTTGTTTTTGTTACTTTTTCCTCGTTGTCGATCCGTAAATGTAAGTGTGACACGCGGGCAGAAACCGTTTCTCCAATGAAAACCTGAAACAAGATTAAAAATTTTTAAATTTGAATTGAAATTCAGAAATAACTTACCTCATTCAATGCCAAATACGGTAGCATGCGTTTCGTGTCTTTGTGATGAGCTTCGTCAATTTTGTGTAAAATTGTTGGACCATCTATAAAATGATCCTTGTGATCTACTGGTCCTACATTGTACTCATGCAAGTCAATTGGATACGGAATGTTTGCGTTGTTACCTAAGAGAGTGATGCGAATACGAGACCGATTCATCCATTTAAAATCACCTGTCAGAATCTTTTTCACAGCATCTGGAATATTACTCGTATATTGCTTGGGCAACATCAGTCTCCCTTCAGATCGTTTTGGGTCACTATTAAAACCCACCACCGGTGTGTGTTGCCTCTCCGTGAACGATGGACTTGCCCTGCCAGCTGCCAACAAGAAAGTTCCATCACCACCAACTGGCACAATGATGTCACCCCATTTCAAGTGATTGTCCGGACAAATATTCAATCGATTCACCACTTTCACATCAACTCCCTGATCTTTAAACCCCTTTGCCACCTCAAATTCAATATTTTTATGCAAGTTATGATAATACAAGAGTGCTTCATAGTCAGTGCCACGATTCCTTAGAAATTTCTCCAATTCCTCTTCATTCATAATCGGATGTCGGATTTGTTCAAATTCATATTTCGTCAATTTGCTGACAATCAATGCCCGTCGTGGACGAAATTTGGAAACAGGAACTTTCGATTCAGGTATGATCGATGTGGCCGTACAAAAATTTGCTACTTCTAATGATTTTTTGCATCCTATAAATATAACATTTAAATTAAATTCATCATTTAATTGAAAGGTTGCATTGAAATAAACGAATAACAAAAGGAAAATTAATTCAAGTTCAAAACCTGACTCTGATTCACATTGAAATCAAAACAAATCAAAGTCGTCACAATTTTTTTTTGTATGAATTATTTTTTACAAGTAATAAACAACAAATTAAAATTAAAAAAAAATTCACTTGATTAAATATTGTAAGAGATAAAAAAAAGAGTGACGATTCTTCTTTTTTTTTTTGTTCAAATAAACAAAAATTCCTCTTATCATTTTCATACAAATTTAAAGTGAACTGAAGAACAAACAAAAAATGCATATTAACTTCAATGGAAATTCTTTTTGATTACAACAAAAAATCTTCACCGGATTGAAAGGAATTGAATTATTCCTTTAATTTTGATGGTTTTTTATATTTACCTAACAATTTACGATAAATTCTATTTGACTTAATCATTTAGACTTATTTTAACATTTATGCAAAAGTTACAATAATTTATTTTTTGGTTTTTTTTGGACTCCAATAAGAATTTAAATCTACATCACTTTTGTTATCAGTAGCAGTTTCTCGACAGTGGACCAATGATATGAAAGATGACAGTGAGCAAGATTGAATTTGTAAATTTTTTGAAATAAATTTCCGTTAAATTTTATGTATGGAGAAATTTGAAAAATGGTTAACTCCGAGCTCCGTACGGTGAGTTGCGTGAAATTTCGCGTACAGTGATTTAACGAGAGTAACTGAGAATTCAATGGTAAGACACCAAAACTAATAACAGGGTCATTTTGTCTGCTATGAGAACTAGCAGCTGCTCTAATCAGTAGCCCTGATCCACAAACCGTAAAAAAAATCCAATTTTTCTCCAAAACCCTTTCATTCGACCCATATCACGTTAATTTTCCTTAAAATATCCAATTTAACGAAGTCTCCCTGTACTGTTATTGTTACGTAATCAAGATCATCGTGATCGAGTTAGCCATCGTTCCTGCAAAAGTCATAAGTTGAACACGCGTAGTTAAAGTGAAACTATTTTTGTGAAAGATAAAGTGCATTTTGCATGAAAATTGTTGTAAAAAGTATAAAAAATTTTATTGAAAAACGTTCAAAGTATCGTTGAAGTATCATCGTTGCTATTTTTTTTATTTAAAAATTTTAACAAAAACTAAAAATTATTGAAAAAATAAAATAAAAAAAAATTTGGTTTTAATTGAAACAAAGAAGGTAGAAAACGTGGTTTTTTTGTGATTCTATACGTACAGGATTCTATAGATAGAGAGTGTGTGGCAAAAATTTAAGAGGAAACAACGTGTTTCGGAAAATAAATTTCCGTAGAGATAGTTAAGAAATTTTTTAATTAATTAAAATTAAATTAGATAATGGTTAACATTAGTTATCAACAAGAGAACACAACTTGTGATATTTCAAAGAAAAATATCTTGAGACGTGACTCTGATTCAGAGTGGGATAAAATGGGAAATCAGCATGGTCATGATTTGCATGTTTCTTCAATTTCACGGGCAACTGATGTATTAGAGGTCATTGGATGTGCTGCCAAGGAAAAAAAGACCATTGATGATGCAATTAAACGTTACGATCCGGATGACATTTTGGCATTACGAGAAAATCCGATATCAAAAGTGAAGCCAACATGTGCTGATGATCGACCATTTTGGATTGATGGAAAACCGTATGGTAAGTCAAATATTTCATATTTTATTTGAATTTAAATTAAATGTCTTGTAAAGTTGCAGGACTTCGTGCCAAAAGAATGAATCCTAATCAACGTATTGGTAGTGGTCGTATTAATTCAATTGACAAATTCCAATCTCCAACGATTTTGTCACAGAATTACGATGAAAACAACTATCAAAACACAAATTATCATCAAAATAATAACAATTACTATCGTACAAAAACTGGTCGTGAATTTTGCGAAAATATGAACAACAACAATAATAATCAGAGACAAGGTGATCCAAGTGAATACAAAGTCTCTTTCTTCAATCCAGTTAATCGAGATCACAGACGTTTACTTCGCGAAAAAAGTGAAGAAAATCTTCCTGAATGGGTGAACGCAGGTCCAAAATCTCGTTTTGATACCATTGATTTGCACGGATTTCATGATGATCCTCAAAATAACAACAAAAAAGAGGATGATGTCAAATCCATTCAAAGTTGTGAGAATAAGGAAAATCATCATGACAAGTCAAGTGGAAAATCATTTAGTTTTGATGAGTTTTTGGGTTCGTCTTATAACGGCCATGGACGAGATAATTCGGTAAAGGTAATGAAAGTTCGTATTAAATACAATGTTTTTAAAATTAATTTTATACTTTTCAGGATATGCATCATTATACGAGACCTCCTCCAAGTCAATTCTCACGATTCAAAACTCATTTCAATAACAAACCGAAAAATCGAGACTTTAATCATCATTTCAATCAGAATCAATACAACCAACCACCTCCAGGATTTGGTCCAATTCAAAAACCAATGTCTTATGGGTCTCAACATCAACAATTCCAACCGAAATTCGATTCGAATAATAATAATAACAATAATAATCCAGCGAATGCTTTACTTGAGTTATTACATCGTCATGGAAATATGGAACAACAACACCAGGGTTTTAAAGCTGCAAACCAATTTACTAATATGAGTTTTATGCCAAGTGCCACTGAGCTGGAGTCACATTGGCGCCAAGGCAAATATTCAGACGTGGAACGTCAAAAGTTGTTGGAACATAATAAGGCGATATTGGCTGGTAAAAGTATCGTTGATGTTCTTGATGTCCTGACACAATCAAAATTACGAGCAAATGCGATGTCATATGGTGCTCAACAACAACAATATCATCAAAATCAACACAATCAATATCAACAGCAACAAAATCAATGGTCCACGGATAAAAGTCAACACCAATTTCCATCATCCATCATGAAAAACAATCAAATCAACAAATTTCAAATGGCTCGTGTACTGGAGCGCCAAATGAAGGTTCAAGGTCATAACCCAATGTATGGAGGATTGACACCACAAGACCCTGAGTACTGGGAAAAAATTCGTCAACAACAACAAGCCTTCTATCAACAATATGAACGTCAAAATCGTACGGTTAAAGCCAAATTTCCAGGTCAACAACCATCAAACCCACATCAACGCCGCGTTAAATTTGAAGAACAATCCAAGTTGGAACATTTCTTCAATAATCACAATATGACAACAGGAAATTTACCTACAATCGATCCCAACAAAGCAATCAAAGTCGAAGAATTCGAACGCAAAATCAAGCAAGTTGCTGCATCGGTCAACAAACCATCATCACATGATTACGAAAATAATAATAATAATTAAATAGAATCACACACACACACGCATAGCCACATACAAATTAATGTTAAGTAATTTAATTTTAAGAGACAATTTGAAATGAACTTCTGAAATTCTTATTGATAGGATACTATTCGGAAATTAACTTGCCGATTAAATTTACATCTAAATAAAAATTCATTTTTCTTTTTCTACTCTCATCACATTTTAGTTAGGTTCGTACCATTTAATATTCCATTCCAATTAGTAAATAATAAAAAAAAATAATTTAATTGTATCTGTAATGAAATTTTCAGTACACATTTTTTCTTTCAAAGTTAAATATTTAAAACGGAAATGTAAAACAAATTACGAAAAAAAACCTTTTTTTATGTGAAATAGAATTTAAAATAAAAAAATGCTCCTTTTAATTCAATTTCATGTTCAATAGTGATATGAATGAAAAAATATCGATCCATTATATACAATATTTTGCAAGTTAATGCACCGCCTTTGAAATTTATGTTCAAGCTCCTCCCTGGAAAGATGATATCAGAAAATGTAAGTGTTGGAGCACGCGTACAAAATAAATTTAATTTTATTAAATGGGAACAAAATTTTAAAGTTGATGTATTCATGTTTCGGGTATTTATGGGCTTAGAATAAGATTTATGTGATTTAAAGGGAATATGTATGCTAATTTGATACGTTAATTTGCTTTGATGATTACTTTAATGAGAAAGCAGTGAGGCAACTTTAATTTTTATGTATGAAATTTAAGAGTGGTTTTTTCTGCAATTCTGATTTTTTGAAGCAAATTTTTTTTAAAATCATTGCAGTTCGGCTTAAATAGTTCCTCTACTTAAGTCTGATCAAAATAAAAAAAAAAAAATTAAAAATAATGGATGACCGCTGAGCGCGGGTACCTCAAAAAATGGCACTATGACTCATTTAGAAAATGTTACTTTTCAAAGAAATGCTCATAGTTCAGCGGGAACTATAGTTAGCCTCATGAAAATTTCCAGGAATACTCCTCGAAGTTAGACAAAAATTTTCTCCTCAGACACTTAACCCTTTCAACCACTAGATTTAACCCTATTCAGCAAAATACACCAAAAAACGGCAAATTTTCAAATTGAGATAACTAGAAAAATCGGAAAGATCCAAATGGCTGACTGAGCTTAAAAGTTAGCTGAAAGTATGCCCTTTCAGGATCTTTCAGCCAAAAAATGGGGTTTTTTGATTTTGGCTTTATTTTTCGATTTGAATAATTAGTTTTTGTTTTAAGTTTTTGTGAACAGTTTTACCGTAAGTCAGATGAGAAAAAAATTAAATTTTAGATTTTTAAATTATAGAAAATAATGTGTTTTACAAAGTTGTCATACATCACTTTGATGAATTTCATACATAAATTGATCTTTCGATGGAAAATCTTAATTTGTGAGCAAGAAATGCTTCAAAACAAGAAAAATTCAATTTCTGTACGTAAAATCCCTTTTAAAGTCAAAATTTATATAAAGATTGTATGGCAAAGTCAAATATTTTCAAAAAATAATCAATTTAAGTGTACACAATTTTCGATTTTACATACAAATAAAAAAAATTTCATACAAAACTTAATATTAGACCAAATTTTCAACATATATGTATCAGAAAAATTTTCTTTGGTTAGAAAATTTAAAATTTTGTATGAAAAAGTTTCTTATTTTTTGAAAATATTTGACTTTGCCATACAATCTTTATATAAATTTTGACTTTAAAAGGGATTTTACGTAAAGAAATTGAATTTTTCTTGTTTTGAAGCATTTCTTGCTCACAAATTAAGATTTTCCATCGAAAGATCAATTTATGTATGAAATTCATCAAAGTGATGTATGACAACTTTGTAAAACACATTATTTTCTATAATTTAAAAATCTAAAATTTAATTTTTTTCTCATCTGACTTACGGTAAAACTGTTCACAAAAACTTAAAACAAAAACTAATTATTCAAATCGAAAAATAAAGCCAAAATCAAAAAACCCCATTTTTTGGCTGAAAGATCCTGAAAGGGCATACTTTCAGCTAACTTTTAAGCTCAGTCAGCCATTTGGATCTTTCCGATTTTTCTAGTTATCTCAATTTGAAAATTTGCCGTTTTTTGGTGTATTTTGCAGAATAGGGTTAAATCTAGTGGTTGAAAGGGTTAAGTGTCTGAGGAGAAAATTTTTGTCTAACTTCGAGGAGTATTCCTGGAAATTTTCATGAGGCTAACTATAGTTCCCGCTGAACTATGAGCATTTCTTTGAAAAGTAACATTTTCTAAATGAGTCATAGTGCCATTTTTTGAGGTACCCGCGCTCAGCGGTCATCCATTATTTTTATTTTCTTTTTTTTTATTTTGATCAGACCTTGGTGAAGATTGTCCCGATTTTTCTTTTGTCCCGATATTTAGGGTGTCCATTTACGTCAATAATTTTGGGCCAGTGAAAAATCGGGAAATGATCGGAAAATGCCCGGAAAATTGGAAAATGTTCGGAAAAACCGGAAAATTTTTGGAAAATTCGTCAAAATCAAAATATCTAGAAAATCGGAAAAAATCAAAATTAACATAAAAGTCATCATTTTTTGACCTTTGACCGCATGCCAAAGCTTCATTTTCCACTATTTTTCCGTCTAGTTTTCTGCAATAGTTCAGAAATAATGTAAGGACTGGGGGAAAACAAAAATATTCACATGGCTAGTGGAAAACTTTTGAGAAAAATCGAAAAAACCTCAAAAAACCATAAAAATCGCTGTTTTTCCTCCTTTGACCGCATGTAACTTTTTCATTTTCCATTATTTTTCCGTCTAGTTTTCTGCAACAGTTCAAAAATAATGCAAGGACTGGGGGAAAACAAAAATATCCACATGGCTAGTGGAAAAATTTTGAGAAAAATCGGAAAAACCTCAAAAAATCATTAAAATCGCTGTTTTTCCTCCTTTGACCGCATGTAACTTTTTCATTTTCCATTATTTTTCCGTCTAGTTTTCTGCAATAGTTCAGAAATAATGTAAGGACTGGGGGAAAACAAAAATATCCACATGGCTAGTGGAAAAATTTTGAGAAAAATCGGAAAAACCTCAAAAAACCATAAAAATCGTTATTTTTCCTCCTTTGACCGCATGTAACATTTTCATTTTCCACTATTTTTCCGTCTAGTTTTCTGCAATAGTTCAGAAATAATGTAAGGACTGGGGGAAAACAAAAATATTCACATGGCTAGTGGAAAACTTTTGAGAAAAATCGAAAAAACCTCAAAAAACCATTAAAATCGCTGTTTTTCCTCCTTTGACCGCATGTAACTTTTTCATTTTCCATTATTTTTCCGTCTAGTTTTCTGCAATAGTTCAGAAATAATGTAAGGACTGGGGGAAAACAAAAATATCCACATGGCTAGTGGAAAAATTTTGAGAAAAATCGGAAAAACCTCAAAAAACCATAAAAATCGTTATTTTTCCTCCTTTGACCGCATGTAACATTTTCATTTTCCACCATTTTTCATCCTTGAAATTGTATTTTTAAAGAAAACAATAATCAATTTTTCTACAATTTATATTTATTATACTTATATGAATAAATGTTTACTTATAACTATTGATAATACAATTTATTCTTAACTTAAACGATGAATCAATTGATGAATCGATCGTCGCCGCTGCAGCTTTTGTGAAAATAGGGTCGGTACGTAAAACCAGCATACATGCGACTTGCTGAAGAGAGGCTGTATGTTTTTGCCATGCAAAAATTCGCATCATTCAACCGTTTTATATCAAATGTTAGACATTTGATCATGACCCCGTACAATGGTTCAATTTTTCCTACTGCAATATAAATATATTTAAAATAAAAATAATTTTTAAGTTAAGTTGAAAAAAGGTGGCTATATTAAATTCATTAGTTACTCTACATTATTAAATAAAATTAAATTATTTATATTGCATTTACAATTAAAGCTTAAGTGTGATAAATATAATGTATACTAATAAATATAATGAAAATATAATGAAAAATTTTTAAATACAGTTTAAATTTACTCTAAATATTATGATAACTACATACAATGAATAAATAAAAAAAGTAAACTTGACTAAAAAGCTACTAAAAATGACTAGTTTTAAAAGGAACATAAATTTTATGATAGAATGACTAGTAAATTAAGAAAATTCTTAAAACTAAATATGATGTTAAATACAATGCAAATGATTATGAATGAGTTATAATATGAAAGTGAATATAATGCAAATGATATAGAATGAAAAGAAAAAAGGAACACAATGCAAATGTTTTTGAATAAAAATTTGAATGAATACAATGCAATGATTTTGGATGAGTTTATGTACAAATGAAATGAGTATTAATGAAAAGGCTAGTTAAGAATGAAAATGCTAATATTACTACTTAAAATTAAAACTTTCACAGTCTTCAACCTAGGACCCCAACCACGCGACCAGTTGGTAAACACAAATTATTTAACGATCTTTTATTTCAAATTTCCACCAAGAAATAGTGCCATTAAATTATTCAAAACTAATTTACACGAGAAAAACAAATGATATGGCAATGATCGTTATTCAGTGGTTAAAAATAATTATAATTTCAAAATTTAATATCACGTTTTAAAGAAGTGTCATCCCTTTCGCAAAGTAGGTACTTAAGAATCAAATACTTCAATAATAGAAATACTAAATTAGGAAAACGAAAAGCTGAAAAGCTTGAGAAATAAACTTCATCTAATTAAAAACGCCGAAAAACATGAAGTATATTAAAAAATCTATAAAACAGTCTAAAAAGACGAAAAATTAATAATAATAATAATTTGCACGCTCCAAACCTAAGGAAACTGTGAAAGTAACTTATGATGAATTATTGCTTTGAAGAAGAGGATTCAAAAAATCTTACACACATATAACATAATGTCTTTCCCTCAAAATCGAGGCTCTTCAATTCTCCATTCAGGCAATTGTCATGAGCTTTCCTGTCACAAGAGTAACAAGTTGAAAACTCATGATCAAGTTCGATTTTCTGTGAACATTTTACACAAAAATGTTCCAAATCGTCTGAATATCGCATTATTTGAGTCCTCATTAATTTTCTATGGTCGTCAATAAGATGGTCTGCAAAATCGAAATCAAGCTCTTTATCCAAGACATGCCCTGTCATTGCACATTGAATTGCTTCAATAGCATTGGTCGCATACCAAGCTACAAAAACTCCGCAATTGTATGCATCACTTTGTCTGGGACGTTTGGGGAAAACAGTTTTCCATTCGGTAGGTCTATTCCCTAATATACGAGTTAAGTCGTCCAGATATTTACGACTTTGAACTTTTTCATAACCCTTCTTTAAAATTTTTTTTGCAAAGGGCTCGAAAAAGTAGAAAATCTTATTAACAGTATCTGCTACTGCAAATAAGAAGTGACGGCGTTCTTCACTAAATATTGGCAGTAAAAGAAACCGTTTACTAAGTTCTATATTATTAGAACCCTGACTCCTACCAAAAATCCTAATTGTCTCGTCCAAATTAACATATTGGACTAGACTGCTAACATCGACATGAAAACCTGCTGATCGACCTCCTAAATCACTGAATGGTATGAAGGTTTTAACAACCTTCTTAGCCATACAGCTTATATAAAAATCTAAAACCCCTACACTCAACCAAGTTTTCCCCTCGAGAGTCTTAAAATCTTCATAAAACAATCGCCTTTTCCCTAATATAGCTACAATGTCTGTGTCCCTATAATAACCTTTCTCCTCTATAAAATGAGATTCTTCAAATCTCGAAACTTTTCTAATCTCAGAAATCCTAACTAACTTTTCGGCGATTCTACTTGTTTCTATTTCTACGTCCTGAACACCTGTTTCACACAAATCGATTGTTACTATGGTGTCAACTTTTTCACTCTCTTTATTTTTAGAGACAACTGATAAACAATCTCTCAAAGTTTTTGCATCAAAATGCGTTTTCTTTGGCGGCTTCTTAGATGCCTTCGACTTTTTACCCCATGATTCTTCTTGATGTGGATCAAGAGGATCTAAAGAGACGGTTGGAGACAGTCGGCGAGATTGTTTATCAGCACGAATTGAACCTTTTGCTAAGGCATCTTTCAACTCTTTGCTGTTCAATAGACATAATGTATCGTCCATAAAAGTTTGAAGTTTGCGAATATACAAGCCAACACGCAATTTTGCTTCTTTTTGGCATATGCCATTCTTTAGCAAATTGTTGTAGGCTTCTACCCTACTGCTGGATATTCGCTCCCTCAAACTTTTAGGGTAACATATCTGTGTCCAAAGAGGAACAAAACACAACCACTGTTTAAATAGTTCCTCACACTTTCCATGTCTATCAAACAAATCGTTTATTTCTGAAGTCTGATCAACAGCCTGACAATCCAACTTTGCCTGATTGATGATACTTAAGAACTCCTTATGATAAACGATTTCGTCCCTAAGTTTTCCTGAGCGAAGCTCACTTTCAAAGTGCACATTATCATGAACACTTTCACTTTGATCATTAGAATCTATGTTTGAATGATCGATATCGTCTAGAGCTTCCTTATTTAATATCCCTAAAAATCTCAGTTTCATTTTATTTAACGTTATTGAATTGAAAGGAGAACTGAATATGAAAGTTGCTAAATAAACTATGTCGCGAAGAATCTTAGAATTTCTACATTTCTGTAGAGTAGCAAAAGTCTGGATAATGCACCTAGGTACCTTATTACCAGAATATTTTGGGTATGTGGATCTAACACTTCTAGCTATGGCACCGGTGAAATGAGACACACAAGACAATATTTTGACCCTTGATTTAGCCGTAATCAAATGAAATTCCCCACGATACGTTAAATTTAAATAATTAGTGAGGCTCATTTCATTAAAAACTTCACAGAACGCATGTAAATAAGGAATACTCCAGTCGACACAAACACATTCGAATGACCAAGTCATTTTTCTAACATTCAAATATTCAAATTTGAAAGTGTTCAACAAGTCTTTTACTGCATAAGTATTTCCCATTGATGATATCATTTCCATCACTGGTAATGTTATATCATCAACCTGAATCACTCCAATGTGATTCAAAATTCGACTTTGATAATGTGGTCTTTTGGGACAGCAATTCATCTCGACCACACAACCTGTAGCATCAAACCATAAAATCTCTGGTTTATATTTGTCTAAAACGCCAAATACACCGTCATGGATCAAATGGATTGATAGCTCTTTTGTAAATTTTTCAGGTTTTATTGACTTTGGATAGAAGTCGTTCTCTCGAATGTTACGAATAAAAGGACGTTCAGAGTTCGAGCTCAATCGTATATTCTGAATGTCCTTAAAGTCGCAAACATCGGTTCTGTCGCTCAGTCTGTACTCAGAAGATGCCTTTTTGATGGCACTGTACGACATTATAGAACCACGACCATCCAAATTGTCAGTGTTACCCATGAGCATACGGCTATGGGTGTCTTTTGTCTCAGTGAATTGCTCCCTATAGACGGCTAATGGACATTTAGAAATTAATTGTTTCTTTACTTCCTCACGATCATTGCCCTTAATATATCTCATGAGAAGACTATCTCCATGAGATTCTATTTCAGAACTTTCGTCAGAAAATAAATAAACCTTTATCCCTGCCTGAGATTTACAGATAATCCAACGAAATTTTCTAGAATGGTTTGGATATCTGCAATGAGCCCTAATTCTTAGATATCCATGCTTTTCTGCAGGATTCGTTTGCCTATAAGCAACTTGACAATTGATGCCATTTTTAACGCATAAAATGTTAAGTTGTTTCCTTAATTCCCCACTGCTATTAATTTCTTGTGCTAACAAATCTTCAAAAATGAGATGATAAGCATCCTCAATTCTGAACCTAGCTTTTAGACTCAGGTTAGTCGAATTTTTTTCTAAAGGAATACAAAAGGAAGATGGAGAAGTTTTGGCTTTGACCTGACAATTGGGGTTAGCTTTTGATTGAGATGGGAGATTAGGGCGCATAATTGATTTATTATTGAAATCAGAGATTGAGAGCAAATCAGGTTGAAAATCACTTAAAGTACTTGGTCTTGCTGAAGTTTGAAGTGTCTTAGCAGATAAAGATTTAAAAAGAGCCTGTGGAGGGTCTTTGAAAGGACTAGGGGGAACAGTTATAGCTCCAAAAGAACTCAATGATCGCAGAGATTTGTTTGAAGATTGTTTAAAAACAGGAACAGGGCTCAACCTACGTTTCCTATCTAATACATCGTCTATCTTTTGCTCAGACAATTGAGACCGAGTAGGACCTACAATAGTGGACACCACTCCCAAAGATTTGCAAGACCGAAGAGATTTACTTGAAGATGTCCTAGTTAAAGCTACTGGGCTCAAGTTACGTTTACGGACTGGTTTACGGACAACAATATTTGATGAATCACTATCAGAATCAAATCCTGAAGGTAGCCATTCATCTTCACTAAAGTCCGTACTAAAGTCTTTGTCACTTTCAGATTCGCGAATAACATCCTCCGGAGTAAAAACTTGAGAAAGACTCTCAATTTCGTCAAGTTCGCGTTTCTTTATGTCATTAAAGATCTGTTCGTACAAATCTTTCACACCACACTCATTCCACATATGCAAAATGTCTTTACGAAATTGTCTGATAAACTTATTTCCTTTCTTCCAACTGGGAAAGAAAGGCATAAGTTGAAGACATAATGCATTGTTGAAAATTCCGATCTCTGATACACTCTTATTCAAAGCAATCAACCCATCGCATAAAAGATTTGCAGAAAGAGCTGCATATCTTTTACCCTTAATCGACGTCAAATTCGCTGCAAAAGTCGAAGCCATTGTACCTTTGAGAGTAAAGAAGGAAAATAAAGGTATTTTACAAGGCTGAACCAAGTTAATATTAAAGCATGCAATATAAATAAATAATAAATAGAGCTTTTATTAAAATAAATAATATTTAGAAAAACACATTATACACTTTTAATTTTTATATTTTTATTTTGATGTTTTGTTCATTTGAATATTCAAATTTTATTTCAAACTACTCTAACTCCTTCCGGATCATATGATTTTTAAAACAATGCAGTATTTTTTGATTTTTTGGAAAACTTGCCCGATCAGTATATTTTTTATGAAATTTAATTAATTAAAAATGAGTGTGAAGTTAGCACATGTGTGAACTTTTGGTAAAAAAAAATTTAGCAGCCCCATTTCCCCCTACTGTATGAAAAAATATAATTTTTAACTAAGTACAGAATGAATGATAGAGATTTTGGATGATAGTGCTATATTTTATTTAATAACGTGGTATTGATACGTTCTTATATGTATTCATGATTATTGCTATATCATTCATACTAATTTAAAAATTATATTTTTTCATACAGTGGGGGGAAATGGGGCTGCTAAATTTTTTTTTACCAAAAGTTCACACATGTGCTAACTTCACACTCATAATTTAAAGCAGAATTTCATATTTTATTTAAAAAAAATCATTTTTTTATCATTACTCCTACAGAACCCTATAATCCGAGTTAAACAAGAAAAGTAAGAAAATCGTGTTGAAATTTCCAACGAATTGAAAAAAAGTAAAATGTGATCTATATGCCTAAGATCAGTTTTTAGACTTTCCTGATGATAATATTTTTCAATGTTAAAAATCGGGACAAATCGGAAATCGGTACTTTGCATCAAAAATCGGAATTGTCCCACCCAAAAATGTGCAAATGATATGCCTAAATTATAACTGAACTTACTTATTATAAAAAATACAGTGTCTTGTATCTAGGTTTTTCGATTGAACCTTCCAGAGGGCGCTTAGAGCTGATTTCGTGATTTACACGAAAAAAAGTTGAAAAACAGCAACAAAAAAAATTGAAAGTCAGGGTAAAAGTCGTTAATGACACTGCGAGAGTGTCAAGGTAACAGATAAGATCGTTCATAACTTCAGTCAAAAATAAATAGTTTTTAACTGTCCCTTTTTCTCTGTGCATGATTTCTACAACAATAATAAAAAAAGAATCTATACAATATGGACTCAAAAACTCGGAGCTTTATTTAATTCTTAGAAAATTCCAACAAGGTTAAGTATAAGAGAATACTGTTAAATATAATGATATGAAAATAAAATAATTAAAAGAAAAGTAAAGTTTTATCACACTTTTTAAATTACTTTACTAACATTCTATGCTATTCTAAGTTATTACTGGCATTCTTTTTCTAAAAGTTCATGTTTTGTAATGTTTAACTGTGTTGATTATCAGTCATGTTCAATGCAATTAAAATTATTTATGAGACTAAAAATTTACCTACAAAGCTGTTTGTTTGTACGCAATGAAGTACAATTTCTACCATTTTTTATTTACACTCATTTAAATTATTTGGACAGTGGAATTTGTAAAGAAAAACAGAATACAAACAGAATGCAACTGAATACAATGTTTTTTACATAAATTTTTTTAAAATTAAGTTACGAGAAAGTTACTCGAGATGTTTTTCATTTCCGGAAAAAAATGGTAAAATTTTAGTTACACAAGAAACTTTAATTTGCATTGCGTACTGACCTGACAGATAATAAACACACAAAACATATTCACCACAGATTCACGATTTTTGAAAATATCAAAAAATTCTGAGATTATGAAATATTCATCCTCATCCGCGATTTTGGCCAATTTCGCAATTTCTCCTGATTATTGAAAATTCCGTGGTTTCCCCATATTTTATATTGATATTTCGCGCAAAGGTACGGTAGAGTATTTATAACTCAAAATAAATTCATCGAGCCATTTAATTATCTTAAACCAAGTGCCCAATTGATTTCAATACAATTTTTTTGTTTTGAGTGAAACGTCAAAACTAAGGGTTTTACTTCTATTTTGCTATAGAGCAATGTGTCCCACCCGATTTATTTTTTTTAATTAAAGACGTTTGTTGTGAATATTTATTTACGAATTGTAGAACACCTTTGAATGTTTTTATTTTTAATTACATTTTTCATTATCATTAATTGAATTCTTTTAAAAATGTAATAATTTAAAATTGTCTGTACAGTATACGTGAGTATGTATAAAAACTCGTATATGTACAGTGTACATTATTGCATCACGATTCATATTCCGATTCAGATTATTCGAGCTGTCAAATTAAAAATGGATTTGAAATATAAATAAAAAACCGTTAAAAAGACATTTTCAATAAAAAGATGAAATATTTATTAAATAAAATATATGAAAATACTATGAAAATGAACACACACTCAAAACTATGGATTTGCTGCGGCAGCTAATTCCTTACTTTTTTTATTATAATTTGTTTGATGTGCATAGATTTATTTTTTACAGTAAAACTTATTTACTTTCCACAAGTAAGTTTTATATGAAATAAGAAAAAAATGTTATAATATATTTATTGCTAACCACTAATTGCTAACTACTTTAAATTTAAATTCATGCTAAATTAATTCAACATAAACCTACAATTTTCAAAAAATGTTTTTATTAATGATTTTTTGTAAGTTAACTTTTCACTGTCTTTTTTTAAATGCAAAGAAGACGAGTCTTACTGTAGTTTTTACGTTTTGTATAAAGCACTCACAAAATAATGATGATACCGCTGTTTATAAGATTGTAATGATTTTTTTCTGATCATCATTGTTTTTCACTTGGTTTTTTTTTCTCAACCCTTTTTTTATGTTGTAATTTATATTTTTGCGAGGGTCTTTAAAAATTGGAGGGGTTACTAAAATTTTGGGGGGTCACTTTAGGTTTGAGGGGTCACTTTAAGTTTGAGGGGTCACTAAGATTTTGGGGGGTCACTTTAGATTTGAGGGGTCACTTTAGGTTTGAGGGGTCACTAAGATTTTGAGGAGTCACTTTAAGTTTGAGGGGTCACTTTGATTTTGGGGGGTCAGTTTAGATTTGAGAGTCACTTTGATTTTGGGGGGTCACTTTAGGTTTGAGGGGTCACTAAGAATTTGGGGGGT
>LN483515.1:10976-85976 GCA_900002565.1 Culicoides sonorensis | reverse complement strand
GGACTGGGGGAAAACAAAAATATCCACATGGCTAGTGGAAAACTTTTGAGAAAAATCGGAAAAACCTCAAAAAATCATTAAAATCGCTGTTTTTCCTCCTTTGACCGCATGTAACTTTTTCATTTTCCATTATTTTTCCGTCTAGTTTTCTGCAATAGTTCAGAAATAATGTAAGGACTGGGGGAAAACAAAAATATCCACATGGCTAGTGGAAAACTTTTGAGAAAAATCGGAAAAACCTCAAAAAATCATTAAAATCGCTGTTTTTCCTCCTTTGACCGCATGTAACTTTTTCATTTTCCATTATTTTTCCGTCTAGTTTTCTGCAATAGTTCAGAAATAATGTAAGGACTGGGGGAAAACAAAAATATCCACATGGCTAGTGGAAAACTTTTGAGAAAAATCGGAAAAACCTCAAAAAATCATTAAAATCGCTGTTTTTCCTCCTTTGACCGCATGTAACTTTTTCATTTTCCATTATTTTTCCGTCTAGTTTTCTGCAATAGTTCAGAAATAATGTAAGGACTGGGGGAAAACAAAAATATCCACATGGCTAGTGGAAAACTTTTGAGAAAAATCGGAAAAACCTCAAAAAATCATTAAAATCGCTGTTTTTCCTCCTTTGACCGCATGTAACTTTTTCATTTTCCATTATTTTTCCGTCTAGTTTTCTGCAATAGTTCAGAAATAATGTAAGGACTGGGGGAAAACAAAAATATCCACATGGCTAGTGGAAAACTTTTGAGAAAAATCGGAAAAACCTCAAAAAATCATTAAAATCGCTGTTTTTCCTCCTTTGACCGCATGTAACTTTTTCATTTTCCATTATTTTTCCGTCTAGTTTTCTGCAATAGTTCAGAAATAATGTAAGGACTGGGGGAAAACAAAAATATCCACATGGCTAGTGGAAAACTTTTGAGAAAAATCGGAAAAACCTCAAAAAATCATTAAAATCGCTGTTTTTCCTCCTTTGACCGCATGTAACTTTTTCATTTTCCATTATTTTTCCGTCTAGTTTTCTGCAATAGTTCAGAAATAATGTAAGGACTGGGGGAAAACAAAAATATCCACATGGCTAGTGGAAAACTTTTGAGAAAAATCGGAAAAACCTCAAAAAATCATTAAAATCGCTGTTTTTCCTCCTTTGACCGCATGTAACTTTTTCATTTTCCATTATTTTTCCGTCTAGTTTTCTGCAATAGTTCAGAAATAATGTAAGGACTGGGGGAAAACAAAAATATCCACATGGCTAGTGGAAAACTTTTGAGAAAAATCGGAAAAACCTCAAAAAATCATTAAAATCGCTGTTTTTCCTCCTTTGACCGCATGTAACTTTTTCATTTTCCATTATTTTTCCGTCTAGTTTTCTGCAATAGTTCAGAAATAATGTAAGGACTGGGGGAAAACAAAAATATCCACATGGCTAGTGGAAAACTTTTGAGAAAAATCGGAAAAACCTCAAAAAATCATTAAAATCGCTGTTTTTCCTCCTTTGACCGCATGTAACTTTTTCATTTTCCATTATTTTTCCGTCTAGTTTTCTGCAACAGTTCAGAAATAATGTAAGGACTGGGGGAAAACAAAAATATTCACATGGCTAGTGGAAAACTTTTGAGAAAAATCGGAAAAACCTCAAAAAATCATTAAAATCGCTGTTTTTCCTCCTTTGACCGCATGTAACTTTTTCATTTTCCATTATTTTTCCGTCTAGTTTTCTGCAACAGTTCAGAAATAATGTAAGGACTGGGGGAAAACAAAAATATCCACATGGCATGGTTTGATCAGACTATTGAATCAGGAACTATTTAAGCCGAACTGCAATGATTTTAAAAAAATTTTGCTTCAAAAAATCAGAATTGCAGAAAAAACCACTCTTAAGAATTTTAAGAAGCATGAATTTTTTAATTTTGATTTTCGTTATTAAGGTGTTACAGTGTCAGAGAGAGAAAGAGAGAGAGAGGTGAAGAGAGTAAAGGAAGATACATGTGTGAGAAATTTTGAAAATAAAAAAATCGTTAGATAGAGAAAATAGAAAAAGGTAGAGCGAGAGAGGGACATGAGCATATAAAGAGAATGCAATCAAGAAAATGAGAGAAAGTTCAAAGTCAATGGAGAAATTGGGAGAGAGGGAGATTTTTGTACCTAATTTTTCTCATTGATTCGCTCGCATTAAATTTTAAATTAATTTTCATTTAACATAAATGTGTCTTTCAACAATTTTTTTTCTCATTTCAAATAAATTTTAACATAGTGTCAGTGTCGTTATTTCATGTATTACATTGTTTTTGCATTATCTTATGTAGTTTATTTTCTTTAAATATTTGTTTTATTAAGCGAGTCACAAATTAAAAGGAAAGCCAATTTACTTTATATAAATATTTGTAACAACTCAAGACTTGCAATAAAATAAAAAAAAGAACACGAGCAGAATAATCACATATTGCGAGCTGTTAATGAATTGGCAGCTTACAAGCAGATAATTTTTAATAGGTAAAACGCCTACAATATAAGATTATTATAAAATTTTTCTTGAAACTACATGAGTTTCTGTTCACCTCAGCATGAACTTGGCTACTGTTCAGTTTTGTTTCCTTTTTTTTTGTTGCTTGTATTACTTTTCATCGTTATTAACATTGCTGTGTTAATTTTGAAATGCATAAATTGCAAAAAAATGCTCATGGCATAAAGTGTGTGCTCGTTAAAAACATAAATAAGAACAAGAAAACAAATAATACATATTGTATTGAGTTCAGACTGATAATTAGAACTTTGGTTGGAATTGGGAAGTAATTTAACATTTACACTTTCATTGAGAGATTTATGATTGTTTCTTTCTAAGGCTGCTTAGTTCGTAACATGCATGACTTTTTTCTGCAAGTCATGTCTATCAGATTTCTTGAGCTACATATCCGGAATCGCACTTAACGTACTCCTGATCATCGTTCTAAAATTTCATGAAGACATAAAAAAGCCTGGAATGAAGGCTAAACCGTTACAAGTTGCAACATGTTTTCATCTAAACAAAATTTACTTACCTCACGATTCATTGTAATTGTATTTGAATGTCTTTAAATTTTTTTCTTCATCGACGTCTTTTTCTTTAGAATAGAAGACCACCTGAAACGAAAAAAAAAACATATTTTTCATTACATAATCAATAAAAAATAAATCAATTATTTGAGAATTTCAATACTTTCTATTCAAAAAAACCATTTCATTGATGACCAAATCATGAGTTTGATGACTTCATACATAACTCAAAAAAATGAAAGAAATCATTTCATAATCACTTTATATGCTTAAATCACATACACACACAAAAATTTGATGGGAAAATTGAATTATCTTTGTCAATCTCAATTGATATCATACTAAATCCTTATCATTTAACACGAACAATTAAAATGTGATCAAGTGCATTTTATGTATTGTACTCAATTACTTCAATTACACACTCACACATATTGTTCTTAGTTCATAATGATATATTCCCATGCTTTATGACCCTTTTAATCGCGTATTTTACGTATGTCTGCATAGAAATTGTATCAAAATTCATTGACTTGTAATACCACACAATTAACAACAATAAAGCAAAAATTGAACTCCTGTCTGACACGTTTCTCTAATTTAAACTTTGTTAAAATAAAAAAAAAATTACTGTTAAATTTATACTTATGTTAAATAGAGTAGCAAAGGAGATCAACGAGGAGTGAAGTGATGAAAAGATGAACCTTATTATGTTATTGTTCCATTTTTATTTTGGGTAAAAGTTAAGTATATGTTGTTACATTGAAAGGAAGATAGCAACATTTGAAAAGCAAAATGTGCATAAAAATCCCCCAAGGCAGAAAATATTTTTTGTGTGCCCACGTGAATCGTGATGCTGATGATAAATAGAATTAATATAGAAATGATAATATGTTTGATCTCTAGGGGCAATAAAAGTATTCATAAATAAATTATTTGTAACAATATGTAAGATTTTTTTTTCTTTTTCAATTGTAACTAAATTACATCAACAATCAATAGAGTGCAAATTATTTATGTATTCATGAATTTTTATTTTCCCTCATTATATTATTTTTTTTGATTTTCATCTTAATTTAGGTGTTTTCATGCGAAATTGATGGATTTAAGGTTAAATTATAGATTATTAGTCAAATTTACTTTAAAAAATATTCACGTTCTAGTTTGAAATGAAATGAGCTTTCTTATCAAATGCAAGAATTAGGTAGATGGCGTTTCAGTCAGAGTTTGTCGATATTACAATGACATATTATTGTTTACATTTAGATTGCAATAGGCACTTTTGGTTTTAATTATTGTATTTTTTTTTATTTTAAATTAAATCATCAGAAATCATTTCTATTCCAATTTTAGCGTATCGTTGCGTTGGTGCAGTGGTTTAACATACATTCGTTTGTTCGACTAGGTTAAGCAACTTTGAATGGTGCTCCTAAATCATCCATAGGACTATTACGATGCGAGAAAAAGACAAAATGCCCATAAAGTAGGATAAGCCAATTAATAATTACAAAAAACCCAAATTTAAAGTGGCTGAGGTGATTTTGGAGATCTGCGTTCGATTCCTGGCTAGTACGCTATCATAACATAACTTAACATTCGAAAAAAGGTGAAGTTTTTTCAATTACAACATTTATACAAGCAATCAACCCTCTTTCACATGAGCTTTGGTGTTAAGTATCTGCTCATATTATACTACAACAAAAAGGGACCCTCAGGCAATTGATTTACTCAGAATTGTTATTATTTAGATGAATGATCACTGTAAATAATAATAAAATAGAACAGTAGCATATTTCAGCAGTTCACATCAATTATGAGTGATGATCGTCTAAGTGATTCCTAGAATGTATTTCCATTACTATTGAAGGTCAGTCAAAGCTGCTATGCTTGAGCTTTTAAGTTTCAGAAATTATTTAATTTCATCTGGTATAGCTTTCCAAAACTTGACCCCAACTTGCACGTGTCTTTTAAGAGTCTGTAGAGCTACATGATTGCAGTTTATCGTTTCAGTACTTCAAAAGACACAAGTACCTTAATTACACTTTCATGGAGTCCCAAATAAGTGAACACTCTCTCAATTTAATCGAAAATCACTTCAACTTAAATCCTCAATCACACGCTATACATTTTCTTCCTCTTTCTTAATCAACTAACCATCCTCTTACAATCAAGTACATCTCTTTTTGTTCTATTCAAATGAATTTTGTATTCAATCAAAATAATATACTGCGTTTGTACATTTCGAGGTATATAATAACAAAACAATAAAATAGTTTCCTTTATTTTATTATTATTCACTCTTACAAAAAATATATTATTACATCAAATTTGATACACTTGCTTGATTTTCCTCTTCACATCGTAACATTATTTTATTATCTGACCGGATTAACATAATAAATAGAGGGTGAAATTATTGTGAATTACTTGCACTTGATTTACTGTGTGAATTTTTTTATTTTGATGTTTTTACCATCACTGAGTTAAATGTGAATAAAATGATGATTCAGTAACTTTTACTCAAAAGATAATTTTAAATGAAAATCATGAAAATTCTTACATAAAAAGATGATGATGAAATATAAAAAACGATTAAAATAAATCAAATTTTTTAATCAAAAAAATTCCTTTTGCAAAAACATTATTTAATCTCATATTTTATTTATAAATATCCAAACTGTCAAAAACTGCCTTGAAGTCTCAAAAAAGTCAAATTGGTCAATGAGATAAATGAAATATTGATATAAAGAGTAAATAAGGAAAATAAATAATAATAATGAAAATATTGATATTGCTTTTTAAAAGCCTCAAGCTCAAAAGTAGCAATTGCTCAATTATTTTACTTTTGAATTGTTTTACAAGTTATTTCATTGATTATTTTTTTTTCTTCAATGTTTTGTTCGTAAATAAAAGTTAAATATTCATTTCAATAAATTGACATTTTCTTGTTATTGGCTTTTATCAATGGTATTTAAATATTTGAATGGCTCTAAGAATGTAATATTTAAAAATACGCTTTTATGGTCACTTGTTCAATGTGTCCGTGTGGCGAGGCACCACAGTTTGGGGATGTGTCGGCAATAGATGGGTCGATGCGGCTCAGATAACTCTTGATCGTTCTTGAGTACCCTGACCGCAATTAGGCTAGGGCTGATCTTGTTGACCTTGGTTATTTTTCTTCATCAGTGGATCTAGTACCTTGTTCACTGCATAGGTGTTCATTGCTTGTGAGACTGAGTATGTGTGAATGGCTTTGACGCTGTGGGGGTATGTGAGCTGGTCAATATTTGTATTTTTGTGCAGCAAGTTGGCTACTTCCGGAATAAGAAGTTTGGTAGATTTGCGGATGTTTCGGTGAGGTTGTTCCGGACTAACAATGTAGGAGCTAGAATGTTGGTGATTGTGACAGGCAGCGATTTACTCTTTTGTGATGAATTCATTATGGCATTTTATTGGAAGCACTTAAGTTTCTTGATATAGGTCTTGATGAGTAATGAGATGGCATGTAATGTCATTCTGAGGGCTGCGTTTTGAGTTGCTTGGATATTGGACCAGTGTGTGACTGTTAGTTGAGAGACCAAATTGATGCCACATAGTTCACGATTGGGCGACCGATAGATTTTTAGGGGGGACGATTGTGGATTTGTCTTTATCCTAGTTGCTACCTGCGATGACCTTTATTATTGATGTTTTTGACTTTGTTAAGGCTGTTGAAAAACTCAGCCTAGAAAAGTATCAGAATTTTAAAGTACACAATTTAACTAAAACGCACTTACAATGCAAACCATGATTACATAACCCAAAATTTAAATTGTTTAAAAATATTTCGCTCACGGATATTTGTTCAACTTTTGTATTTTATGTGTTTATTGAACATCATTTCAACATTGGCCATTTTAAAATGTACTTGTGAAAAGAAATTTCATTATCTTTTCATTTTGTGTTATTTATTGATAAGTTATTCTTCTCAATTCCAATAAAAAATTCATTTAACTGCCAATATCAGAGATAACATTGGCCTTAATCGAAAAAGTAAGAAAAAAATCTTATTTGTTTTAAAGATTTATTGAAGTTATTTAAATTTAAAGGACTTCTTTATTCTTGCAAGTAATTTCGTGTATGACTCTTAGTCATAATTTAATCATGGTTACATTTCATGGAACATGGCATCGAAAACACGTCATATATCGTGTTACAGCCAAATATTTACACAAAATTTCTAATTAAAACCTCCATTTTGTCAAATAAAACAAATAGTTTAGTTTACATATGTCTAAATTTCATTTAATTATATACAAAATTATTATTCATAGTTTTTCATTTTTTTATGTTTAAATGCATAGTACAAAGTAACATCATAATTTATAATCATCGTGTAAAACATAAATAAATTAAGTAAATGAATGAATGAATGAAAAAACGAATGATGTACCTTTGATGTGCTAAAATGATAAAAATAAATATATGAATTATTATTATAGCAAATATTATTCAATTTCGACCTGTGTGTTGAACAAATTGAAGCAAAATTCAAATTTAAACAATACAATACAAAATTATGTTGTAAAACATACATTTGTAACAATTATTTATTATATTTATTTACATTTACAATTACAATGGATGAATAAAAGTTGAATACATGAATGTTTTAAATATAAAATGTGGAATAAAAAAAATAAAAGGAATTTCAATTGAAACGAGGGCAAATTAAATAGGGGAGTGACATAAGGGGATTATTCGTTCACGTTGTTCTTTCATCTGTATTTTTTTTTTGCTTACTGCAGTTCACAAGTTTTTTTTTGGTCTAGAAAAGTAAGGATTAGGAGAAACAACATGGGGAGAATGGAAATTTCACTGATTCATGCGTTAATAAGTCAATTATGATTTTCTTTTTGCAGTATTGTGAAAAATTTTCTTGTTTTTTTAGTATGGTTTGGAAAAACTGGGTATTTTGATCAACATGTCAAAAAATATTTTTCTAATTTTTCATTTCAAAACTGAACTCTGTGTCAGAAAAGCGTTCATGGTTGGGCATACCACAATCCATATTGAGATTACCACCAGAAATTTCATGGAGTCTTTGTAAAATTTATTTATATCAATGCGCTCGTGCCTATCGTTTATGATTACGTTTTTTCTTTTATTGTAAATAAATTTAATCGTTAGCCCTTTTCTTCCCTAAAGTTCTAAGCATAATTTGGAATTTTACCAAGCTCTTACGGTCTAGAAGAGTATTGTAGGCTTGTGCGAAGAAAATTTGATGGCTGTTCGATGCAATTTATAGTGGCGCCATCTATCTAATTTGACTTCCTCATGTCACCTCAATAGACACACGTCATAATATTTCCCGAAATCGCATTTTCTTATGAAAGTTAACAGAAAACCCTAATTAACAATACAAAAAATTACAATTCAAATAAATAATAATACATTTTTTATCAATTTTATGCAATCTCTAACGACAACAAAAAAGAAATGTTACAAAAATTAATTTCAATATTGATTAAGTCATGAATAAAATTAATAAAATTTGATTTATTCATTTTCGAAACAGGTGTGTTGAGATACCATCGTCCATTTAAACTAATAATTGATTGTATTTTATCATTCACTTATGAAGAAATTCAATTATAAAAAAAAATGAAATTAAATGTTGCAGTTTATTTATTAACTTTTTTATGTCATTATTAATATTTTGTCTAATAAATGTCTTCATTACCTTCTTTTTATGATTATTTGTTTTGGGAGGTCTTTATTAATAATAATAATTATTTTTTTTTTTATAATAACTCTCAAGCTATTTAAAGTTTTTTTTTTATTTTAAGCTTAACCGATGATCATAAAAAAATTTTAATTAAAAAAGTGTTTTAATCCCAGGTTTAGTGTTAAATTTGAAGAAAAAGAAATTGAGTTCTTAAAATTTTATTGACTTGCTACAAATGTTGATGAAAATCGTTAAATTAAAACATAAGAAGAGAAAGAGAGAGAAAAATGCTTCCATTTAATAGAGCAAAGGTAATAAAATATAATTTACTAGACATTTTTTATTATTATAAATTTATATTTATTTATGATTATTTTTTTTCCTTTTTTTATTTAATTTTAAATTTGTTTTACACTTTAAATGAAACAAAAAAAATCAATTTAATTTTTTCTTATTCTTTTCATTGAAAAAAAAAATATAAATAAATAAATACTGTAACCACAATCCTTAATATTAAAAAAAAAACATTTTATAACACATTTCCTATGAAATACAAAATTACTGAGGGTTTAATTAATAAATAAATAAATAAAAAGGTATTTTATAATAATTTTCCTGATAAGACAATTTTATGAGCCGGATTTGACACAAGGATATCGCAAAATAGTCGTAAATCATCGATAAAAATAGGAAACAGTTTATTTTTTTAAATAATAATTGAATAATAAAATAAATTGTTTATTTTAGAAATTTATCATTATTTTTCCATTTTATTTGTTTCAATAATAGCAGAGGCGTATTTTGGAGACACCTGCAAAAAAATTAAGATGTTCTAAAGTCTCAACTCAAGTTTCCATAAAAAGTTTAATGATTAAATTATGGTCGATCCTTTTTTGGTGTTTATAGCTGAGTGGTATATTTTATTGGATATTAATTTAAAAGGTGAGTTTTTGATTGAATTTTTCATTTTTTGATTTACAAACTTTATAATTTTTTTTTTTTAAAGCGACCACCTTAAATTCTGTGAATGCAGCCTTGTCAGGCATACCAGAAAGAATTGAAGTCCTGCTTTGGAAAAAAAAACTATTTTTTTCCTTTCCTTTTCTTTCCTAATTTATGGTAAATCCTTTAAATGAATTGCATTGAATTAGAACGAGTTAATGAAATTAAATATCTAGCAGTAATAATCGATGAAAATTTGACATTTAAAAAAACACAAAGTTAGCTAAAAAGAAAATTTCGAAAAAACTGTACTTTCTAGAACAAATGAAGAGAAAATCGAACGAAAATAGTAAATTGACAATATAGAAAACGCTTATTCAATCGTATATTGACTACTGTGCAACAATTATTCTGACGGCAAATGAAGGTGAATTAAGGGAGATCCAAAAAATGTGCTATAGAGCTTAAAGAAGTATTTTACTAGCAGAGAGACTAGAAAATGTATAAATGTCAAGTATACTTTGTTCAGCAAAGTTGAAGCTCATACAGTCTCAACCCAAAACCAGTGGGAACAAGGTTTCACACTGGTGTCCCACTGGTTTTGGGTTGATAGCGTACAATTGAAAATTGAACGTTTTCTTACAAACATTTTGAGTGTTTGGTCGTCATCGATTTATTTTACTTTACAACAGTATTGAACGCTAATGGTAATTATCGTTTTAAAAAATATTCACTTTGACTTGAAAATGCCTCAAAAGTCTACATGTAGCAGAGGAAACATGGCTTGTGGACCATTTTCAGTTGACTGTGTAACTTAAAGAACACTGAAAATTTTCTCAAAAAATCATCACTTTCATAATTCAAAGAAACAAAGATAAAATCATCATCATTAACCAATCATAATCTTATAATAAAATACGATATCAACAAAAATAAGCAACAAAACTTTTTGATATCAAACAAAAATATTCACAGCGCGTGTCTGAAACCCTTGTTTTACTGAATAAAGACTTTGAAATAAAATACATAAAGATTGTTCTGAAAATAATACAATTTCTTATGATTTGTTATATGAAACATGCAATCAAAAAGTTTTTCCTTTGAAGTTCTCTTTCATTTTCCTTTTTCTTGTTTTTTTCTTTAAGTTTTCTTATACAATAAACACAAAATTTTGTTTATATTTTTATTTATGATACAAAAAAGAGGAGTATCTTAGTTTGCATAAATCTGAATTTATAGTTCAAAAAACAAAAGAAAAGGATTTCTTCAATTGAATTTCCGCTGAATTTGAATATGATCTGATTGTTTTCCGTCTCAATTTGAATGTTGAATTTTAAAAGAAAATCAGAGAATTTCAAAGGAAATTGCACTGATTGTAAAAATGTTATTACAATGTTATTACGACTTAATTGGAGTTGCAACCGAAAGAAATATAACTGTTAATTTCATGTATATGTTTTTTTTTTGTATATCAATCGATAACAGACCTAATAATAAATACGAAAAAAGACATAAAATATGAATTAATCCCTTTTTTGCAAGTGTTGCACTCGTAAAATATGTTCAACAAGTCAAATAATATTTTATGGGATAATAAATTTTATATTATGAATATTAACATAGTTTCCGATTTATTATTTTTATTATTATCATTATATATGGAGACTACACGGTGCATTTTTTATACTTTTTTCACACCTTGAACACGCAGCAGCAAGCAGATCAGAAGCAGTATAAGAAGAACTTTGTGCAAAAAAACTGCCAATAAAATTAGGCATGCAATAATTCTTAAACCATTTATCTTTTTTGTATATACACATGTTTGTAGTGCTGTTGAAAGACCACAAATTTCATGAACAGCATCGCTCTCCTTGGTTTTATGATATATCTGGTAAAAAAAACTTCTTATGAAGGATCCATTACAACAATAAATAAATATAAATTTTTAAACACTTTCTGATGGTTATGCGAAGTTTATAAGAAGTTGCTGAATATATTTTTTATCTCAAGATGTAGAACTAATTGAGATTATACCATTAAATATGTGGCAATAAAACATTTTTTTTCATTTACTGTGAAGTAAAAAGAATATAGAAGTCATTTTAGGCTTAATTCATTTCATCAGGATTTTCTGCTATTCAACAGTTAAATCGGCTTCTTTTTTAATGTAAAAAAATATGAATTTATCATGTTCAAGTTTTTGTTGCATGTGACATTATTAATTTTATTTGTGTTAAATTTTATTCAATTAGTTGGAGATGTGATGAAATGGAACTCTGAAAATTTTCTGAAAATTGGTACAAAGTTTTTGTATTAAAGTTTTGTCACAAATTTTTCAAAGAACTTATTAGAAAAAAAAATTAATAAGGTCAGCAGGCAAAAGTTTGACAATTCTTGACTACGTACGAGATTTTTGACATTTTCGTATGTGTATCTATACAAAATGAGTTGTCAAATTTTATCTTGTGTTATCTATCAAAACTTGACACCTAATTTTGTATAGACAGACATACGGAAACTTCAAAAATTCTGTACGTAAATAGAGATTTTCAAACATACACCTGCTTGCCCAGTTAGTGGGTAAGCGAGTAACTTTTACTTTATGCATGGTATAATTCCTTATAATTTACGTACAGAGCGCGGTATAATTTTTCCGCTATCTATACACATACGTATAATTATAAGGAATTATACCTTGCAAAAAGCAGGCGTAAGAGTTGATTTTGTATAGATACACACACGGAAACGTCAAGAAGTGTGTATGTGAACAAACCTTGTTAAACCCTGTTTAGCCATTTTTGTTCGACTTTTGAAATTTGACGTTTCAGGCAGAGCTCGTTCCCTAAAATACAAATTTCAGCTAGTTATTTAATAGTGAACATTGAGAGACCTTGTATTTAAAAATTATGATGTATGCTTACTATTTTTTTCATCTAAATAATAAGATACTACAAGATATTACTCATTTTTCATTAAGACTCAAGATTATTTTTAAATTTTATTGATTTATGATGTCAAAGCATCCGTAAATAATCATCAAGATTTATTATTGACTGTGAACAATATCAAATATTTGATAATCATAATCCTTTAAATGGAAGCACGATGATATTTCAAGTAAATAATTCATTATTACTATTTTTAATATCGTCAGTGTTAAAAATCAATGAAAGGTACACGATTTATTAATCAAAATCACTTGATTTTTTTTTTTTAATAAAATATTATTCAATTTCATTACAAAAAACATTCACTGAAGAAGTTTATTTTTAATTTTTTTAATGATAAATGACATTTCGAATGAGTTGACACTTTCATTGAATTTTATCATGAACTTCAACTAGTCTTTTTCGATTTGAATTTGAATAGTTTTTTGTCTGTATCTAAGAATAGGATGAAATCCAATTTACATGAATTTTATAACGTAATTACATGTTCAATTACATGAGATAAGTAAATAAAATGCATCATACGGGCACGTAAATAACCCAACAAAATAATAACAACAAATAATTTGATGAATAAATAAGGGATGATATTTATTTATTTTTTGTCACTATTTGGCACTAGGTTCCATTTAAATCCAAACACCATGATTTTCACAGTACATTGAATTGCCTCTCTTGGTTCAGAAAATGATAAGTACAAGAAAATTTCTTTCCTGTGAATTTTCTACTTTTATATTATAATTTATTTGAAAGTCATTCTTTTATCATTGAAAGCCTTAGAAAATAAAAATTTATTTGAACAGATGTGCTACCGTATGAAGTAAAGTCTGTATTTTGATATTCATTGCGATTTAAATCCGTAAAAAGGGAAACAATCAAGAGATTAACGCCAACAACCACCATCAAATTATGGTACAAACTTTTATTTTTATGTGTATTCAAATGTCGTAGAAGCAGAATAAAGGATTATTTTCAAATTTAATTTTATTTTTACTTTTGCTTTGTAATAAAATACAGATAAGTACAAATAATTGCTCGAATCGAATTGTAATAAAAATTATTTGAATTGAACAGGAATTTGAAAATATATAAAAAGAAACAAAAAAATGATACATATGTACACATTTTGCGGTTTAGTGGCATGATTTTTGAGACACTTGACAAATTTTGTTACTTGGAATATTTTGTGAAAAAGATTTTTGAAGATTGATTCATTTTATTCACAGAAAAGCCACGTGTTTAGTATTGATCATCACTATTCATAATATTTTTTTGGAATATTTGGTAAAAATGCTCTTTTATAGACGGTTTGTCTATAGTAGTCTTTTGATCAAGGGTCTATCACTGTACAACAAACTACTTCGATTCATCAGACAAGAACAAAACTTCAAATTCTTTAAACATCACATCAAACACTTATAAATTATATAATCGGCAACGCAACAGCCCTCAGCTGATGATCTTAACTAAAAAAAATCATTCTACAAAAATATAAATCTCTTTAAGCGTCTACCTGACAAGGGACCAACTCGCCTCTGGACCAGCAACCAGCTGAATTGGGATTAATTCTGAGTTCGCCAATCATAGCCCCTGAACTGTCTATGTCTGGTTTTTTTGTAGAGAAGCTTATTCGGTCTTTCTTATCATTTACAATTAATTAATTCCATTAAAATGCACTTTTCTCAACCGTCCAGAGGTGTGAATTTCCATTTTTTTATTATTACAACACGCTTGAATCTGTTTCAGTGTCTTCAATTCTAAAAAATTTAACAATAAAATCATCATCAATCTTAATCCAATTTCAATTCTTTTTTGGATTTTCAAAAGATATCAAAAAAAAAATTAATAGACATCTTTAAATTAAAAAAGACATCATCAGTATATTTAAAGATGATGGATTGGAATTAAGGTTTCATTTGATTGAATTAAACACATTTTGCTATTAAATTATTAATTATATTATTATAAAAAAAGTGCAAACAAAATTTCAATTTAATTCAGTTTTATGTATTTTTGTTGGTGTGATAAATCAGGAAAAACGAGCAAATAAATAACAAACAATAAAAAAATTGCTTGCACAGCATCCGTTCAAAGTGTGAAAAGTACTCAATTAGCTCGCGCGCTTTCAGCAAACTATAAATATATACAAAAGCAATGCAATTCGTGCATATTTTTTGCATTTTATTTATATTGCACTTATTTTTTTTGTATTTCAGAACTAGCACGAGTGGCGACAAACAATTATTATGCATTTTGCATTGAAAGAGTTGTCTAGTGAAATTATTTGTATATGTGCAATTTTTTTTTGTCTTGTTTTGTAAACAATTTTCAAATGAGATTTTTAATTAAAAACTCAAACTTTGATATAAAAATATTGTATTTATTCATACATTTTTATTTTCAATCCTTTTTTTATGAAATTTAAAAATAAAATAAAGAAATTTTAATCCAATAACGATAATAAAATACAAATCCATAGAACGTGTACGCAATCAATACTAAAAATGAAATAAAGGGACTTTTTTTTGTAATCCATTTAGGCAAATTTTTGTTTGCCTCGAATATTTTCCTAGGATTCTGTTCACGTTTACATTGAATTCACATTGAAAAAGACAGTGCTGCGTGGAATGAAATTTTTAACTGCAAACAAACAAAAAAGAAAAAAACTGAAATAATCAAATTAGTTCATGAACGAAGAATTTCCAAACTTGTTTGGTTTTTTCCTTTCAAAAAAACTTTCAGTTGTTCATTCCTTTACTTGAATTTAATTTCAAGTTTAAAAATTCATTGTTATTGTCACAAATTATTATTCATAATAATAAAAATTCATGACTGTGAAACATAATATTTGCATGATTTTTCATAAATTTAAAATAACACATAAATAATAAGTGAATGAATAATGGAAAAAAGTTAAATTATAAAAATAAACAAACAAACAGAAATGAAAATAATAATGATATTATAAAATATTAAATTGATATAAATGGTTAAAATAATAATGAGATGCAGAAACATAATTATTTTTTTTTATTGAAATTTATAATTTTATTTTTATCAACAAGTTTTGGTACAGTAATTTGAGTGTTAACCATAATTTTAAATAAGTACGACATTTTTGTGATCATATTTGATATTTTTTTGAAGCTTTAAAATAGACTATAATCATTGAATATGTGGAAAATTTTCATGAGTAGTAGAAAAATATCAGTGTGTCGCAATCAACTTTATATTTTGTTTTCACTCTAAAGCTACAATAATGGTCATTGATTAATTTGGGGATTGTACAGTGCAGTGGTTAGCGTGTTGGAATCGGTCTGATGGGTCACACGATAAAGTGATAGTACCTCCAGAAGAAGATTTTCCAGCTACCTCTCTAATAATCACTCAAGATGATATTGGTAATGAAGTTTTAATATTGGAAAAGAGTAACTCTACAGGTCCGGATGGTATACCCAACATATTTTTAATCAATGCTGTCTCGATAATTTCACCACCTCTTCCTTACATATTTCAACTTTCGTTGTCAACTAAAAAAAAATATAAGGAACTATTGAGGCGTAGCTAAGTTATCTGCAATTTCGAAACTTTTTGAACACATGAATTGCAACAAGCTTACTCCACTGATTGACGACATCGTCGATGTACGACAACATAGTTTTGTAAAAGGCAGATCTACAGATACAAATTTGATCTTCTTCACTAACTATCTCATCTCGAATATCGAGCGAGGTCTAAAAATAGATGCAATCTACATAGACTTCAAATAACCGTTTTACAGAGTCATACCAACTTGCTGATATCTGAATTAAAGTCATATGGATTGCCCAATGATACTGTAGTATGGATTGACTCATACCTAAAAGATAGGACACAGAAAGTGAGGACAGGACCTTTCATATCAGACTTGATTTTTTCATGGTCGGGAGTTCCTCAAGGTAGCCATTTGCGGCCAATTTCGTTCATCATCTTCATCAACTCAATCTATGACATGTTCCATGACTGCAAATTCCTTTTATATGTAGCCGATCTTAAGATATTCAGAACTGTCGAGATTCTGTGTGACACAGAGATTTTACAAAACAATCTTGATCGTCTTTTTGATTGGTGTTGTGACTCATGCATGTCTTTTAGTATTGCTAAGTGCAAAACCATATCTTTTCATCGTAAGTGTACTGATGGCATCAAATAAAATTACCAGATCAATAGAGAATCATTGGAGAGAATTATCGTTATGAAAGACTGAAGTGTACTGATGCAACCTACTGTAAATTTAACTTGCATTTTGTTCAATAAATTTTCAATGCCACTAAAATGTTAGGTATTGTCTAGAGAAATTCTAAGATATTTGATGATCCTGTTGTAACAAAATCTCTATTCTGCGCTCTGTAGAGACCTTTTTTGGAATATTCTAGTGTTGCTTGAAATCCCTACTCGCTATGGCATAAAAAACTGATAGAGTCAGTCCAGAAACAATTACAACAGTTTGCCCTTCGTGGACTTGGTTAGACCAATCCTTACCTTTCCTTATAGAATTTTAATTGTCTTAGTATAACATTTTTTTGTCAATTAATTTCTTTCTTGAATATTTTTCCATTAGATTGAGCAATCTCATATTCAGGCACCTCGATATTGAATACATGAGAAGAGACAATTCATATAATATTTTTGTTAATAACAATAATAATGAAAATTATCAAGTTAAAAAAAAATGGATCAAAGAAAAGGAATGAAAAACGAGTTGTTATATTATTGTGATTATAATAAACAAATAAATATATGGAAGAAAATATTCATTTACGAATAGCAGAAGTACTTGACAATATCACATTACTCAGAGTATTATCAAATGATATACGAGTGTAATATGGTTTTGTTGTCATAATATACGATAATATTCCAAACATTTTCTTACAAATAAACAATAAAAAGTCAAGTATAAATTGTGTTTGTGTGTGTATAGCGAAGAAAGAGAGAGAACAGGATGATGACCACGCAGTTAATTTAATCCTTTTTGATGAATGATTCTATTGTGTTATATTTATACGATTTTGTATGCTTGGTTTATTAAAAATAATAAATAATAACAATAATGTACTTGAAAGAATTTGGTGAATGTTAAATATTTTTATAACACTAAATAATGAATTGCAGAAAAATATTTTACACTGAATTAGCGTGTTTTTTCCTCTTCATTTCAATTCACATGTAATTCAAGTACAAGTAAGAAAGGTAATATGAACATATTTTAATCAATGTAACAATTGAACTTGAGTTAATCTACATAACACATAAAAGGTAAAGACTCATTTGTGTGAAAACCTGGTCATTTAATTGATTTATGAGACTTATTACATTATATGAAAAATTTATATTAAAGTGTCTAAGAATGAAATTTACGGTTTGATCGTTTTGCACCATAAATGGAAATGTGATTACACTTCATAATGTCACTGAGGAGCTTAATGTTTAAAAATAAAATAACATATGAAATGACACGTGTATTAAAGTCAAAATATTTAATGTTTAATAATAGTAATTATTACTATGATTTATTTTTTTAACTCAATAAATAAAAGTGACAAACCACAAATAAAAATGTTGAAATTCCTCGAAATTAACCCCTTTGCGAAGTATTGAAACATGTGTATTTTTATGTTTATATTGTTTTGATAACTTGTAAAAATTTAACACATGTTAGATATTTTGATAGTTTTCACACCCTCTTGTCACACCATTCCGTCATTTGATCCCTCACATTTCATCTAAACAAAAAGGAGAAATTGATTTGAATTGAATTTATGTCGTTTATTGTTCTCTAAATGCTATAATTACAAATGATTATAGTGAAAATTGTTCAGTTAAAAGGAAAGCAAATCTGTTTTACTCTTAAAATCTTCTTTGAATCAATTATCAATCATAAATGGGAGAAACAAAAAAAAACTAACTAATATAATGAAGAAATAAATAAATAAATATCAACATCAATTTGCGGCATTTTAATACTATCACACTGCTTAAATTGTGTCTTCAGTACAATAGAAAATCAATAAATTATCAGAATTTCCTATTATAAATATTCAGAGTATGTGTAATAAGAAGTAAAGTATGGTAGACGTAAATCATTCATAGTAAATAAATATTATTTTTTTCTTCAATTTCATAAATAAAAAAAAGCCGAAAAATAAATCATATTTTTACATAATAAATTATTAATAATACAATTTTTCAAAATCGTCTTTGTGCCACCAATAATTTTACTTTTAAACACTCTTACAACTCTCTGCACACATGTACGCGCACACACACACATACAGAAGACATTTGAAATCAAATAATTC
The DNA here is from genome assembly GCA_900002565.1 of Culicoides sonorensis. Taxonomy (NCBI): domain Eukaryota; kingdom Metazoa; phylum Arthropoda; class Insecta; order Diptera; family Ceratopogonidae; genus Culicoides; species Culicoides sonorensis. Next base: position 67,008 of record LN483515.1, on the reverse strand, counting down.
ATCGATTTTACTGGTTGAATACTTATATTTATTATTTATTTATAATAATATTGAAAAGGCGAAGAAGGAATAAAAAAAAATTTGAATATCATTTTAGTTTTTATTTATTGTTATAAGAACTTTTTCTTACTTTGCGGTACAATAATGATAATAATACAATACAAAAATGTGTAAAGTCAGTCGAAGACAGCAGAAAAATAACAATAAATATTAAAAAAAAAATAACTCAAATGAAAAAAATGCTTTAGTTGATCAACCGTATCAATGTTTATTAGTATTGTTGCTTTTTTTATATTAAAATAATTATTATAATTTTTTTTTCTGTGGAAAAATTTTGATTTAAAATTAAAGCTTTGAATTTTCCTTGAATATGGAATCACAGTTTATGATTGTTTCTGTCTAGAAATTTTGATGTGACTTATATTATTTGTATAAAATCACGTGAAAACTCCCTCATGATATATTTAATACTCTCTTTTTTTCCTTAAATGAAGTGCTCTAAAGCTCAGTGTTCGCATTTCGACCTATAAGATCTTTTGTGCTCCTCCTTACGAATGGATCTAAGTTCACACTTAATACATTCAATTCGTCAAAGAATCTTAAGATTACTTTAGGATCTGTGTTAACTACAGTAAAGCGTACCGTTGGTGCAGTGGTTTAGCATACCACTAGGTTAAGCAGCTGTGAATGGTGCTCGTTGTTTGGATGGTGACCTGACCACCTACCAAAGACACGCTTCATAACATTGTCATAAGTCTGAATCATCCATAGCACTATTACGATGCGAGAAAAAGACAATAGGCACATTAATTAGGATAACAACACAACACACAAAAAGCCCAAAGATATGAAGTGGTTGAGGTGATCTTGGGAATCTGCGTTCGATTCCTGGCTAGTACGCTATCATAACATAGCGAATCCTCACTCTAGCCAATGCTTCACACTCACAAAGGATAGCTTTGATGTTTCATCCTCTTCTAGGTAGCACAGCTTACAGGTGCTTGAATCACTCCTTCCTATTATTTTAAGATGACTGTGCATAAGGCAGTGTCCTGTTAGAAGACCCGTCAGTTTTCTGATGTCTTTTTTATCCAATTGTAAGATAATTTTTAATCTTTTCTTTGAACAATTCACAAACTCTTTGGACTGTAAAGATGCTGGTATGCTTTAATAGTATAATTTCATCCGTTTTTCCACCCATTCCGAGATGAGTTTTTTGTAATTGCTAAGACTCACTTCGTAAAAGGACTCAGGGCCAATAAATTTCCCTTCAGCTCCCTTCTTGTCAGTTCATTCGCCATTTCATTACCTTTAGGTCCCATCTTTTAAACGACCTGTTTTGCACTCGATGAATCAGTATCACTATTGTCAAATTAAATTTAAAACATTATGTAACATTGTAACATTCACTCTTCATCTTATCTTCAAATTTAGGGGAATTGCCTTTCATAAGAAACGACACCTCTCGTCTTGTATCTTCTTCTTGAAAAAAAATTTGCACAGTAGTACTGAAAACAATAGACTGCAAATTAGGAGACAAATTTAAGGTGCTTTTTCACAATAATAAGTATTTTCTTCATAATTTTGTTATATTTTCTTCCTTTTTATTGTATTCATTTAAGTACACGTGTGCTAAAATATCTTTTTTTTTGTCTCTCCTCTATTATTATTATGATTATTATGTGGTTGCTCCTATTTTACGCTATTTGAGTCCTTTCTTCTGTCCTAAAATGATTACAAATGATAAATAAAGGTTTTAATTTAATTTTGACATTTAAGTTAAGATTCATCTTTGCAACTTACCATTTGTTTTGTTATCAAGTCACGTTTTTCATCCATGTTTTTCCACATTGTTACACATTTTGTTAGTAATAAGATGCTGTGAGAGTTTGCATTGTTACAATCATCATCATCTTTGTTTTTCATCTTGGTTCAATGAATATTTTTTTTATCACCGTTTAGACAGCGTTTTATGCCAAGTCCCTGTAATTTTCGCCTTAATTTCATGTTCAATTGAAATTCACCAGGGAAACAATATTGAATAAATTTTATTGAAATATACAAATAATAAACACATATGCAATGAAATATAACAACATAAAAAAAACAAAAATATTTTGTATGTAAACATTTGATACAAACAAAATAACTACATAATACATAAAACAACAATAAAATTCTATGATAACTTTTTCACTATGCACACAAAACACCCAAATACACATATTTATTTATAGATATAAACATTGTTATAGAGAGGGCATTCAACGATAAAAAATGTATATAAACTCATCATCATCATCTCTATACATTAAAATGTTTTTTAAACCAATAATCAGATGTATGAATGAAAAAAACAAGCAAAAAATACATAAACAGTCACGTTTCAAGCATGAAGAGGCGGAGCTTCAACATCATTTTATTGAAATAACGAATTAGGAACGTATTTTTTTGTTTATGTGTGTGTGTGCATATGTAAGTGTGTTTGTGTATTCACTTTATACAAATAATACATAATATAAGGGAATTGTAATAGACATGTGTGTTAACATATGTGATACAAATCAGTTACTACTTGTTCTCGCTACAGTTCGGACGCACTTCATATTTACACAAATAAAATTTCAGTCATTGTTGATTCAAACATTCAAATATTAAAAATTTTTACAAGTGAAAACAAAGATTTCGTTTTTTTTCATTGTTAGAGCAAGTAATAATGAAAATTTTTATTGAATGTATCAATATTGAGAAAAGGTGTCAATTTCATCTATAAATAACAAATTATCACAATCATCGATAAAAATTAACAAATAAAATAAAAAATAATTATGGAAAATTACTGATATTCTTTTGATTGTATTTTCAATTAAAAATATTATTCTAATAAATATTTTAGAAAAAAGGCAAAAAAAAAATACATGAGCTACAAATTTTGTTTTATTTCAAGAATTTTGATTGAATTTAGAATATACAATTATGATTCAGCCAAGATAAGTGTTTAATGATAGAGAGTTAAAATCAGCCAGATTTATCTCATTTTTGCTAAAAAAAAATAATAAAAAAAGTTCAAAATTAGTCTAAATAAGAACCAATTCAAATTGGATACAACAATTAACGATATGAAGGTAATTAAAAATTATTTTTAACTTGTCACTTAAATTGAAAGTTAAACTGTTAAAGTCAGTGAAGAGTTTTGAGAAGGATGAAATTAATGGAAATTTAGTCGAACATCGTGAATTTGTGTGAACTAAATGTAAAATTTTGTAAAAATACAGATCGAAGGTCGTTGACGAGAAAAATCCATAGTTTAGAATTTATTTTGATTGATTATTTCACATTTGTAGCATATATTTTGAACAAAACTGAATTGAACTGCACTGAAAATTGAACTTGTGTGGATACAAAGGTTAGGTTAGGTTTTACAAGGGCACCACCGTGGTCTCAAAGAGTTCTATAGTGGTCTCTTCGATAGAAATCGAGGAATATCCCAGAGTTGTAAGCTACTTAGCCTAAAACCTTTTCTAATCAGCTTCATCCAGTGGAATTACGAAATGGAATTTTGAGGATACCAAATTAATCTTCGTCTTCTTCAGCGTCTCAATTTGTGCTTAGCGTCAGATAAAAGCGGCAAGTGCTTGGAATCATTGAATAACAACTTAGATGCCCTGATTATAACAAGGGAGAGGGGGGCTATGAGCCTATCCTGGCTGAGTGAATTTTCTTTCTGACAAACGTTTAAATCAGTTTTACTAAGCTAACTGACACTAAGATAGATTCAGGGGGTGAGCAATTTTTCTTCTGAAGCCACAATTGGGGGGTAGTACTCAATGAATCACGTCTTTGAAAATCGATTTTGCATCAAAAAAAATGCGGCAGTCTCAAACTTATGTTTTTTCTAGTCCTTAGACTACTGTGAGTCCGAATATATTCACATTTAAATCTAAAGTACAAGTTTTGAGGAGTTATCATAAATAATGTGATTTCCTGGAAATTTAAGCTCATTGAACAAAATAGTGATATTTGTTTAAGCTCAAACACTCTATGTTTTGTATGAGATAGGTACCTAATATGTTCTACAAAGTTGTAGCCAATATTCAACTGAACAAACTTTTCATATATCACTTTATACCTTTTCGTAGAAAAAAAAAGATTTTTCATCTAAAAACAGCAAAAAATACGATTTTTGTGTATTCTTGAATACAGAATTGCACTAAAAGTCATAGTTTTGTATGAAATAGGTGTAATGTTCATTCTTGAAAGTTGTAGATAATTGTTTGGAAAATAAACTTTCCGTATACTATTTAACATGTTTTCATGCAAAAAAAAATGATTTTTCGTCAAAAAAAAAACAAAACTTAACAAATAGAGCAAACTCCGTTCCAAAATTAGAATTTTTTGGCAGACTCTTCCTAATGCAAAAGTGTCGTTATCAAATTTTGAATGAATTTTAACTTCAGAAAACAAATTGAAAAAAATCCAAATTTTTGAAATCTGTAATTCGACTTTATTTTTTGTACCTTATCAACTCCCAAAGGGTATATCTCGGTAAGTCATATCACAAAATTTTTGTCCACCTCGGGCAGTAGGTCAACGTTTCTTGGCTTCTGTTAAGTGTAAATTGTCATCAAAGAAATTGACGGTATAATGATCATTAAGGAAAAATTCCTTCTGATATGAAGCTTCTTGAATCCAATGAATGAATTTAATATTACAAAATACATGAAAAACGTAAATTTCGCTCAAAATCCCAATTAAAATCAAAACTTACCTTTACAAACGAGTTTATCTCATTTTATCACATATGTTAAAATTTAGAAGATATCAAACGATAAGATAAAGTAATAAATATTTAAAAAAAAAATCAAGTGAGTAACATTAATCGGTGTAGCAGGTCCAGTTGTGAATCCCAAAAAATAATAACATTAAAAAAAAAACAAATCGACGAAGAAAAGCAAGAAAACAAAGTTAATAAGAATCGACTTTAATTTATTTGTATTTTATGGTAATCTCCATTTCTTTAATATCGAATAAATCATCTAAATTCTTTACGGTGTTGAATTATTGAAATTTTCGATAACCCTTTAAATATATTAATAATTTATTTTCTATCATCTTCTTTATTTTTTTTTTTGTATTTTTTCATTTATTTAAAAATTTAGTGTTTATTAATATTTCTCTCAGTCTAAAAGATGTTAGATTTGGAAGATATACGTGAGATTTTTTTAATCGATATCGATTTATCTATGTAAGCTCCTCACACTACAAAGCTTCTCAACTACCAAATTTTCTGCATTGAATACACATTTTTTTTCTCTGTGTGTTACATCGATGATAAATTTTTATTTGGTCATATAAGAGAACGGTCTCGGTGTTTATTGATGTAATTTTTTTTTCTATCAACATTTTATTGAAGTGTGAGATTGTTTCTCATAGTTACGTTCATTTTTTATGATAGTGCAAGAAAAGTTAAAAGAATACAACAAAAAAATAGAAGGTTGTTGAACATCAAGCATCAGTGTCAACAAGTTTTGTGTTTGTTAAAAATTTCAAGAAAAAATATCAATTAATAATATTTATTTCAAGTATCTGCTTTATACTTTCAAATAACGTTATAATCAAATCAAGTGATGACATGAATTATGGTGTTTGATTTTTTTTTTGCATTATTCGATCAATTACTTATTGGCAAGTTAACGGCAAAAATTTACCGTCGGATAAAATGATTTTTTTCAATTAATTAAAATGAAACTTGCAGTATCACTTAAGATTTTTGGATTTTTTTTTGTAATAAAAGCCAAGAACCCGATTTTTCATAATTTTTTTTTTAATAAACGTTATTTTTTGAAAATTAAAAAAAAAATTATTTTGCAAAACTTTTTGAAAAATCTCAGCAGAAAGCCATGAAATTTTCATTTCAAACAAAAAAAGTAAATCAATTTTTGTGAATGAAAAACTTTGATCACAATTTGCTGATTTATATACAAAAAAAAACCAATATAATATAATAAAATTTAGTAGGTAGTTAAAAATTTTAAAGACTCTCTTTAAAAAAAGCAAAAAGAGGCGTATTTTTTCATATAAATTTATCTATTTTCTGATATCATAATTTATTCCTGATTTAGTATCTAATACAATCGTTTACATTTTTATATTTATTTGTCTTCCTTCTCTTCATTTTTTTTTATTTTATCTCGTTTCATTTCTTGTTGTGTTGTTTTCAGATCCGCTATTAATTGTTTTAGAGATTTTCTTGCCTGATTCTTAATTTATTTATTAATTTTCTTACTTAACTATAACAGAGTTGTTTCTTATCTTGATGAACTTTTTTTTTCGTAATGTATCTTATTTGTAACAGGTTTAATGTGAATTTTTTTTGTGTGATAATTTTATTTTCAAAGTAAATGTGTGGAGAAATTGTATGTCAATTAGAAAAAAAAAAGGATAATAAAAACGTAAAAATTAGATTAAAAGGAGGATTTTTTAAAAGAAAGTGTGAAAGGTGTATAATAAACAAACCGTATAATTATTTAGAAATTTTAATTTAATTTAATTTTAACATTTTTATTACGAGGAAGTGTTGCTTTATCTTTTAAGGAAGTCATGAATAATATGTTTGAATATTCATGATTTTTTTTTCATTTTTTTTTTTAATGATAAACAGTTTTTCACATCATTTTTTTAAAAATACTTGATTTATGGTCATATTTCTTTAATTTGTGAAAAAATCTAATAATCTTGTTTAAAAACTTGGTTTTTAAATAGAAAAATCATGTGAGAGCGAAATCTTAGAAGAGTTAACATAACTATGCAGTTTTTCGAAATTTTTGAGGTGTTTTAAGTCAAAGTTTTTTAAAGAAAAATTTCAGAACTTTAACTATAACTTCACCTCCTGCGTTTTGGAAAAAAATTGTTCAAGTTTTTGAAAACTTCAATATCGTTTAAAATAATCATTTTGAATTTTAAAATAAATTGAAAATTTAATTTTGTTAAAAAAATTTCAGTTTAATTGAAGTAGTAAAAAGAATGAGACCTGCTCTAAGACAGAAATTTTAGACCCAAGGCAATATACCATCAAAACTTCGGTGCCTCATAGAAATTTTGAAATCCTTAAAAAAGAAATTCGGTTTGAAATTCTTTCAAATACAAAAAGTTTTCAAAAGATTTTTTCCTTAGTTTTTGCATTATTTGGAATCAAAGATTAGAGTAAGTTTGGTACCCTTATTTACCATGGAACGTCAAAAAGTTAAATGTCAATTCAGGCATTTAATGAAGAAACGTGCGAAAGTTTTAAAAATAACTTTTATATTTTGTAACACATTTTTAACTTGAAACATTTGAATCACTAGTAATAAAATTTACAAATAAAAAAAATCAAACAAGAAAAAAAATCTGATCAAAAATAATTAATTCGCAAACCTATGGCTAAATTTTTATTTCACACTACTTTGTTTAAATTTATTTTTTTCTTTTGAATTTAATTATTATAATTTTTTTTTCTTTATCTCATACGATTACTATTCAAAGTAAAACCAGAAATGAGTTGTGTGATGTAACCGTAGGTGGTCTAACAACAAACATTATTATTGTTATTTTTTATTTATTAATAGTTAGTAGTTAAAGTTACCTTCAAATCAAACAAAAATAATCCTTTATTTATAGTAAAAGTTAAATTTTGAGCTCCAAGTCAAATCGGAGGTTTCTTGTCTCTAGTAAAGTAATTTTACAAGTAATGAGTTCCATTAACATTGAATTTCGAATAAGTTTATTTATTTTCGAAAGCAAACTCTCAAATAACCAAAAACATTGAAATGAAAGAAAATTTTCCGATAAATATTTTTTTTTTAAATTAAAATCTTGTGAAAAATATTTACATTTCAAACCATTTCAGATGAACATTGTAGTAAAATTAAAAAAAAAAAAATAAATTTTAAAAGACAGACTCTTTTTTTCTTTAATTTTAAATTTTAAAGAAGTTATTGATTGCCCTTCCAATTATTATCATTATTACTTTTTCTGTGCAGTAGCCCTTGTTTTACGTTTGTTACATTTAACATCTTTTATTCTCACTATCATCACATAATTTTATGTTAAAATAATACTCAAAATACCTTTGAGTGGTGAATTTTCAATAATTTTTTATTAAATAAAAGTAAAACAAGACAATGTTGTTCTGTTCTTAAAACGATTGTCGTGTTTAACAATTTTTATATGTAAATTTCATTTTTGTGTTTTCGCTGCTGGAACAAAACAGGAAGCTTGGACAAAGGTGAAAAAATAAATAAAAATTGAATAAATGATAAAGAAAAAGACACAATCAAAGCATGTTTGTTTATTTTTCATTCATTCATTGAGTTTTTGAAGTTTTTTTGCCTTGTACCGTATTGTAAAAGGATTTTTTTTAATGAATGAAATGCATTTTAGTGGTTGATTCGTTTTTAGTGTGTTTGAAAAAGTTTGTAGAGTCATTTAAAAATTTGAAGTGAATTTCCACTGTTTTTGAAACTATGGATAGAAGCGAGTCAGGGGTGGATTGAAAATAATCAACGGCCCTGACATTCTGTATGATTTCCTTTAAAATTTTCACTCAACCTAATTTTTACAAGACGATCGACTGCGGTCTTACTGGCATTTGCTAGATTGCATGTATTTTCAATCTGCCACTGAGGCGGATGGAAATTTTCTGTAAGTTTTAGATCTTTTATATACGAAGTGAGTCAAACATAATAAAATTAAGGGACTTAGCTCTATTAACCCTTCATAAATCCGTCCCTGGCTATGGATATTTGAATGAATTCGCCGGAAAAATTGATTTTTTTCAAAAAACCATAATAAAATTATTTCAAAATCATGTCTGAGTATAGAAATTGACAAAATATGTAAAGGGTTACATTCAGACACATAACTGTAAATTTAGAACACTCAAATAAAAAAATTAAAATTAAATTTAAAAAATAATTAAAAGTCTTTCAAGGTTTCCTGTTTTTTTTTTCTTCACAGTAATAAATTTTTAACATAAAATCCACAGTAAATAAATTTTTTTCTTATAAATATTGTATTTGATGTTTGATAATAATTTTTATTTTCATGTGCTTGCATAACATAAAACCAATTCACAAAGATAAAAACAGCAACAAGTCAGTAGCAAGTCAAAATAAACTAGCATCACACATATAAATTTATTCAAAATTTTATTTTTTAACAACATTTACTTTTAAAATGACATTAATTTTTATGAGTACGCTGGAGTTTTTTTTTCAAGCATACATGCAATTTTATTAATTTTTCTTTTCAAGTTTTTTTGGCGAAATTTTAACAGTGCTGTGTGACATTTTAATACAAAGTCAAGATACAAGACTGAGGAACGCTTTTAAATAATTTCATATAATGACAATAATAAAAGTTACTACTTGTATTTATTTTTTTATTTTTATTTTATAACATTTGAAACAAGATACTTTTTATTTTCTTTATTTTTTTTCCTGTGAATCAAGTACCGCTTCTATTCAAATCAAAGAATTAATTTTTTTTTAAATTAAAATCATCATACTTGAGGCTCTTTGAATCCGTAACGTAAATGCTTCCTTACTTTTTTTTCTGTAAACACACACAGAAACACAAATATATTAATTATAAGCATTTTTTATCTTTTTTTTATCCAAACATTACAATATATCAAGTCGTAAGATATAACATTGTAAAATTTATTATTTTAAAATTTCAAGATAAACTTGGCTAACTTTTGGTTGAGTGTTTCAATGAAACGAAAAATAAGAGATTATCGATCAGATTCTTAAAAATACATGCAAAAATGCTTTAAAATTTAAAATTTGTTTAAAAAACGGACGTGATCATGAGTTTTTAAAATGAAATAAAATTACAATTAAAATAATAAAAAAAATGTTGAATTGACAAAATCAAATACTGGGAATAAAGTGATGAAAATAATTTGGATGTGGATGGCGCTTGATTAATACATGATAACATTTCAAGCTCTCTTGTCATCGGTTTTTTTTTAATGTATTTTGTCATGTTATTTTATGTTTTTTTTTATTGATTTTTGTAAATTTTAGTTATTGAGACAAATTTTCTCACGACATTTGTAGGAGGTTTTTTTTATTGTTGTTTGATTGTAATTATTGTTATTACAAGTGTTTAGTTAAGCTGTCAAGTAACGAACTTTGAGTTTGACTTGAAGAAGACTTGAATTGAAAATGAGTTTTTGTCGTGGAAAGTAGGTTAACGTGAATTTGAGAAGAATTTTTAAAAATATGTTTTGTTAAAGTCCATAAAATTTAAGGAATTGACCTCACTCAATAAAAAAAGGAAAGTATAGGTAAAATAAGTCATCCTTGACTTTTAAAACTTTCCATTTAGAGCTTCCAGCACCAGGAGAGCAGCCCTTCATGGTTTTTAAGTCTTAATGTCGATGTTTTTCTTAAAAATGACGAAAATCTTACTCACTTACTGATTTTTACTTATTAAAACGGTCTGAAGTTTGATGAACTAAAATTCTTATACGACTTTCGCTCTCTATCTCTCTCTAATTGTCTCTCTCTCTGATTGTTTCTCTCTCAAAAATGAACTCTTTTAAAATAGTGCAAAGCAGTGGAGCATTTGTTATGAAGCGATCTCATGTACTCTTTTTTACTTAACTAGCTTTCTCTTATATTAATCCACTCTAAGCCTTTTCTCTTCATATCATACAGATCTCAATCTTGAGTAAAAAGAATTTCAATATCACTTTCATAACCTCCCTCTCTTTCTCTTCTGAACTAACTTTCTGTAAGAGAAAAAAACAACAAAATAGAAATACAAAGAGAGAGGTAGGAAGAAGGAGATTCTCTTCATAAATTTAGGATAAAAGAGGGGAAGGTTGAGAGAGAAAAAATAGACAAAGATGAGGAGAAAGTTGAAGAGAAAAAGGAAAGAGAGAGAGAGTAAAAATTTCAGATTAAAATTAAAAGTTGAGATCTTTTGAACAAGTCTAACGACCAAAAACACAAAATAAGTCACCATTTAATAAGATTTTGGTCAATTTTAATAGAAACATCGTCCTAGACATGAAAACCTTGTAAAATCGTATTTCTTCGTGAAACTTCAAAACCTCGCAGTCTTTTAATATTTCAGAGGTATTCACCCCAAACAAAAAATAAAGATAAATAAATAAATAATAAACTAACTAAAATTCCTATTTGTTTAAAAGTTGTTAAATTTCAACAAAAGTTGTTTATCCAAGTCAATAACATCAGTATGTTAATTTGTAAGTGAAAGATTAACTCCCTTAAATAGTCAAAAGTTAATTTTCTTTTCATGAAAAAAATATTTAAGAGTAAATATAGACATTTTTAATATTATAAGCGATAAACTATTTCAAAAAGACCGGTGTTTAATACAAAAATGATAATAATTAAATAAATAAATACATTTTAAAACAAAAAAAATCTCCTAAAAAACCTTCAAAACAAAAAAAAAGGTTCTTCGCTTTATTTCTACATTAATCTTTTCTTTTTTTCCTCTTTGCATGCATTTCGATGATATTTTTTTTTACAAAAATCACACACAAAAAAACAAGACGTGGAAGCAGCTACCGTTTTATCTCATTTTCGGTCTAAAACAAAACATACATGAATGTTCACATTTCAATCTCATCAATCATTTATTTAAACATCAAAAAAAGTAAATTTTCAATGGTACCAAATTCGTTCGCATATTCATAGTCATTTTTATTACCACACGCTATAACCTACAATTATTATTATTGTTATTTTATTTTTTTTATTTTTTTTTTTTTCATGTTTATCGCTTCTTACATTACGATGTGTGTATATGAATGACGATGATAAGTTTCCTCCCATTGTTTAGAGATGACAGATTATAACAAAATGGCGCAAATTCAATAATTCCTGTGTATCTTTCTCAATATCATTTTTCATATAACGTGAAATGAATAATGTGTCAGCATAATAAAATGTATCAAAATGCAGTAACGTGACTTGAACGTGAATCTGTGTGTGTGTGTGTATGAATTTGCAAAAAAAAAATAATATGAAATAAAAATGACATGCCGTGATTTTTATGAGCCCTCTTCAAATAAATTGTTATTTTTACCTACTTATATATGATAATAATATTAACATTAAAGGTGAGTGTGCATGCGTGTGTGTGTGTGTGTATGTGGAAAAAAATATTGAAATAATAAATAATGATGTATAAAACTGTGGTAATGTACAATACAAAAAAAATATAAGTCAGGGATTATTATTGTGTCGTTTTAAAACGATTAGATTCAAATATAATAGTGTGAATATGACAAAAAAAAATACACATCTGCTCTTTTCATCTCTCTCAAGTACTTGTTTGGAACCGAATCGGTCCTTTATCTATTTTTGATTTGAAAAATATTAACTTTTTACCTTTTTGTACATTATTTTATTTTTATTCTATTGTACTTTTATTTTAAGAGTGTATTATTTTGTTGGTTTTATATTGACAATAGTAAGCCCTTGTATTTAACACGCCTAATTTTGTTTTTGTACTGTACATATTTTTTATTTGAGGACTTGGATTTTTGTTATTATTATTATGAAAATGTAAATTAGCTGTCAAAATTAATATTGAGAAAAAAGGTACAAATAGACTGTGTTTGAAGTTAATAAAAGTCAATCTGGGAAATTTATGGGTAGTTTTTGGTATAAATTATATTTCTGTGTCTGTATGTTTGTTAATATGGAAATGAAAATCAATATGAAATTTTTCTGTTTTTGAAATCTTTGCACTTCTTGAATTACGTTGTTCGTTTTTATAGTGATGGTATGTCATTTGATTGAAGGATTCTGATGGAGTTTGGATTTGCACAAACGGAGGCCATGGAAAATTATCATTTAAATCGATTTCTCAGGGCTACCATATTTTTGGATGTGATATGATCAGATAATTTTTAGTTCTTATTGTAAGTTAAAAGAATAAACACATTACTGTAAATAACAGATTCAGAGAATTAGATTTTGTAGGCACGTGGAAGCTAAGCGTAGGAACTAACCTGTTAATAACAGCTTCAGAGAATTAGTTTCTGCAGGCATATGGAAGCTAAGCGTAGGAACTAATCTGTAATAAACAACTTCATTGAATTAGACTCTGTAGGCACGTGGAAGCTAAGCGTAGGAACTAATCTGTAAATAACAGATTCAAATTACTTCTTCGATGACGTTTTCTAATCTAAAATGCTTCTGAAAAAATGTTTCTTATCGCTTTAAGATACTTACAAAAAAAAGTAAGGTACATGTTTCACCAAGTTTTTTGCTAACATTTTAAATGTAAACCACACTAAAACATCTGATCTTCTTTAAAAAAAAGAACATGACTTACAAATCTTACACAATCATAATAAATTATAATTCTATTAGATTTTGTCCTAAGTATTTTGTTTTCTTACAAACAATAAAATAAAAAAAAAAAAACATACAAAAGTTAAAAAAAAATCAAACAAAACCCTAAGCACGAGTCATTTAAAATTTATTATCGGAAAGGTGCAAAAAAATACAAAAGAATCATAAGTGGACTGGACAGATGAATGTCCTTTTTTATTTTTTTTTTGTTTTCTTTTAATATAATTTAAAATCATCATAACAATAAAAATTATATTTAAGTCTATTTTGTGGGCATATTGCAATAATTCTACAATAAAATCCAATAAATAATTCAAGTCATAAAGTGTCTTCTAAAAGCACACTAATAATCGGAGACACAAACATCGTTTTATTTCTCTAGTCATTGAAATGAAATTTAATTTTAAGAAGAAAAAAAACTAAATTAAAAATGATAATAAAAATATGATCAAAAGTTACTTTTCTGTGTATTTTTCGGTAAGGTTTGATTTGTATACGTTTAACAATAGGAGGCATTTTATAACACATATTTTGATCTGTGAAATATTTATTCAATTGTGAGAATTTTTTCTTCACATTATGGTACAAAGTTAAAATTTTTGATGACGTTTTTAAGAAACTTCAAATAAAATAAAATAAACGTAACTTTACAGTTAAAGAGAATATAAAATTGAATCATAAAAGGCGCCACATTTTATTATCAGTAAACTTTTTCTCCGTCAATTTTGATATAATATTTGAATATATGTTGCACAAGTGGGATTGAATTGAATTGAATCGAATCGAACAGCATATTTTTTTTAATTGAATTTTTATAACTTTTATGTCTATTTTTATTATTATTATTTTTATTTCAGGTTTATGCATTTTTATTCTCTTCAAATCATCACAAAGTCGATTAGTATTTCGTGTTATGATATGAAATGAGAATATTAAACAACAAAAAAATGAAAAAAAATGATGGACCATAAATATATAAACATTATGACTTGACTTGTTGATGGTCAGTTTTTGTATGTAGATGTTGTGAGTGTTCTTTTTGTTTTTGGTTTTTTTGATGATTGAAGATGATATAAAAATAACAATATTTGGATGAAACAGCTTGGGAATAGGATATCTAACTCTTTTTATGGCACTCTTGAAAATATTTTCATATTTATTTAAGATTATTCACAAAAATAAATTAAAAACTAGTAAATCAATAATAAATTTATGTTGTATATAAAATAATATGATATTTTTGTTCCGTTAATCTATTGATAAATGCCGAAAATTGAAGCTGTGAGCTGTCATTATTTGTGTAAATTTCAATGAAGTTTAACATTCAAGAGATTGGACTCAAATGTTAGTTTAAAGTCAATTGGTCTGCTTACTCTTATGTCACTTCTCAGAATTACTAAAATTCATGTTATAATTACTCAAACATTTGAATTTGAGCGCTCTGGTCTATCCTGTCTGGAGTGTATCCTCATCTGAACAACAATCATTATTAGCACCTCATTTGCCGACTGGACTTTGCTGACTTTTTGTCAATTTGCCTATAAAAATAGCATACACTCTCAACTTGTTCTCAACCCAAAATTGGGGCACCAGTGGGTAACCGTGTCTCCATTGATGCCGTACTGGTTTCTGGTTGAGAGTGTATATAACCGTAATTACTGCGATACCTTAACAAGGTTCTTCTCCTGCATGCTGAAACTGATCTTTCTTTTGCTAGTCCATCAGTAACTTTGTTATCCTCAACCTTGGTGACCAATAAACTTTACTGTGTTTTTTTATTTAGTGAGTAGATAAAGTTGTTCCTAATTGAGTTGTTTCTAGTTATTTGTGATTGATCATGATTGAAAGTTGGAATTACCAACCACAGCCACTTCTTTTGCGGTACAAGTTTCAAGTTTTTGTTTATAAATTTGGATATGAAGCCTTTATTAGAGTGATAAATGTCTCCTGAAAATTAAACTTACAAAAGTTAAATTAATACTTACCTATTGTTGGCGTTCTAGTCCTTTGGTTCCTGGTAGTTATTTACTTAACACCTCCTACTTCGCAAGATTCATTCTCAGGGTTTTTGCAATCCAACTTGATTTAATTCTTGTTCGAGGCACCAATGCAAAGTATCATATTCCACCATCCTAAAATAAAAATAAACATATTATTATAATTTTCATTGATTAAATTCAATGTATTTTCCCAACAAAATAACTCAATTAATCAACGAAATCTCTCTTAAATAAATCTCAATCAACCATAATAAAGCTATTTCACTATTGACCTCTTAAAGTTACCACTGAAATCCTATATTTATTGTTATGATTACGATTTTTATTATTATTATAATATTAAAATTTATATTGTTTTATCAAAAAAAAAATATTAACACACACTTATATCGTGCTTCGAACAAAAAAAAAACACTTCATTTATTAGCTTAAAATTCAGTGAGTTTTTATTTATTTGTTAACCAATCAAATTTAATGGGATAACAACATTATTATAATAAGCATGTCATTTTGATTATGTTAAAACTATTTAAAAATGTTTAGTTATCTCTATCGCATAATTTAACTCAATGAAATGTTTGGATTTCATATTGACCGAGTAAGATCGGGCACAAAGTCTTATCTAAATCTGTGCACATTTAAAATGATAATTTTTTTTTTCTTTCATAAAATTTCAAAAAAAAACTTGTTGTATCGTATTTTTTTGTCTAATGTCTTTGAATTTAGAAAAGAAATTTTAGAAGAAACACAAACCAAAAAAAAACGATGAATAATAATGTCGTGTAAATAATCGTAAATTAAGTGATGATACAACATGTTAAATAGTATCAAATTATTTTTAATGAGAGGTAACTTTGTGTGATAGTAATTAATTTAACGCAAAATTTTTTTGTGAGAATTTGTATAAAAATTTGTCAAAATTTAATTGTAATTTCAGTTTCATAGACAAAATTCAGTGATTTTTTAATTTAAGACAGGTATTTAAAATCGAATTTGTCAGTCAAAATCCCAATTTTCGGAATCGAATTGATAGTTATCACTCAAATTATTATCACATGTAAATTTATTCATTACTGTATCACTGCGGATGATTTTATATGAATGTTAATACAAAACATTTTACACAAATATAGAAAAAACGGAACGATTTCAATAATATGGAACAAAAATAAAAACAAAAGGAATTTTAAATCTAAATAGCTGTTTAAAATCGTTAATCAAGTCAAATTTGATTAAAATCACTAATCCCAAAAACAAGAAAAAAATAACTTTAAACTATTATAATCGATTTATTGATATTGAAATAGATAAAATGTAAAATATTTGACCAGTAGTAGTAGTTAAATAGAAAACTTTTATATTTATGTTTGACGTTAAATGATAATTTAAGTCATTTGAGTATCAAATTTTATGATTTTTTTGTTATTTTAAGTATTATATTACCAATTTGAATGGATATTGAGAGTAAAATTGACGGGTTTATGGGAAATTATTTTCCAATATTTGAAATAGAAAAAAATAGGATTTGATCATAGTTGTCAAACTACATAAAAATATATGTAAGCGATTGTAGCGCCACCATTTTTTTGAGGGTCTATTGAAATGTTTTTCCATGTATGTGAATTTTTAGTTCCAAATTTTGTCCTTTTGCTATGGACTCATCTCATATAATGTGGTGAACAACATTTGAGACTGTAATATTCATAAGGACATAATTGAGACATCTAAGTCACACGACATCCTCAACATGGCTCTCTAGGGGATTAAAAAAAAACGCTATCAAATGTCATTTCAAAAGCAATAATGGATCTCAAGAATTCAATGTTTTATGAAGAGTTGCGAGAATTACCTCCAATAAGGTTCACTTCTAGAAAACCACCATGGATTGAATATTAACCCATTAACCGCCGCTGGTCGATTTTTCGACCAGTAACTTTGGAGCCGGATTTCTCCTAGAAGTTCACAAAATATTTTCTTCAAATTTTCAATATAAATAATTAGACATGTTTCAAAGATGTCAGGCCAGTTATTTTGATTTTTTCGATTATTATAAGAAAATTATTAGCAGAAATAAGATAGAAAGTCATGTAATTTTTTCCTCTTCGTACAATATTTCTGTACGTATTTCTGTGGTATTATACGAAACTTTCAAACGGATCTCTTGTAAAATTATTGTATAAAACTCAAAATTTTCATCAAACGAAAAGTAATCACTGTTACGCAAAGAACAAATTGTAGAAGAAAGTTTTGCTCTAAACTCAATATTTCTAGGAGAGGCGGTGAATGGGTTAAAGATTTTGATGCTAAAAATTCTTAGAAAAATGAATGAAATTCATCATCAGTAGACAATTTTGAAATAATATATGACTGTTCGCTATCTCTTAATGGAAAAAAAGTGTCAGATGGTCATCGTGGTGTGGGTTAACCTAATCAAGAACGATCGATATAGTTGAAAGAGCCCTGAGGGCACTATTACTAAGAAATGGAAAAGGAAAAGCACAGATTAGAAAACTTTGGAATTCAATTCTTGACTAGACCAACACTAGGAAAAATTGTAGTGCCTGTTAAGTATATGATCATTATTCGTAAAATAATTCACATCAATAACTCACTTGAAAAATTCCAGTTTTCTTTGATTGCAATATCACCCATTTAAACATAACTAATTTCATGTTTCAAAGTTAAGAAAGAAAAACACTCGCAGAAAAACACAAAAAATGTCGTATTATTGAAATCCAATAACAAAAGCGATGTGAAATTTTGGTACTTTAAAACTTATTCATTCATGATGACAATACATATCAAGGGCATCACAAAACAAGGTATTACACAAAAATGTTATTCATGTAATTATTATGATATCAAATATAAATCCAAATATCTTTATTTTCAAATTCAATACAAATATCGCTCTGTTTTTTGAACACATACATTCAAATTTTATTGAGAAAGGAAAACAATCAACGTATTATTACATGAAATATTTTTGTATTGAATTGAATTGAATTCAAGTCATGTTCAATACCACCCATGCGTTATCTTGATAACATTTTACACGAAAACTGTAACAGTTTTAGATGAATTTTGTGTGTGTTTATGATGTGATTGCTACCAATATTACGCATTATTTGATTTTTTTAAAAAAACCAAAAAAAATATGAGTTATGTCAAAATTTATATATTTTTTTTATAATAATAATATAAAAGGAAACTGTCTCAAAAGATTGTTTTTTATTTAGTAACATTCATTCATAAATAAATGATAAACTATGAGACAAGAATACAACGACGACGACAACGTTTGCTTCTGACACATTCATAAAAATTGTCTTCTTTTTTAATGTCATTCATATTCATAAGAGAGTTAAAATAAAAAAAAAAAAATATCGCGCCTCATTTTCTTTTTAATTTATTGTTTAAATTTGTATTTAAATCTGGTTTAACATCTTTTTTTATTATTTAAATGATAAACATAAAATAAATATAATAAAAAAATAGGAACTAAAGCAAATCATTATAATGTAAATTAGTTAAACAAAAAATCAATTAAATAGAAACTGTCTCACAAACTATTTGCTCCAAATCTGTAGATAAATGCCGCGTTTGTAATTTATTTATGAGGAAGGTGGTCTCTGTCTCTCGGAGCACTTCCAAATTTGGTCAATGATTTGAATATTATTAATAATAAAAAGCCGTATTTGAATTATTTTGAGAAAAAATAAATTTGTATTAAAATCAATTGATGAAAAGTCACCTGCTGGTGTTTGATTGAAGTAAATGGATCAATTTGAGTTTGAATTGTTGTTTAAATGTTGAATTAAATATTTCATTGATTTTATTGGTGTTTAAATATGGCGGTTATTGTTCAAAAGACGAAATTGTATAGAATGAATTGGCTTTGATTCTGAAATTGATTCCCTAAATTTGAATTTGATGGTGACGATGGTTCAGAGTGAAAGCCTCAGGTTTTATCTGGATTGGTGAGAACATGCTTGAAATCCCTCAACAAACTGACAAAACTTTTCAAGGAAGTTCACATTAATGTGGATACCAGGTCATGAAGGAATCGAAGGTAATGAAATGGTGGATGAGCTGGCAAAAACAGGGAGCTGAAGGGAAATGTATCAGTTCTGAGCTTTTTTGCGGAGTAAGTGAGTTTTCAAAAAACTCATTTCAGAATGGGTGGAAAAACAGATGAAATTTTATAATCAAAGTATACCAGCATCTTCAGTTTGCAACGATTTTGTGAACTGTTCAGAGAAAAGATCAGAAATTATCTTATAATTGCACAAAAAGACATCAGAAAACTGACGGGTCTTCTAACAGGACACTGCCTTTTGCGCAGCCATCTTAAAAGTTTTGAAGGAGTGATTCAATCACCTGCAGGCTCTACTTAGAAGAGGATGAAACATCAAAGCACATCCTTTGTGAGTGTGAAGCATTGGCTAGAGTGAGGATTCGTTACATCAAGGAGGGCTTTCCATCTCCCTTTACTGTAGATAACACAGATCCAAAAGTAATCTTAAGATTCTTTGGTGAATTAGATATATTGAGGAAGAACTAAGATCTCTTCGTAAGGAGTAGCACAACATATCTCAAAGGTCGAAGTGCACTCTTTTAAAGAAAAAAAAGCTATCAGATAAAAATTTCCTTCCTCCTTGCCAATCATTCATATTCCTAGTGTGGAGGCTCTGTCGAAAAATGTTTGGTCATCTCAAGTTCAGATAACAACACATTTTTAAGTATAATCCTAGTAAAATATTAGATAACATTTTCAAAAATTATACTTCAGTAACATCTTCATTAATAATCTACATTATGATTATTATTATCATAATTTTTTTAAACAAATCTCCAACTTACCAAAAAAATAAAAGAGATACAAATTGCCTGAGTTTTCTGACAACAGTTTTACACAGTATGTGGTTGGCATCGCGTAGAATATCTCACTTTTATCTCATTCTCCTGCATCTTCACATGTATAATAATCCCTTATACAAAAATTCATATACTTACATGTTCACATATATATAAAATCTTTTGTACATATTTATGAATTTTTTGTATAATTTATTATAAAAATTTCAGTAATAATGTAATTTTTTTTTTGTTGATGTTCTTCTAGATATAACATTATAATTTTTTTTCTCTGTGATCTGTCGTCGTTGAAAAATGAACAGAATAACAACAAAAAGAAATATTAACAGTGCACAGTGTGATAGTGGTGAAATGACAAGAAGTGATAAAATATTTGTTTGATATGGGATTATCATTTATTTAAAAAAAAAAACCATATAAATAAATATATTTTGTTGTTGTTTATATTTAAATGGAAAGTTAACATAGTGAGAAGTGATAATATCTCATATTTCGGTGAAAATATGTTTATTTTTGCAACTTGATACACAACACCGCAAAAAAAGTCTATTTCAGAAATTTTGTCATTTAAATATGCTTTTTAATTATGTTAATTATTTTGTGTGAGTAATTTAACTTGGAGCTACGAATAAAAAAAATTAATTCCAATGAAATTTGATACTTTCATTGTTTTAATTAAGGTTGCGTTATAACCAAATTAAACAAGATTTTAAAAAAAAGTATCAAAACAATCACTAATCTTAATTTTTTTGATATTTTATTCATTTGTTACAAAGGATTAACTGTCCGTTAAATTTAAAATAAAATTAAATAAAAAATTTAAGTAAATCGATTCAATTGTGAATCATTTTTTTTAGTCAATAAATTAAATTTTTTGTTACAACAAGAAAAGAAAAAAAAAATATTGTCATCGTCGCATATATGTGTTTAAAAGATTAAGTAACAACTTATATTAATTGAAGTCACTACTTCAGATACTTTTATTTTATATATTTATTTTTTTTTTATGTTTTATGAAATGTATACTCATATCTGTGAACAGAGTAATATTATTTTTTTTTTGAGATAAAATTGTTACTTTTGATCTCATACCGATGATTTTATTACAGTGTAAAAAAATGCATTTATCTTGATTTAATGAATTAGCGTGTGATGCTGAAATATTACACTTAATACCATTCATACAAATTTTACTGTGCAATTCCAAATCTTCCTGTTTCTAATAACAATTAACTAAGTTTAAATGTCAAATCTACGACTTTTACATGGTCTTTATGGTAACCATAATTCATTCATTTATGAGCTTTCAGACAAGCTGACAAGCTGTCACTCAGGAATCGAACGTGAGTGAATTCGCCTCATTAAGCCCCAACTTGCATCAAGAAGACAAGTTCAGCCTGATCCTAGGTTTGAAATCTCTGGCTTTCGAGATTGACATAGACATTTGGATCAATGGTGATCAAACAGGGATAGACTCGTCGGAAGTTAGTCAACCACAGTAAAGTGTTGTTTAGAACGTCAAACGCGTTTTATTTATATTTTTCATTAAATAATGACTTCATTGAGTATCAAAATTCCCTCCCAGGGACCTCCCAGGGGCTCATTTGATTCTCATAATTTTGTCTATATTGTACATTTTTGGTTGACAACTGTCAAAAGACAGAAAGAAAGATCAGTCGAGTATTGACAACCAATGTGAAAAGATGTAAAATTAATTACTGAAGTGTAAATTCAAAATTATTGAATAAAATACCTAACGTTGTAGAGTTTGAGAACCCCAAAGGGACCACCAGGTATCTTATAATATATGTTATACTTGAATTAATCTTAAAATTTCTTTTAGAACTGACTAGAGACATGTCTTGACACAACCTTGTTTGCGTCGTATCGTGACTTTTTACTTGACTTCTTCCAGTGGACGCTGACCTCTCAGATTGTATAGTACATTTCTTAATCTGACTTTATCTTTGATAGGTTGTGAATTAACTTTATTGTTTAAGATTTTAAAATAAACGAGCAGCAAGTCATTTGTTGTCGATATTTGATGGTGAGCATATTCAGTAAGTTGAGGCGATGTTTATAAAAAAACAGGTGAAAACGATCTTCCCAACCTAGGTCATTAGACAAAAAATTTAACCCTAGTCGATTATTGGATAACATTTTGATAGAAAAGCTTCTCTATCAACCAAGTGTAATGTAATTGTGGTTCCATGAGAAGTCAATTTCAGTGATACACAAACTTTAACGACATTTTCTTACAGTCCTAGCTCACACCCGATTGAACTAATACCAAAACCAATGAAACCCGAATTTCAATTCTAATGAAAACTCACAACATACTGTGTTAAAATTTTAATCTTATATGTTTTTTTTCATCATCTCTTAATACTTTTATTTTAATAAAAATGATACAAATAATAAATTGAATGTTTATTCAAAAATGAGTTAAAAAAATATAAAAGATATATTTGCTCTAGTGTGTATCACACAAAAACTTGTGATTTCAATCCATTTTTTTTATATATTTTTCATTATTATTATTATTTTAAGTCTTTTCTATATTTTTCGATTAAACATTTTTACATTGAAATATCATTGTTAATGTTATTATTATTATTTTTATTGTTAATAATAAAAAAGTGCCGTAACTATGAGAAGAAAAATAATATAAATACGATAATGCTCTTAAAAATAAGTTGTGTGTTGTTCAAGTATATATTTTTTTTTCATAAAAAAACTAACAAAAATAAACACCTTTTTGAAAAAAAGAATATCTATGAGATTCGCGGCACATTTTCTCCATATAGATGTTTATTGACAAAATATATAAACGTCTCGATCTCTCTCTTAATCTGTTAAGATTTATTTTTTTTTCACTTATATTTCTGAATTGAAAAAGAAAAATATATTTATAAATAAATGTTATTACAAAGTTACAAGAGGAGATAAAGTGCGGACATTAAGTGGTTTTCAAGTGGACACTAAAGTTGTGAACAAGTGATCGTCATGATTTTCATCTTTTAATTTTTTTTTCCATCCAGTGTGTTGAAGAAGAAAACGACAAGTTTAGATCTTATCATAATTAATTGAATTAATTTTTTTAAATCCTGATAACATCTGATACAGTTTTTAAATACACTCAATTATTTGAAACAATGCAATGTCGCGACCTTGACACAGTGCGCTTGTCATTCCAACAAGTTATATATCTTTTACAAACATCAATATGTTATTTTTTTTATATATATTTTTAAATGTTATATTGCTCATTATAAATATTATGATGAGACATTCTTTTCCTCTTACAAATCAAGTTGTTTGACTACTGTGTGCGATAACTTCAATTCACTTTTTAGCTGTATAAAAATTATGTTTTGATTTTGAACAACTTCTTTCAGTCATTTATTATAAAAAAAAATTATATATTTATAAATATTGTGGCGTCAAAATATCTGATGTTATCATTAATTATATCACATGTTTTTGCTTTGTTTTTATTATATATTTATATTTTTTTATTGTAAAAATTGTATTTATCTGTTTTATATATTGGCTGAAAAGTGAATATTGTTACCTTTGAATAAATATTGAATATTTTTAACTTGAAATGAAAGTGAATGGATGGAGTTGGAGCTTTGACGTAAAATTTGTCAATGATCCGAGTTTCGGAATCGTCGTAGTTCACTGTTAATGCACTCAACTATGACAGTATAAAAGTTAAGGCCCACTCTTAGGCTTAGACATTAGACCTCATGGTCTTGTAGTGGAGCCATGTGACCACCCTACCCTATTTTGAGTAAAGAAAACGCAAAAAAATCAGTATAAAATGTTAGATTGGCGCTTTACGTCGTCATTTTCGAAACTAGTCATTAAAATAATGCAAAAATATGTGTTAGTTCATTTAATGGCCGTAAAGTTAGTTTGGCACTATTTTTTCTCTGTCATATACGTGGTATAACTTAAGGTGTCCACCTTTTATTTTTCATGAAAACCTAGACCAACACGGCAAAATTTGGAACTAAATATTTCAATACATGAATTACACAAAACATAGTTCATTACACAAACATTTGACTCTGGTGGCGCTGGGATCGCTTACACAGATTTCTATGCAGTTTGGTTTTACATTTTTTCAATAAAATAAAAAAGTTGTTTCACGTCAAAAAAACACGTGAGAGAACCTTCATGTTCATGAACGTGAGTTTAGCGCCCTCTGATGTCTGTGATGCTTCTCAATGAATAAGCTTACTAAATGACACACAAAATCAATGCAAAAAACTTACAGACAATTTTGACGGGAAACAATTTTCATACAATAAGAATCTCATTCCTTTACACAAATTCAATGTCATTTATTTCACTTTATTCAGAAGGGATTCATTTTTAAAACAAGGGTGCAATTGAAATATCTTTACATGATATGCAATATGTGTGTCATGAGGAAGCGCAATCGCAATAAAATTTTGTTTCTATGGAGATAATAATTTTCTAATGTACAAATTTGTAGTTAAATGTGTGTGAGTGTGTAATGCCCCTACCATAAACATTTTTTTAAAAAGTGAAATAGACGATGATTTAAATATGGCGTCAACTAACTTACGACATTGATATTTTACGATACAAATAAAAAAAAGAACAAGACTGTGAATTATGTGCAATTTTTTTTCTATGACTGATAAATTATGAGAAATTTTAATTTTTTTTCATTTTACTTTTCAGACAGAACTTCGAACATGCCAAGCATGTGGTGAACCAATATCTGATCGGTATCTCTTAGAAGTTGGAGGATGTACTTGGCATGGCTCATGTTTAAGATGTTGTGTATGCCTTTCACCACTTGACAGACAACCATCGTGTTTTTTGAGGGAAAGACAAGTTTATTGTAAAGCAGATTATGCAAAGTAAGTTATGAAGAAAAAAAAACGTAAATCATTATTTTTTTGAAATATTTCTTTCATAATATTTTGACACTCTGTGAGGTCGTCGATTATTCATCTTTAAAACACGCATTTTTTTTGATAAATTAGAACACAATTCATCAATAAATGTATTTTTTTTTTAATGTACATTTTTATTTATTGTTACAATGTGGATGAGAGTATGATCACCACTATCCTTTACTTTTGTTAATTTCTACAATACAACATTTGAATGAAAAAATATTTTGATTTATATTTTCAAAACAGAATAAATTCTCATCATAAATTATATGGTAATTGTATTCATGATAAATATTAAAAAAAAAATCAAGACATGCGTGAATAATGAGCTCGCGGTTTATTAATATTTAGAAAGAAGAAAAACCTTTAAAATTGGAAAACGTAAACATAAAAGATTAGCTTAAGTGCATTTTCACTATTCAAAATGACGTTTTTTCACTTTTGAAATTTTTGATGCTCTTGAGCTAACGTTCCTTTGAAAAGGTGAGCAAGCTTACATTTATTGAATTTTTATTCACAATGATACGAAAAGCCGGCATTGACATCAAAGTGCATTATGAACGTTTCACAGCCACGAATCAGTTACTTCAAAAATATGACTCGGACTTCAAACCAAGCTCAATTGCGTATTTCAGAGCAAATTCAATCAAAAATTACATCATAATATTAGTCTATGCATAAAAAATCGAGTGGATTATTGAAAGTTTTTGACCACCAATAACTATTTTTTTTTTCTAATTTTGCTTTGAATTGATTTTTTTTGTACACTTACAGCATAAATTAACAGGATTCCCCTGAAAACACCATAAAAAAACTAATGGTATTAGTTACGATTTAACAGTTTTAATTTAAAACTTTTACTGGTTTTTCTCATACACTTAACTGAAAGTACACTTTAATTTTTTTTTATTATAAATATTTAAAACAAATAGCCGTGGTCAAAAGGTCGAATCAATATATGTTTGAATTTAAAACATCATGCTGGTCCACATTAATATCTGTAAATTATTATGTTTAACAAGATATTTAAAAAAAATTTATATATAATAAAGCAATATACAATTTTTTTATTTAAATGTTATTGAAGTCGAGTGAAAAACCACTGTGTAAGCAATATTTTACACGCTTATCAATTGACTCCCAATGTGGTCTATTGTTAAAATGAATCGTTGTGCGAGAAATAAAATGAAATTCATCAATTTCTTTGTTGAATATTTAAAAAGAGTTTCAAGTCACTATGAATGGACTTTAAATTCTCATAGAATTATTTTTATTTATTTTCAGAAACTTTGGTGCCAAATGTTCAAAATGTTGTCGCGGCATATCAGCGTCAGATTGGGTGCGGAGAGCTCGAGATTTAGTTTTTCACTTGGCATGTTTCGCTTGTGATCAGTGTGGTAGACAATTATCGACCGGGGAACAATTCGCCCTCTTGGATGATAGGGTGCTGTGTAAGGCACATTACACGGAGACAATTGATGGGGGAACGACTTCTAGTGATGGTAAGTTAAATTTTGTTTTTGTTTTAAATTTCACAACAAATTTAAGGGAATTATTTTAAATTAATAAAGTTTTTTAACTACTAGATGGCTGTGATGCAGATGGTTATCATAAAAATAAGGCAAAACGTGTGAGGACGACATTTACGGAGGAGCAACTTCAAGTATTACAAGCAAATTTTCAATTAGATAGCAATCCAGATGGACAGGATTTGGAGAGAATTGCTTCTGTAACGGGACTCAGTAAACGTGTGACTCAAGTTTGGTTCCAAAACTCAAGAGCACGACAGAAAAAACACATTCATGCCGGTAAAAATAAAAGTAGGTTTAAGTTGTTGTTTGTGAGTAAGTGTGTATCGGTGATTGAATGATGATGAATGTGTATTTTGATGATGCTTCACAAATTTTATTATATTTTTTTTAAGTGATTGTGTGACGAATTTAGTTTATAAGAGAAAAAATTTTAAAACATCTTTTAAATTTAAAATTGATCGATGTAATGTAATTTTTTTCTAATAATAATCATATTTTTACAGTTCCTAGAGAAAATGAAGCTGCAAACTTTGGCCGACACATTAATCTTCAGTTGACTTATTCCTTTCAACAAAACTCTAATTCACATAATCCGCTACACATAGGTAATAATAACAATAATAACAACAACAATAGTTCAAAATCTTCACTTTTTACACAACACGGTAATTATTATTATTATTATTTTATTTTTCTATAAATTTGATGGTACATTTTTATGTAATTAACAAATTTCATGTTACTTCCTCTTCTTTCTGTTTCTTTTAAAATAAAGACGGGAAAAAAATCTCTGTAATTCATTAATCAATGTTTTTTTACATGAATTTTATATTATTATAAATTACACGTGTCAATAATTTTTTTTTGAATTTCAAATTAAATCGAAATTTGTTAAAATTAAAATTAAAAATTAGTTTATCACGCTTTTTTCATATCAAACATTTCAAACTCATTTTAAACATTTTCTCTTCTTTTCGTTTTTTCAGAATCCTCCTTAGACGACTTATCAGAAGATTCGACGTTGCATTGTATGCAAAATGAAGTGTAAAGTTTCCTAAATTCTTAGATAATTTAATTGTAAAAATATCAAAATCATCACCAAAAATTCGTCGTACTTACATTAGTTTAAATAAAAAAAAAATGATAATAATTAAATCAATCAATTTGATAATAAAATTATTATTATTAATTATTATATGTAAATTATTTTAATTATTTTATTAAACTTTGAGACACATGCAAAAAAAAAATAATATAATTAAAAATTGTTAGATGTATAAAAAAATTTGTAAATATTAATTTAAAAGAAAAAAAAATGCAAAAACAGTGGAAAATTAATAAAATTATTTATTATTAAATTTAATATTTAATGCTAATTATGAAAATTAGAGTGTTGTTTAATTTTTGTTTTGTTAGATGTCCGTTACAAATAACGTTTGTTTTTTTTCGACAGCACGTGTGCGAAGTTCACGTTAGAGAATAAAAAATGAGAAATCCTAAGCACTAGGTGGTTTAAAAAAGTGCATTTCGGTGACTAGACTTATATCAATATCCGCCATTTTGAAATTTTTTGAAAAACCCGCCTATTTGACTCCGCCTATTCAACGACTTTGCCCTTGTTAAATTTTTCAGGAAAGCCTGAAAACCCACCAAAGAGACCTGATTTTGTCGTTTACACAGAAAAAAAAATTGAAAAACAGCAACAAAAAAAGTCAGAGTCGTTTATGATACTTGGAGCGTGCCAGGAAGGGTCCAAGGGGTTCGAAAAACTCCTCTTCGAGTCTGCCAAGGTCGTTGATAACTTTAGTCTAGTGCGTATTTGTAGTATTTGATTTTTAAAAAAAAACCTGCCATTTTGAATTTTAAGAAACCCGCAGTTTGAGTTCAGAAAAAGCCATCATTTTGAAAAAAATAAAAAAATTGGAAAAATCGGTCTTTAAGGTAAAATTTGGACTTTTGACCGTTTTCAGACTCTGGAGCCCAATACCTAACGCAATCTTATAGCTTTCATTCTTATGACATTCCTCTGTATAACAAAAAAGCCCGACCTCGCTTCGATGGACCATTCCAGAGTTATAGATTGAGCCCAATCCCAAATCCTTAGATACAAAATTCATTCCTTTGAGCTCTTTTATCTTACGAAAAAAAAATTTACGAAGTGACGGCCGACCAACCGTCAGTAATAGTGCATTTTTTCTTATGAAATGCACTAAAAATTCTAGCCAGGTGTCAGGACCTACACCTTTCACTTGCATTGTTTTTTAATCAAAACACATTTTTAAGGTTTTTTTTATTAATAAATTTTTATTTTACTTTTTTTTTTAATTACAATAATAATAATAATTTTCAGCAAAAGAAAAAAAATCTTTATACATAAAGTTTAATTTAAATATTATCATCTTAACTATTATTTCTATGAAATACCATAAAGTTTCATTCTATTACGAATATTTCAATAAATATTTTATATAGCACTACATGATGTTGTAACATTTCATTCTAACATTCAATTTATTTAAAATTTTCCTTGAATTTTTTTAAAAAAGTAATTCAAATTTTTTTTTTTTCATTTCCATATAAAAAAATTTTGATTGTCTAGTTCACAACTAAACAATGAATTAAATTTACTATTACAATTTTAGTGTAAGTTCCCAACTCCAAAGTTTCCATTTACGCGACTTAAAACTTAACAGTGATAAATGTTTAATAATAATCAGTAGAATGAAACCATAAATGTTAATATTTGGTCATAAGTTATTTTTATTATTTATTATTTTGTTAATATTTAATATTATTATTTTGATTAAATTTTTTATTATTTTTTTTGTTTTATTTCCTTTTAAAGGTTAGAAAATAAATAACATTTTTACATAAATTCAAAAAAAAAAAGATTAATTTGAAAACAATAAATAAATATCATATGGCATCAAAAAAAAATATAAAAACATTTTACAGATTTTAGTAAAATCAGTTTTAATTGTGATGTTTTTCATTGTATTTTAAAATTTTATACATTTTTTTTTTGTTTGTTAACATGAAATTGAAAAATGTTTTATATCTAGGAAGACAGTTTACTTTTTTTTTAATACATATTAGTTTTTGTTCTTATTATTATTTTTAGTTAAATAATAATTTGACTTCGTTTAATAATATAAAAGTTTAAAAAAATATGAAACCTTTCCAATTACATCGATATTAAAGTTGAACTTTCATTTAAAATGAAATGAAAATAAAATGATTCGTGAAAAGGCACTGCCAATATGTTAAAAAATTGGATTCGTTTGATGTGTTTTTATATGAAAATTAATATAAGAGGAAAAAAATTGAAACGTAATCATGAATGATATACGCGAGCGCATTTTCAGTTAAGGAGTTCTTCATTTTAATGAAAATTCTATACAAATTGATCCGGGCTTTTTTAGGTCGACGAAAAAAAGTCAACATTGAATCAGTTGCCCAGAGAATTCTGAAATGCACGGACAGACAGACGTCATGCCGTGGCACGTTGACGTATTTTACCCGAGCAATAGTGATTCTAGTTTTATATTTTTCCTTTTTACAGACAACTTCATCTCTTCTGGTATTTGTCACAATGCACATTTGTCCATTGATCAGTGGCGTATTGGCCATACGGGCCATGCCAGAAAGGCCGCAATCGATCGTCATGTAAAAATTAAGTTTAGCGTAAATTTTAAAGAAAATCATACAGAATGCTAGGGCTGTTAAACATTTTCAAACCGCCCCTATTGTCTTATCAGCAACTGACCTATGCCCGCATACTCGCATTTTTTGTCAATTCTCCAGGAAATGCGTTTAATCATATTTATTTTTTTTTGTTAAGGTCTGATTTGAAAGCTCAAATCCAAATCCTTAAAGATGATGATGAAAAAAATTATAAAAATTGAAGCAAAATTCAAAATAAATTTCGTACAATTTTTCTTTATACATATTTTTGTGAGTATTACAATTTTTTTTAGTATAACAATGATGATTAGTATAATAGTTACAATTATTATTTAAATTTATACATAAAAAAAATTGAACTTCAATATTTTTTTTTCGATTTATAATAATCGGATCAGTATAATAAATAGTTAACTTTCTTTTACAGTTTTAATATTTTTTTTGTTTTAATTTATATTTAATTATTAAATTTTGGAAGCTTTTTATTTTTTTTTTGTTTTGTATCTAAATATTCGTTAATTTCATATAAACTTAAATATTTTTTCTAATTCAGCCATGATCAAGCTTCTATCATATTTTTGATTGGTCCATTTTAATACATTTTAAGGACTGAATAATTCCAAAGCAGTTATTTTATATCTTTTTTTTCTAAATATTTTTAGTAAGAATTTTATGAAATCATTCAAGTTTTTATATTTTTTTTATTTTAATAAGGGCTTCTATTGAATTTTTAGTTTAAATTTAAAGCTCTACAAAAATTTTCCACTACGTTTTCGTTATTATTAGTTCAATATTCAAATTTAATTTCTATTTCAAAGAAATTTAAATAGAAGATATAAATAATAATAATAACACATAAAAAAGGTTTAAATTAACCGTAATTTTAATTAAATTTCATTATTTTTATTTTTTACGTATTTTTCAGAATTTTCAATGTTCAATTTGCCTGCAAGAGTATTTTTTTTTTATCAAGAAATTTTAAATGTTTAACAAAGAAGAATTTCTTGAAATAACAAATCAATTGTTGTTTCACGTTATAAATTAATTAATTAATTTTAATCATCGTCAATTGTAATTGCTGAAATTATATCACCAGTACTGTAAGTTTGACAAGAAACATTTCGTGTCTTTGAATTAGCTGCATTAGTTTCAGTTGGCGATGATGATGATAAGTAAGGCGCTGCCTTATTTTTATTAATATTATTACAATTATTAACAGTTTTCGTTAATTTATTCAAGTCTTTTGCGTTGATGAGGGCATCTGTATTCTCATATAAATTGTCTGGTAACAATTCATCGGAAAGTACCTGAAAATGAGTGATTTTTAATGTTACATGGACATTTTTTCATATGAAGTTAATTCTGCTTACACTCTCATCCATTGTGCTTACTGCTGATAAAATTGCTTCTAATTTGTCGATTTTGACATGTCGATCCATGTCTTTGTCCGAGAGAATGTCATTCATCATTAACATGGATTCTGTGATGCTTGGGGGTTCGGAACTGCTTGGACTTAGGGTTGAATTGACGCCATTTGTATTACCGCCAGAGGAATTGTCTGATGGGACACTGTCTAAGCTGGGATATTCCTGGTCATTTCCATCGATTTCGTCTTCGGAGTCACTGAGACTACTATGATTAAAATAATTTAATTTCATTTTGCAAGGATATTGAAAAAAATAGTTACCGATCCTGCCCAAAACTTTCCAATTTTTCAAGTTTCTTGGCCACCTTATACGATCCTTTGAGTTTTTCTTTTTCTTCTTCAGTCAAATCAAGATATCTGAAATATAAAGGAAATTTTTTTACTTTAAATATCGCTCACTAGTTTTGTTTGATTAAATTCCTTACCTTAATAACCTAATTTCACGATTACTCAACACAATATTTTTACTATTTCTCTGTAATTTTGCTTTCAAGTCTTGAATCTCATAGTTAATCTTACGCTGCTTTTTCTTGCATTTCACTTCATTGGGGCTGATTAGCATCAGGATTTGTTCTGTACACAATTCGGAAAATAGTTGTCGGAATTCTGGCTTGATCATCCTGGAAAATATAATTAAAATAATTTGAATTTCATTTTTTGTCAAAATTTTTGCTTACTTCGCCATTTTCGCATACAATTGATCATTAATCAACACGAGCACATCTCCGGCTGCATATAAAATCATTTCTTTGGTCAAAGGACGTCGTGCCCAATATTTTTGATCTCTCCTGTAGATATTCTTTAAATGGTCTTTCATTGGATTGATTGGTGCATTGTAAATTTCACACAAATTATTCAGTGATAAATTTTTGACTTTATATACAGGTTTGCCACTCTCCTGACATTGCAGTACCGCATGAGCTGATTGTGTATCAAAAACATTTCGTAACTTGATGCCAAATTGAGTATATAAATTGATAGAATCATTCCGACAATCATGAATGACTTTTATCACATTTTCACTTTCCATGAGAGCTTTCAGACCTCCATTGAGGACCAATTCGGGACACACCATCAAATCAAACATGAATGCCTCGCCACGAGTTGTGCCAATTTCGATTAATGTTAGTTGTCCACGAACACCCAAATTTATGCCTTCACAATCAACCGATATGACAGTGGGATTTTGTTTGCTCTGTTTTAGAAGAGCGTCCGTGACAAAAAGAGATTCCTTTACTGTCGCAATTACACGTGTGTTTTGAAGAATTTTTATACGCCATGTATCACCATTGAAATGATTCACTCCACCTGAATGTATTGGACTTGTGTTTGGTGAATTACGATTATTGTTGCTTGTTTCGGTTAATTGTTGTTGCTGTTGTGATTGTAATGAATGTGAATGTTTGTCTTTTTCCAAGTTATCTGAGATTGTTTTGATCACAAGGGAATTGATGCGTTGTTTTAGGGTCTGGCGAGCATGTGGCGATGCTTTACTATTATTATTCACATTATTATTACTGGCAACTACAAGTCTTTCTGATACACTTCCAGATTTGACTGGAGGTGGTGGTGAGGGCGATGTCGGACTTCCCAATAACGAGTTTTGAGGACTCACAGCGCACTTTCCTGTTATAATTGGACAATTATTTGCACATAAATTCTCCAGCTTAACTTCAGTTATAAGACTATCAAAACCACTATTTGGTTCACTTGCATTATTCGCTGGTGTGACTTTATTGAATCCCATAATATTTCCCGAAACAGGTTCATTTAACTTGAAATCACCAATTTTAGTTGGTTTCATTCCATTCAATGGACCACTTCCATTATTTTCTTTATTTCGTTTATTGTTTGCAGTTGATTGTTGTTGTTGTTGTGACGTAAATGCAGCTTGAGCATGTTTAATATGGGTATCAGATAATTTTGGTTTATGCAGTAGGACGACTAGATCCGATTGGATTTGGAAGCAGTCTGAAAAGAGTTTCAAAAATGTCGATAAGTCATTTGGGGTTTTGAACATTCGGAACCACTGTTCCTGCGGGAACTTCGAAGTGACAGCATGAAAGAGGGAAAATACAATTTGTGGTCCTTGACAATCAATCGTTTCGGCAATGTAATCCAGGAGTTCTTGTGTTGCCTTTGTATCAATTGATGCAGGTGGAAGATGAAGACGTTCCGATTGTGGTACATCTTGACAATTTTCAACACCAATTAACATCACACTGTCATCCACTACTTTGAATGTGTCCGGGTGGCGTGTTAAGAAATCTGTAAATTCCTTGATATGTTGACCAGATATGTGACGTACTTGGGGTGACGCTTGACTTCGATGACCAAGAAGACTTTTGATTGGCACTTCAGTTCCAATCCCATATTGTAACAGTTTATTCTTGAAATATTGCTTTGTTTCTTCAATGTAATCACCACTACCAGCATCTGTATTTGTAGCAGCCTGATACACATTTAAGTGGACATAATCTCCTTCAATGTGAAATAACGCTGGGTAATTTGCCAGGAACTTCTTCAATCCTAAAATTAAAGAAAAAAAATGTATTGAAAAAAATCATATTTTAAAATACAGGTCAAGGTCACAATGAATTTGTTTGTAAACAAACAAAATAAAATGTATGTTGTTAAGGTAAAAATCCAACATTATCAATTGATTGAACAAATAGTCGGGAAGAAACTATTATGAATGTTAAAATAATGGTTTTTGCTAATATAAAATGATTATCGATCAAGCAAATTTATTAATAGAATAAAAAAATTTAAGACGATAATAAATTGTCTTAATGAAATGAATTTTCAACTTCAAAAAATAAAATATTGAAAGAACTCCTTTCATGAATTTTATATTCGCAGCACTTGAAAATCTCTTCTCAATATAGAACTTTTTTTGTTTTTATTTCTCATCCAACTCATGTTAAGTAATTATAAATTTTTAATTAAATAATAATAATAATAAAGACATTACCACACACACGTACATACACATAGAGATCCATACAGAGAAACGTACAGACGCCCAATTGATCAGATAAAGAAAATTTCTCATAAAAATAATAACAAGAAGAAGAAAACAATGAACTTGTTGTTTGGCCAAGTGCCAACTAGGTGTTGTTTTTTGTAAGATTATGTTCAAATAGTTCATATTTGCATAAAAAAAAGATATTTATTTACTTTATTACGATATTTTTGCAACTTGACTTTCAATGGATGGAAGATTTAGGAGAGATATTAAATTGAAAATCGTGAATAAAATTCTATGTTTAAAAAGACTCGTGTGAAGAATGAGAATAAGAACTAATAAGCTAAAAATACAGTTTATTAGATGGCATTAAGAATTTCTTGGCTCATTTATTTTTGATCGCATACCAAAAATTTATATTTTTTTTTGATTTTTTTACCTATAACGACACACGAAGATAATAGGATTAACATAACACATAAATTTAATGATCCAATAAATAATAATACATTTTTTCTCAATATACTACACCTAAATGCATAAAAGTATATCTATATCGAAGTGATTAGATATGTAATATTGTTATGTTACGAAAGAAAACAAGCAGAGAAGATGATCTCACACACAAAACAAACAAATAAAAGTCTGAATGTGCGATGTATGGAAATTAACTTCTAGTATACTTGATTTACAGGAATTGGGTTCGGTTTTACAAGGGCACCACCGCGGTCTCAAAGAGTTCTATTGTTACAGGAATTTTAAAGTTCCTGTGAAAAATGAAATTAAAGGACCTCTCATTAAATGCTCAACTTGGAAAGGCTATAGAAAAATTCTGAACGTTATTTTGTATAGATACACATACGGAAACGTCAAAATTTTAAATTACTAGGTCAGCAGGTAAAAGTTTGAAAATCTCTATTTACGTACAGAATTTTTGAAGTTTCCGTATGTGCATGTATACAAAATGGGTTGTCAAATTTAATCTGCATACCCAGTTAAAGCACTTAAACTGCCAAATGACATAACAAAAATGAAGCTCGTTTGCGTTAAACAGAGACTTTCCAACTTTGACAGATAATGGGGCAAATGGGGGTAAGGTAAATTTTGACAGCTCAGTTTCTATAGATACAGAAACTTCAAAATTTCTGTACATAAAACTTTCACATGCTTGCTAAGTAAGGTTCTTAGCACTTACAATTTACAGAGATTAAGCTGTAGGGTTAAGAATTATGGATACAAAAGAATCTAGCGTGCAGGAAATGGAGATTTTTAGCCATCTAGATCGATTTGACCTTCAATACACGCATTTAAGGTTGTTTCAAATCACCATTAGCTCATTAGACTGTATCTCTGCTTAATTTTTAGACTCAAAAAGATTTAAATCATAACTGACATCTTTGGATCTTAATTTTCTAATATAATGTCAAGCAAACGTCAAGTTCATTAGATTAACTAGGTACGCAGATAAAAGTTCACAGTTCATTTTGCATAGATTCACATACGAAAACTTCAAAAACTCTGTACGTAAATAGAGATTGTCAAACTTTCACCTGCGTACCCAGTTATGTCAATTCATTTTTGCTCACAAAGTGGAGTGAAACCAAAGTATTTGAGTAAGCAGTTAACTAAAAAATTTTGCATACAAATACAAAATCTTACCTGATTGACTTCCTCCGGCAATTTGTCGCATTTCTTTTGTGAATCCACGAGCACCAAATTGACAGGACAAATCATGTAGTGTACGAGGCTCTCCTTTATCAATTAATCTCTCAAAGAAGAAAAGGAGGGTCATATTGCGTGCCATTTCATACTCCATTGACTCCATTTTATTATTAATTTAAGTTTTTCAGTAAACTTATGTTGTTTTTTACTCTAATGCTTCTTGTGTATCTATGATTTTTTTTTTGTAAATTCTTATTCAAGTGATGTTCAAAATTGTGCCAAATACTGTTGGATTTTTTTTTGTATTTTATTGCTTTTTTATGTTGAATTCCTTTAAAAATAAAAAAAAAGAGTAAAATGAAAAGGAATTTATATTAAAATGCGTACTTTACAAGACAAATTCTTGTAGACTGTTTTCTAACTTTTTAACATAATATTTACATTTCATTGAAAATAAACAAAAAACATGAAACTCGTAACAACAGTCATTAGGTCATAAAATTGAAACGCGGAGTTGAAGTTTTATGAAGGTGTCTGTTAATATTCAATTTTTTTTTATTAAAACATTAAATCGATTTTAACAGCTGTGAATTGAATGAATGATCTGAATTGAAATTGCAACCAGTAATTTTAACATCGTACAATGATTAAATGTGAGAAAATCTAGTTTATTTGCTTTGAAGACGAAAATACAAATAGTGACAAGACAAACTAAAGTATTGTTGCACCTTCTTTTGATAAATAATCAAATAATATTAAATTGTAATACAAAGAGGTGAAAAATTATAAATTTTCAAATGTGTGTGTTTGTATTGAAACTCTAATACGAGACACGTATTTGGAGTGTACGTGAAGAGATTTCAATGGACATTTTTAAAATAAAATATAAATAGAGAAATATAGCTAATAAATAACAACTGTACACACTGTGTACAGGTATGTGTGTATTTACACAGAGATACAAGACATATATTCAACATTTTTTTTTTCTTATAACCATGCATTTCTTGTTCAAATTAATTAGCACTCACAATTATTTGGGTTTCCATGAACACTTTCCGAATTCATGTTTCAAAATGTTGAGCAAATTTTGTATTTTAATTTTATTTTTGTAAATATTTTTTGTAATGATCACAATTTTGTTTCTTTTTCTCTGAATTTCCAAATTCTATTAAAACTTGATTTAATTATGTAAATTTTTATTTGAAGAAAAGGGGAACGTAAACACTTATTTTTTCTTGTTCAACAAAAAAAAATGTTCTTCAAATTGAATGTGATTTAATTTTTTAATACTAAATTTTAAATTTTATAGGCACATATTTAATAGCACTAAGTGTGGATTTAACAACATGATTTTATGTGTTTATCTTGTTGATATGATATTTTTAAGGAATTTTTTAAGCAATTTTTCAATGGAGAACACAAAAAAGACCTGTTTCAATGGAATTTCTTCTCGTCACTTGTCAGAAGTTTGACACTTGTTTTTTAAGAAAACTTTTCAAGGCATTGGATTGTGCAATGATTGCACATGTGTTTACATTTTTGAATTGAAAAACCGTTATAATTTGAACGATTATTTTAATTTTAGATGTTTTTTCAAAGTTTCAAGATAAAATATTGATGTATTTTTAATGTGAGAGGTAAAAAAGTCGTTAAAGGTCTTCTTTTTTCTTTGAATATGATTGTAAAACCACAATATTTTACTAAAAATTCAATTTATTTGAAATATTCAATCTAAACTGATTGCACTACTATCCAAATGGCTGGTTTTTGAATGGTCTTAATCATTAATAATTGTAAAAGGCACAAAACTTTACAATTCAGTGTTTAATTATCTTTATTTTTTACTATTTTTAATTCTTCTTTTTTTAACAAATTTCATTACACACTTATTCCTTATTCCAAGTTCCTCTAACGATTTTCTATCATCATCCAATTTCTCACCCTCAAAATCCAAGCTGTAAGTTTTCCAAATGTATTTCCATGATATTTTTCTCTTTTTCTTATATTCAGTTTTGGTTTCTTCTCGTGTTTGATTCAGCTCAAATTGGTTTTGTATTGCTCTTTTTAGTCTGGCAACTGTGATCGACGGTCCCGTTGGAACAATTACTTTAAGTTTTTGATTTATCTCACCTCGATCGACGAATATTGCGATACTTGCTCCATGTGTATGTGATATTAAATTGCGGCATTCCTCGTTTGTGATATCAGGTGGAAGATCAGAGAGATATTTGTCGGTTTTGAATAGTTCAGTCAGTGTTTTATGGGTTAATTTTTGTAGTTCTGTGTAATTCATTGTTTGATTTGTATTTTTATGTGGATAAACAAAATTTGTTTTTATGTGAAAAAACATATGATTTGAAGTGGGATCATTCACTAACAATATGTCTCACTGTCGCACTGTTAAATTCGGTTAAATAGACCTAGGGCTCGGAATTAAAACAAAATGAGATAGCACGCATGAGATTTCGAAAAAAAAATTACATCT
The DNA here is from genome assembly GCA_900002565.1 of Culicoides sonorensis. Lineage (NCBI taxonomy): Eukaryota > Metazoa > Arthropoda > Insecta > Diptera > Ceratopogonidae > Culicoides > Culicoides sonorensis. The sequence continues at coordinate 28,045 of LN483515.1, read as the reverse complement.
GTAAGTCACGGATTAAGTTTATCAAATTAAAGAAATTTGACAGATAAAATAAAACATTTTTAGGTTTTTTACACTTTTCTAACGTAAAAGTAAAAGGTACACCTCGTCATAATTTTAGGGATTTTGTTTAAATGTAAACTCAAATTGATTTTAGTATGTTCAAATTAAAGTCAAATTCATATGAAAATAATCAACCAACCATCATTTTATGATGATTTCCTCATTATTTTCGTATAAATCCATATTTAATAAAAATTTTATTTCAAATTCATTCAAAAAGGGCCAAGTTTTAACGTGGGCAATAGCAACAATAGCACTTGAAAAAAACTTTACTATAATTCCATACACGTCCATTGCACCGTGCACAACGAGCATCTCGGTCACCTCTACGATTAGCCCAGCAAGTAGTTGGACCACCATCATCAAATTCACTACAAGTAAAGAGCCCAGCTGCATCAACATCGGCACCATCAGTTGCTTCAACATCGGCACCATCAGCTGGTTTTTCCTCAGCAAAGGCCATTGCAGCCATAATGGCCACAAGAGCGATGATAAATTTCAAATGCATTATTTTGCAATAATTCAATATGAAGTAAATTTAATTTTAATTTTTAAATTAAATGTGTTAATTGTCTTACTGTAACTGAAACGAATTGTAACTGAAATGGATAACTTTTTGCTATTTATATCGAATGTTGAACACAAATTTGTTTATTTAAGTTTATTTAGTTTCCTGCAATGTTCCTAATACATTTTTATTTCTCTAGAAATATTCAAAGAAAATTTTCATTTACAACCAATTTTATTTACTTTGATTGTTGATTTTAACGACATCAATAGAGAACTTTTAGTTTCCAGGAAAAGGTTTTTATGACGCTCAATTAGTGCTAAGATTAATGACCTTTTCATATATCAAAAAATTGCTTTTATGATCAAATTCTTCTTTTAAAGCTGGGCATTTACTTTTCACCTTTCATGATCTCTTCTCTTTTTTTTGGTCAAATAAAAGGGAATCAGAATTTCTATTGCAAAAATGCAATTGGTCCGCTCTAAAATAGTATGCCATTAACATTTTTTTCCAATTGTTTTTTCTTGTGAAGCACATAAAAAAAATACCAAGAATTTTGAACCTTAGTTGATTCAATTAATTCAGACCAAATTTAGCAGACAGGGTCAAAACATTTTTGTATTCTGGTAGTAAATGAATGACGCCTTCGATTTCAAATAATAATTCGTTAGGACAAACATTACAAAGAAACTAAAATATTTTGCATTTCTATCACTTTATTTTTAAATAATTTTCATTTTTTATTAAACACGCTTTATTGAGGAGATTTATTTTAATCATAATTTATTTATTTATTATTGTTTTTGATGTTTTTTTTTAAATATTTCTTCATTATTTTTTTCTTTTAATTTCACAATAACTTTCAACTGCTTCTAGATAATATTTTTTTTCATATTTTTTTTTAACCAACAAATTATTTTATTTTGATTTCTATTTATTGTTTTTTTTTAACTTTTTTTAATATAAATTTTAAACTTTTATTTGCCTATTTACAATTTAATTCAGGATACAAAACTAAGATAATTTTTTTATTATTTTAATACACTTTTCATTCCTAATTTTTATTTTATTTTTTTAAACTCTCTTTTGTACAATCATTTTACATAAATTTTTCTTTTAAATTTTACATTCGTCGATCTGTTCGAGCTCTTACATATTTTTCGTAACGCATTGAATTTTAACATTAAGTTTAAAATTAATTAGAAACAAATCTTACTTTCTTCAGTCATTTTCATACATTTACAAATTTTTATACTGTTCCCGGCACACTTTTTAATTATTTTTTTTTTATTTTAAGATTAAGTTTATAGTATTCGTTTCTTTGGGTTTTCTAACATTTTTTTGTCATAGTTATTTTTTTTCTTTTTATTAAACTAAAAAAGTTACTTAACAACAATTTTTATTCTTATACATTTTAATTCAAAATAGCATGTTTTTTTCTTTCATATTTACATTCGATTGACTTCATTTTTTTCTTGTTATATTTAAAAGCATATTATCAATTTTTTTCTCTTTTAAGGACATTTTTCAAAGGGATTGCTTTTGTTTTTATTTTTTTTTAATTTTCATTAAGACAATGGCAAAAGTACTTTTTTTAATTTTATTAATTTTTTTTTCTACGACAACTTTTTTTATTTAATTTTATTGACTTTTTATTCATAATTTTTTTTCTATGATTATATTTTCTTTTATATTTAACATCATTCATTGATTTGAGAATTTCTAGGTGATAAGCAACCTATAAGATTATTTGATTGAAATCAGGTAACAAATTACAGATTTTTTTTTGTGATTTTTCATTTTAAAAGTTTCTTTGAAGAACGCATCGACTACAATTTTTTAATAATTTGTATTTTGTAATTTTTTGTTTTTTTTTTTATTTTAAATTAAAACTAATAAAATTAGTAAGAATGTGATGTGGAAAAAATTCAGCAAATGGACATAAATTTAAATTAAACTATGTTAAAATTATACTTAAAAAACTTGAAAGGTGGTTGGCAATTATTAAATAATTAATAAATTAAAGAAATAAAATTGATTCAGTACCCTACGAAAAATTACCTTAGAATTGTTTAAATTTTTTTTACCCTCATCCTGTCCAATGACTTATTTTTTTCTCTTTTTATAAAAATTCAAATGAAAAGACTTTCATTACTTATTAAAAATCTATTTTAATTTAAAGGACATTATCTATTGAATTAAAAGAAATTGGACAGACAGTTCCCAAAAAATCAATTTTGAATTGAGGACAGGATGAGAGTTAATTTATGTGATGATCACTTAACGTCTCAACTAACTTTAATTTTTAAATTTAATTTCAAAATAAGTCAAATTACAATTCAACAGAGTGATTTTGATAATGGTCACTAATCAATGGTGAAAGTGCTTCGGCCATTTTGCTGTTTGAGCGATGGCTGCCATGTCGTTCAAGGCCGACCACTGTACTGAAATCGACTCCAAAGTGTTGAGTGTCTAGTGATAAGGAAAGTCCTGAAATAAAATAATAAAATATTTTTAATTAGAATATTTGGTCATAATTTTTTTTAATGAGTGTGTGAAAGGGAATTAAAATTCAGAAAAAAACATCAAATAAAAACATCAAAAAAAAACAACAAAACATCTACTTTAAAAATTTGAAAAAAAAACACATTTAGAATAAAAAATTTATAATTAAAAATTAATGCAAGTTACTTCAAAATTTTAACTGTATTAGTTAGACAAAGTTAGAAGTTTTTACAAGAAAATGTTTTTAAATGGATTAGATTCTAATTTCTAGGGGTTCCTTCCTACCAAAAAATTCTACTGAAAATTTTAATTTAAATCACAATTCAAAATAAAAAAAAAATTCAGTAGAATTTTCAACTAAATACATTACATAAATTTAAAATGGATTTACTTTTGATTTTTCTTCAAATTTGACGTTATTTCGGGTTATCAGTTCATTCAAGGCAATAATTATACTTTTTCGTCTGTAAAGTTGGCAAGCAAATCTTGTACTTTTGTTTCATTTTGATCTGATTTAATTAAACATTTCAAAAATCAGGCAACATTTTATATGTAAATTGAATAATATACACAGAAAAAAGAGAAAAAAAAGAAGAAAAAAAATTTAATCATAATTTTACATTTATAAATATATTTTTTTTAAAACTAGTTTAACTAAAGAACAAAAAATAATAGCAAATAACTATAAAAAAATTCTAATAATAATTATTTTTAAAAAAATACTTACTATTAATAAGCTATTCTAATATTAAATGTGAGTTTTTGTGTGTGTGTGTGTGTTTGTGTGATCATTAAGAAAAAAAATATTAGTTTGCATGCAATGTGAAATTAAAGCAATTGTTATTTTTTGGTGTATTTTGTGTGACTTGTGTCAATTTGTTATTATTTTTCATCATACATAAGCAGCATTCATGCTATTCCTACTTTTAGTTCTACTATCTTGATTTTTATTTAATTTCAGCATACCAGAAGGTCGTCGAATTGTAATATCATCACTTGGTTCCTCAGGTAAGAAAAATACAGCTACAAGAATTGCAATAATAACTAAAAAGGCTCCAAATACAAATGGAGGTCCTGGCACTCCAGGAATTTCTTCAGGTGTCAAATGGTGAATTGGAGTTGCATTGCCTGGAGGTGGTATCGGAATTTTGATACGATCACCAGGATGAACGGCAGTCATTGTATGATCAACGTTCAAATCAACATGGAATAAGTAGAAAATAACACCAAACATTGCTGGACCAAGACCATTACAAAGTCCACGCATGCCGGTGACCATTCCTTGAGCAACACCTTGAATTTGAAAAAATATGAATGAAATTTCATTGCACATTAAAATCCATTGAAATTTACCTTGCTGATCTGGATCTGAATGTACTGAAACAAAAGCACTAATAGCTGGATACGTAATGGAACCTAATGAGGCTAAAATTCCAGCGCCCCACATCATCCTATAACAAAAAAAGGTGATTTTTATTCATTTGTTTGTTAATTAATTAATATTTTGATACAAACCATGTTTGACTGCCAAATCCAAACCACAAAAGTTGCAACATTTCAAATAATAACCCCAAAATTATGGTTCTCTTGGCTCCAAGTACCCTAGAGAATGGCATTATGTTAATTTCACTCAAAACAAAATAAAAATTAAACAAAAATTTACCTCATTAAATCACCTAAGATAACTTGTGCCAAAATACTTAATATACCAACAACAGCAATAAAAACCGATACATCAATCGAGTTGAAATTCATTTTGAGTTTTAAATAAACGAATATACAAGAATATTGTCCAGCTTCTGTTATTGATACAAATTCAAAATGAAAATGTGTTAAAAAGTCATTTCAACAGATTTTAATAAATAAAAAATGGTACGTACCAGGCAAGTATGATAATAAAACGGTAACACATTGCATTAAAATTGTTCGATCTAGGCCGACTCGTCGTAGTGCCTGTCAAATTAATCAAGATTTATTGAATTGAATTGCAAATTTATAAGATTTTTATTACCGAAAATGGATCTGCTTGTTCCCAACTGATTGGAGCACCCCATGAACTTGGTCGTACTTTTTCTGGTAAACTTTCTGGTACGGCTACTAATATAAAAAATACATCTAAAACAGCGATGGCTGTTGCTAAAGCTACAATTAATGGCTCTGAATAAATTTCATTCAAGTATGCACCCAATGCGGGTGATATCACTAAACTGGCAGCAAATGTGGCCGAAACAAGTCCATATGCGCGCGGTCTCTCTTCCACAGTTGTCACATCAGATACGAATGCAAAGACAACACTAAATGTCACAGCCAAAATGCCACTGATTGAGATCATTGCAAAGAACCACCTTTAATTTAACATGTATAATGATTATTTTAAATTCATCCTGATCATCATAAAATTAAACTTACCATGAATTGATTGACATAAGTGGTATAGGTGCACATGTAAAGAACACTGTAATTAACAGGAAAAATTTACGTCCCCAGACATCTGACAAAGCACCAACGAGTGGCGCACTTAAAAACGATAAAATTCCCTTAATACCCATTACGAGTCCATTCATGAGAAACGTGTGACTAGGAAATGTTTGATTTAAAACCTTTATTTTTTTAAAGAAAAGAAAATAAAAATTCAAATTCAATTTTAAGACGATTATTTCAATGAAAACACGTGTCTTACATTTATAATGGGCATCGTTAGGAGACCCCATGCAAAAAATTCCAAAAATATAACGACCAGTGCATGATACACGCTTGGCTCTCCAATACCTGAACTCTGTAATTAAATTAAAGTAAAATACGATAAAATTATTATAATTATTTGACTAACCAAAATTTTTAAAACTCAATGAATAATTAACACAAATATGACCAAGTACCATTGTTTTTACTATTTTTTTACCTATAACCTTTGTAATAATTTCTGTAAATGTCGTTATTCATCATCATTATTATATTTGTTTTTCTTTGACATTGTTACATTTAAAAGGCTCTGTATTGTAATGCACACGATAAAAAAAATGTACAATGTTCATTGCGATAACAATAACAATAATAATCAGTGTGGTAGAGTAAAAGCGAAATTATAATTTATTGATCTTTTCTGCATATGAAAAACGAAAGCATCGTGAATAATAAAACAAAAGGTTCGTGTCTCTTATGTTTTGTTTTTCATATGATTTTCAAAATCGATAGGAGATTGTTTTTTTTTTACTCGAAAGGACGATGTATCTATCATGAATATGACCAAAAGAAACCACCATGTTTTGATTCTTCTTTTTTGTACAAGACGTACAGATGTTTATGAAAAGAATTATTTTAATATTCGAAATTTGGTGGTACGAACATGTTTCATAAAGTTCAGACAAAAGTTATGAAACAATATATAAGAGGTATAGATTTGGGTTCTGTAAAAGTGCATTCTTGATATTTTCTTAGGAGATATGATCGATCAAAGCCAAAAGAAATTTTTAAGCAAAGTATGTCCAATGCCATTTAGGACTTAGGCGTGGTTAAAAAAAAGGGTGTCCATTCCTATTAAAGTGAAAATTTTAGAGAAACGATCAAAATTTAATTTTAAAGACGGTTTATCTTTTGAGCAAAAACTTGTCAGTCCCATTTCAGATCAGACCAGAATTCTAGAACAGTCTCTACAGAAAAGAATCAGCACTGAGACCTACAGATAGGTCTATTATGTCAGTTCCATAACTTCAGAATGGCTCATGAGAGCCAGGTTTAGTTTTTTTTTTGGAAAGATGAGCTTATAAGCTTATGGCAACATCACTAAAGGATAGGGTTTCAATTAAGATTCAATCGAAATGCACTAAATCTAATTTTCTAAATTGTCCAGAAGTTGAATTTTTCATTAGCAGCAGTTTACGTTAAAATTGAATTATTTCAATTTAATTCTGTATTTTCTCGAAGCATGTGATTGACTTATCACTACATGCGTTTCCGGTCTTCGAGACTTTTTTTTTATATTTTATAATTCAGAACATTCACGAGAACCGAGACGACAAAAATATTTTAGTTTTATGTTTTTTTTTTATTCGAACGATCCCAAAAAGAGAGCCTTGATCCTTTACATACCATTTTCTTATTAATATAAAAAATTTGAAGGTTCAATGTAACCTCCATAAAATAAATTTTTTATCTTTTTTTTTTATGAAAAAACACACTTTAAAATATTTACATGAATAAAGTTATACATAGTCAAATTTACAGTGAAAAACAAACAAAAAGTGTACGCGATATTTTTGCTGCAATCAACCTATAACTATCTTTCTATCAAAAAATATTTAAAGAATTAAATTTTTACCACGAAAAACATTTTTTTTTGTTTTCAAGTTTTAATTACGTACAAAGAATAACAACAATTGATAAGGCGTAAACGGTAATGTAAAAAGCCCACACACGCTGATCATTTTCCTCTGAATTTGCATGTTCTCTGATATATTTTCACCATTTTTGATGCTATTTGATTTACTTTTATTATTACACGTATCACTTAATGTTATAATAGATTGGATATGCTTATCAGGAACTATCACAATTTCGTCCTTAACTATATCTAAAGCCATGATTCTCATTTTGATTGAAATTTGAAATTTTATTGTGCGTCTCTTATTATTTTAACTTTTAAATTTAAAAAAGCAAGGCGTCTCCATTATCTATAAATTGAATTTTTATATCACACTCAGGTAACAATGAGAAATTTTCATTACACAACCGAAAACAATATGATTTTTTTTTATTTTTATTGATTATAATTTATTTATTTATTTTGACAGTTACAATAATGGAGAATATAATAACAATTGTGTTGAAATTTCACACAAAAATGTTTCCGAATCCGACCACAAAAAATTGTATCACTAAATATCACAATATATCTATGTGTATTTTTGTTGTTGTAAGTTTATCATGCATATTATTTATATTTTTCTAAATAACTGTATTTTATTGTCATGATAACTGTTTAATGGTTATTTCTTTTTCAGTGTGGACGGTTACATGAGCAAACAGAAACTGAAAGTAGGTGTCGCAATATAAAATAGAATGAACCATGTCATGGCATGTGAGAAGACGTACATAAGGATACAAAGGTTCAAGCTTGCGCAGTACTACAAAATTTGTTTCGAGTGCAACAGCTGTTCTTTTAGTTGAATGGGAACTCAAATGTCCTCTATAATTCTGAGAAATGTTTAAAGGAGAAAGTGTGATTAATCATCAAGACACTCATAAGCACTCTTAATTTTCATTTTGTTTGATAAACCTTTTGATTTTAAATAAATGTGAAATTGAACTCATTCCAATTGAATTGAATACAAATTGAATTTGACTTTATCAAGATTAATCTTTTTTGTTATTTCTTCATAAGATTTCCGTTTTCCTTTTCAATTCCACTTCAATAAATTGGGGCTATAAATAAATATTTACAAGGAGATAAGAAATGTACGAAATTACAGCACTATCATTTGTATTGTTTTAGTTATGTTGTGTTAATTTAATGATAAATGTTTTGATATTAACCAGGTAAAAAGGTTGAATGAACTTCAAATAATATGTTTTGTTATATTTTCTTTTGTGCTTAAATCCTTACATTTATTTCTTTTTTTTTTCTTGGAATCCCACACTGGTTTACAAACGTTTGTTTATCCTACTCATTGTTTGATTAATGTGGAAAAACTAATTTCAAGGTCATTCAGGTACGCATAATACCCACATCTATATTATATTTTTTTTGTTATGATGTTAATGCTATTTTAATGTGTAATGGTTGCTCTTTAATGGAAAAAATGACGCATAATTTATGTTGATGTGCTTTGAAGTGGGTTTGGCTGTAATTTAAGTTGTCGATTCGATATTCACAGAGTTTTGCACTTTTAAAACTTTTTCTTCAAAATGAATTTTTGAAAACTTTAATGATTTATCAAATTAAATTATCAGGCAAAACAAATTATTCTTTCTAATTCTTTCGTTTCAACTGAAATATAATTGCATTTTAATTGGAAGACATGTTTGAATGACTTATTTGAATGAAAATAGCCATTAATTTCCAGACTCTGCTTGAGCCTGATCTGAGGATCTATTCGAGATCTTCTCCAAACTTTTAATCAGACTTCTATACAGCCAATTGACAATAAAGTAGTCAGTGACCTTATTTTTAATTGAAGTGTAAATTGAAGAGTTTTTTTTCGTGTTAGTATAACGGTCAGTATCTGAATTTGTCACGCGGGAGAGCGAAATTCGTCTCCCAATCTGAAAATTTAACAAAAATATTATTTAAAATGGAAAATACAAACCTTGCAATGCTCCAAAACCATCTTGACATAACCTTTAGGACTATCAATTTCCTTATTACTAGCACTATTATTCATCACCACCATCACTACCGTCGGATTATAAACTGAACCTGTTGTCGTTATATTTGACAGTGTTCTCCTATGATATCCCGGTGCTGGCTTAACCTTTCCACTTCCATAATAACCCAGTGCAGCAAAAGCACTTCCACTTCTCTTATGTTTCCGCGTACACATTTGCCTATCACAATTATTTTCACTGATATTTTCACCATTACATCGTTCAGCCATTAAACTGGGTGCCGTCGAATCACCAAATACCCAATCGTATGTTGGTACTGCTGTATATAAGGCAGAATCAATACCACTTCCACGCTTAGCATTATTACTTTTAGTAACTGCTACATTATTATCACAGACTGTTTCAATATTTCGCAACTGAATACCATAGTTAGTGGTTGGATATCCAGCATCACCCTCATTATCTGTGTTATAAACACACTCATTACTCTTCATTTGATCATCATCCTTGGACGGTTTCTCGTTACAAACACTTATACTACTAATTGATTTTCTATTATTGTTATCTGGTATTGTTACTGATGACATTTTGTCTTATTTAATGATTATTAACAATTTATTTTTATACTTTTTCATTTATTTCAATTAATTTTCAATGTTTATCAGAATCGATAATTTTATCCCATATTTTTTTTTCAATTGTCAATTATACATCGATTACGTAACACTTTTAAGTCATTTTTTGTAAAATCATTTTACGTTGAAATGTTTTTGATGTCAGAATCTAGTAAAATATTGCAAATATTTTTTAAAATTATCATCTACACTTTTTTTCTCAATTCAAGCATCTAATTCCTGGGATTTTCAAGGTGATTGAGGTGACTCAACCCACACTTTAAATTTACATTTACAATTATTCTACACAGAAAAAAACACACATTTCATCATTGAAAAATACAAATAATGCCTTAAATTGTAGTCTTTTGAAGTGTGATCAATCACAGAGTGCTTTTAAATTAAAAAAATAAAGTAAAGAGTTCTGACTTCTTTTTGTTCTAAAACAAATATTAATATTTTTTCACTTTAATATTCTTTTTTATTTTAGTTGTATGTCAACTTGAAGTCAGACTATTTCTACTTGAATTAATCCACGGCCTACTAATTTTATAAGTGTTTCATTTGAGCACTGAACGACGAAATTTAATGATAAATATAAATGAAAATAAAATTATGAACAAAATTGGTCAGAAGAGGGCGCTGTTTAAAAAAGGAAATTGTTAAATTTTAACTGTTCTTTGAAAAGAATTCATCCAATTATAAATTTTACTTATTTTCAGGGAGTAAATGTCATTTTCATTCTGAATTATGATATTTTTTATCTGAATTTCATTATTAACAACGGTAGATGGCGTTTCAAGCGTATCCACCTCGATTTTTTGTTGCACAGTGCAATTAATTTTCATAATATTTCACTAGCTAATCAAATTTCATGTTATCTATAAATTTTATCAAGTATTCGCCTTTTAGCCCACATATAAATTTTGATATTGATTGCCTTCGTAGTCCAATAAATCAAATTAACTGATAAAATGTTGAAAAAGATAAACTAACCAAATATTTATGAGTAAAAAAACAATATTTTTCACTCATACGTTCATTTTATGATGGTTAGAACCATATTGTCTATCAATTAAATTTCGCCGAAATAACCTCACAATAAAAACCAAATCAGACTATTTGAAATTCCTCGTCTTCTTCAAATTAGCATAAAGCATCACATATGTTTCATGATGATGATGATGATAATCCGAAATATTTTCCATTAAATTTCATCATAAAACAAGCAAAACACACACATAAATTGGGCGCCTTGTCTGCTGTTTTTTTTTGCTTCTGTTCACAATTTTCATGTACAATTCAAATGAATGGTAGTCAAGGAAAACAAAAAAAAAGAAGAAATTGTTGAAATAAAATTAGTTCACTTTCAGTACATTGTACAATGTTAAAATGTAATGATAAGAAATTACGAGAAACAGAGAGAAGGGAAATTAGAGCTGTCGGTAATTGTTCTGTTAATTTATTCAAGCGTTATTAAGCTGAAATAAGGAAAAAAAATCACATAAACACACAATCACGAAAAACAGTCATTAGTGAGGCATATTTTCACATCGATTTATCAAAAAATAAATTAAATCCTTTTATGACAGGAGAAATTTGATACATTTATTATAAATGAGTTGTAATTACAACAAGTATCTTTTATTATACAAAAAAAATATGATTTTATGTTAATAACAGAGACACATAAACGCACAATTCACATGAAAGCTTTTCATTTTTTTTTCTTTCTAGTTGTGAACAGTTGTTTCAGTGTGAGTTGAATTCAAGTTCAAGGTTGGGGTTAACAATGTTCTGAGGCAAAATTTATGGCATTTTTCTTATGTTTTTATATATTTTTGTTGTATTATCATATAAATTGTTGTTAAATAAAAACATCACAGAATATGTTTTTTTCTTTCATTTTTTGCATAATGATGTGAAAGTGAGCAGAATGACAAGGAAACGCCTGATAAATTTCACGGAAAATTGATATTGAAACATTCTTTGGCTTAAAGCAGTAAATCCTCAATGAACTTGAACGAAAACGAAACAACAAAAAAAAAGACACGTGACTTTCCAGAAATTGTAAGATAAATAAGTAAAAAATGCGATTCCCAAAGCAATTATTATTCTAATAAGTATCAAATTGCGTGTTATCCCAGAATTTATTACAAATTTTGGTGTGTTTTTTACAATTTTCTACACAGAAAAATATAATAACACATTTTTTGAACTAATTAACCTTAACAGTAATTTCATGCTCATGATCATCATCACTCAAAGACATTTATTTAATTAATAAAATTTTGGCATGTAATTAAATTGTGGGTAGAAATATTAAATATCGTCAAGATGGTTAAAACTAAGAATGTCAAAATTAATTTTAAAAGTTATCAGGTTATTTAGATTAGAAATGATAAGGCGGACTGTGGACCGAAGCCCTATAATGTGCCGTAGACTGAAGCGGATTGGTCAAATATCAGAATGGCCGCAGTCGACAGTATTGTGACAATTTAAAAAAAAAAATATGTAGAATACCAGAGCCGTTAATCCTTTTCAATCCTTCCCTGGCCCTTTAGTTGCACATGGTCGCGTATCAGGGTCAGGATGTGTGTGTCTTGTTTTGTGCCACTCCTTCCTGGAAATGATCGTGTTTTGATCTGCTGTTGTGAGTGTTGGAACAAAGCCAAGGTAGAATGGACATTTTAGTATATTCGATTTCTATGCACGGAATGGATCGGATAACTAATCAGGGTAAATTGCAAGGGTATTCGATTATCTGACAGCTTTCTCTTTTTCTAGGTATTTGACTTTATTTAAATGATAAATAAAGTTCACGACTGCTTAGTATGACAAGATAAAGCCTGTATCCACTTGCCAGTTAATCAGGCTCCGCAATGCTAGATAACTCACTCCGGAAACGCAGTTCTTTGGAAAGCCCATTAAAAGTTTTAATAATATGAAATTTTTATCTCTTATGAGTCTCATTTCAAATTTGAAAAAAAATTCACCCTTAGTTCATAAATAAATTCTTTAGTAAACGTGTCATTCAGCTCTCGTCACCTAATAATAGAAGAGTACAAACAAAAACCATACTTCTAATGTTAATTGAACTCGACATGCACAAGTAGCATGTTGCCAAATAATTTTTCAGAGAGATAACACAAAAATAAATTAACGTTATACAATTCAATTAGATCTAAATCGATTTTCTTCATGAGCGAAGAAATAAATTACTTTATGATTATTCGGATGTATTTTTATCCCAAAATTAGAATTATTTTTTTCATGTAATAATTCATATGAACGGTGTTGGTGCTATAGTACTTCTGAACACAAAACATATTTTTGAGTTATTTGCGTTTGAAATATTTTTTAACTTTATTGTAAATAAAAATTAAATCCTGCAATCAAATTATTTAAGGATGTTTACAAAACAATTAAAATATTAAGGACTTAATATTTATTATATAAAAAAAAATAAAATTTGAGCTTTAAGTTGAATTTAAGCCATATTGTTGTTTATCACATTCAAAAATTTGTATCCAGCTAATATTTGTTGGTGATAAACAACACTTCAGAGCATTTTGAAACTCAATATTTTTGTTAGAAATCCGAAAATGTCTGTGTTGACAACTAAATTCATATTTGACTGTATATTCAATTTCATTAGATAATTCAATTTCATTTTAAGTTCTTTTTTGTATGGATATGTAGTTTATCACCGGCAAAAAAAATTAGGAGTCCATATGTCATCTGGCACATACGAATAAAAACGCGTGGAAATTTTTTTTTTTTAATTTTCTTTTCGGAATCATAAAATATACGTTTAAGAGCATCTTTTAACATAAAAAGGTCAATTTTGACCAAAAGTGCTCAAAAGTACTATAGCACCAACACCGTTCATATGATGATGTAAATAAGGCACGAGCTTCTCATTGCTGTACCTTTTTTTCTATTAATAAATAATCATCATAGCAATAATAAGGTTTTTAAGGACTGTGTAAGTACTTGAATCGATTTACAATGCTAATATAAAAACATGTAAATTTAATGTTCACGTTTTTAGCTTTACTTTGAAACTTAAGTTACATGCAATTACTTTTTTTTTTATAATCTTATTTGAGACGTTAGTTTAGCGCAACCTTACATCAATTATCACCTTTTTTTATTATTGTTAGAAAATATTCACAATTTATTATGTGTTTTTAGCACATTATATTCACTTATAAATTGAATGAAGGCCAAATCTGACTAGAAACTATCACAATAAAAATCTGTTGCCTGTTAAATGATGAAATAACACGATTTGAAAAGGAAATCATGGATAAAAATGGCGTTAAATTGAATAAAATAAGGTAAAAGAAGTTTTTGAATAAATTTGTATCGAAATTGTCCCTTTTTTGACATTTGACCCTTCAATCAATATCTTCAAACAAAACTTTTCTTTCAGGTACATTAAATTACCGTAAAATTGTCTCTAAATCATCATTATTTTGTCATTTATAGACACTTTACCCATTAGATTGACATTTTAATCTTCACAAAACTTATTGTAAAAATATCTGCTTTTGACCTAAAAATAGCATTAATATAAGAAATAAAACAATTTCCTTTTAACTTTTTTTTCTTCTTATCACAAAACACGACACGTGTTCAAAAAGTTTTGTGTGAAGTACATGAAAATGGCATAAGAACGAATAAAGATGCTGCAAAAAAAGGGAAGTGCGTCAATTTTATATTTCTTATCGTCAAACATTCAACTTAAATCAATATTAATAATACTAAACGAGAAATTAATTCAAATTTGGTATAACGTCAAATGACTCACTAGAGGGAAACCTCTGCGGTTTTCAGTATGAATTTTTAAAATCTCATTATTTTTGTTTTCCATTCTAAATAATTAAAATGAACAAAAAAAATTATCGTTTCATTTAAAATTCATAAAATATTGATTTCGATTCATGGAAATACTCAATGTATGGTCCAAATCATAATATCAGTGAAACGCCATCACTGATGATTTGGATTATCGTTTTCCATGAGATAAGTTCAAATGCCTTTGAGAGGAAACATCTCTCATAAATAAATAATAAAAAATATCTCGAAATGTCTGAAATATTAATATTTTTACATTTAAAATTGATAGAATTCAATGGAGTGCAAAGAAAAACAGATGAATAAATTATTCAAGAAGACTGAATTTATTTATAAAAACATTACAAGAAGAAAAAAAATCAATGGATATGATTTTCAATGTGTGTGGTCCTTTTGCGTCGCAATTCATTAATGTCTGCATTGAAGCATCAATTTGAATTTCTTAATTCTTGATCCTTATATTCAAAAAAAAATATATTTTAAGGTAAGTTCAATTAAGAACAAAGACGTTGGATTAGTATTCTTTTTTAAATTAAAACGGTAGTAAAATCCCATTGAAGCCAGTTTTAATAAAAATTTTGCCAATCTTGTTGAGATTTTATATGCGGTATTTTATTATCTGTGCAAAAAAACATCGAAAACTGGTTTTACCACATGGATTTTGTATTTTTTTTCCGTCTTTATTGTTATTATTATGATTTTGTTTATTTTTTTCCTCTTTGTGCTCTTTGTGTAGTATTTTTTCGCGAATATTTTTGTAAAACACCAGCGGCGGATTTACTAATCTTGGGGCCTGAAGCTTCAATTTATTATGAGGCCTAAAAAATTTTCATTTGAATTTTGTTAATAACAATGCTCGTCAAAATAATATCCATATAAATGGTTTAAGAAGCCCTGAAACACATCAAAGAGATTTTTCAATCCTAAATATGTTTCAATTAAATATTTTATTATCCAATGATTCGTTATTTTTTTATAAAGTTATAAAAATATCAAAGAAATTATTTATAGTCTCTTTATGTCGTAAAAAATATGTATGGACAGTTCCACACAGGGACCTTGGTCGACTACATTTTGGTAACCAAAATCCTTGGTTACCAACAAATTTTTTTGGTTACCAAAATTTTGGTTGCCAATTTTATATTTTTGGTCGGCAGAATTTGGTTACCAAAAGTTATATTTTGGTTGCCAAATTTATTTTTTGGTTGCCAAAAATTTTGGTTGCCAAAAAAACACTTTTCAAGTACAAAAATGAAAATGGTGCATTCTTTATAAAAAAAAACAATAATTGACCGAAATTTTCTTTTTCGCGTTTTTTGGGTTTAATTTGCTTGACATCAAAACTAAAAAAAATATTTTGTATTAATTTTTTTTCCATTATCAACATCATTTTTGCAGAATTAACTTTTGAACTGTATACAATTTAAAACTACAAAAATGACACGGTTTTGTATGAAATAAGTATAATGTTTGCTCTTGAAAGTTGTAGATAATCGTTTGGTAAAAAAAGTTTTTATGTACCATTTCACATCTTTTCATAGAAAAAAATCGATTTTTTGTCAAAAAACATCGAAAACATACGATTTTATTAGAAAAAAACTTGTTAAATAAAATTTTGTCTTCGAAGTATTTAAACAAAAAAAAGATGTTGATAATGAAAAAAAAAAAATAATTCAAAATATTTTTTTTTAGTTTTGAAGTATGGTCAAGCAAAAAACGCGAAAATAAAATTTTCGGTCAATTATTGGTTTTTTTTATAAAGAATGCATCATTTACATTTTTGTACTTGAAAAGTGTTTTTTTGGCAACCAAAAGTTTGGCAACCAAAAATTTTGGCAACCAAAAAATAAATTTGGCAACCAAAATATAATTTTTGGTAACCAAATTCTGCCGACCAAAAATATAAAATTGGCAACCAAAATTTTGGTAACCAAAAAAATTTGTTGGTAACCAAGGATTTTGGTTACCAAAATGTAATCGACCAAGGTCCCTGCTCCAGAACTATTAATGCTACCCTTCAGCAACAAAACATCAATCAAACTGATCATCCAAAATATAAAGCTGATGAGACGTCAGTCCTATGTCTGTACCAGAATATAATAACGTTATAAGAAAAGAACATCAAAAAACAAACACTACTGAATCTCTATACGCATTTTTATACAAACAAAACTTTCAAAACTCGATTGAGTGAC
>LN483515.1:0-10876 GCA_900002565.1 Culicoides sonorensis | reverse complement strand
TGATCGTCAAAATAATATCCATATGAATGGTTTAATAAGCCCTGAAACACATCAAAGAGATTTTTCAATCCTAAATATTTTCCAATTAAATATTTTATTATCCAATGATTCGTTATTTTTTTATAAAGTTATAAAAATATCAAAGAAATTATTCAGTCTTTTTATGTCGTAATATGTATGGACAGTTCCACAACGTAAAAAATATTGAGAAAAAATTCAAACTGATTTTTATATGCTTGCGAAGAAAGCACAAACAATTCGCAGAAAAATTGATATTTTGTATAAAAAAAAAATAATTTAAGCCATTTTGTATTCAGTAATTACGAACAATTTGTCAAATTTATAACATTTAAATAATAAAAATTTTAGTATCTCAACACATAGAAAACCTATTTCTAGTTTGGTTACAAATAATTTTTTAGTTAGTTTATTCAAGTTTTTTTTAAATTTCTTTTAAACAGCGTAACGGTGGAGTTGTCCATATCAAGGTAAATTTTAATCTGCTTTAATTCCTTAGTAAGAGGACAAAATGAGCTAACCGAAAATATTTAGTAATATATTATGCCTTCTTAGGCTACAGATTAAAAAAAAAGGAATTTTATTCTGATTTGGGATCTAAAAAAACATTTTTAAACACAAAATTCGTTTTAATTTAAAAAAAAATAAGAAATAAGTTAGATTTTTGCTTTAGAACGAAAACACCGAAATATCCTATGGGCACAAACACATATTTAGCTAAAATTGGCCTTTCTGCAGCTATTTCAACATTTTTTTTTTGTTTGAAGAATAATTGAAAATTTTGGGGCCTATATGCATCGTGGGGCCTAAGCTGCAGCTTCCTAAGCTTACTGGTAAATCCGCCACTGTAAAACACGAAGCATGCGGTATTTTACAGTTTCTAGAAAATAATGCAAAGTGGATTCTTTTACATTTCACTGTAATGCTGTAAATTAAAAATAAACGATTCAAAGCCATCAGAGCTGATGAGGCTCTGTCCCATGTTTTGAGCACTAGACTCAGCCCCTTGTCTCAGTCTCGAAATAAAGTGAAAAGTAAAGTTTTATTCTCAATTTTTAAAAATGATCCATTTTGCATAAAATAAGTGTCATAAAAATGATTTTTAAAATGGTTGTGTAATGCAAAAAAAAAAAATTTTTTAAACATAAACCAGCATGAAACGACATATTATATCATAAAGCCAAGTTCAAGGTTGTGAAAGTAAAATATTTACTTTTTAAATGACAGTATCATGAATAAATGTCATGCACGGTATTTACTTATTAAGAATGTGACTCACACACTTGTTATATTCTTTTAACTAATTGACAGGAAAATTTGATTGATGGTCTAATTGTTATTATGTCTAAATCAATCTTATTGGGTTTCAATTCTAATGCTGCTAATGAAGTGAAATAAATGATAGTAAATATTGGAATTTTATCGTGGGTGATAAGTTTTCTTTATGATAAGTCTTTGGACATAATTGATTCTTTATTTTCTGATTTTGATTGAGCCGTTTCATTGTTATTGACCGTATTCAAAAGCAACGGAGGAAAATTTTACAAAACAAATTAAGATTGCTTGCTGATTTCTGAATTCATGGATTTTATTGATTTTTTTAAGTGGCAGAATAAGCCAATACCCTCGGCCAACTTATTATCTAATCGCCATCAAATTCTATATTATGCCATTAAAAGTACCACTATGCTTGAAATTCTCATTAACAAGGTGAATCGTAACAATGATGGATTAATTTCACTTATTAACTGTTGAATAATATGAAATTTCTAAGATTTCGTTGGTTCTCGAGCTCTGTCGTTGTTGCTTCAAAGCAAATTTGTCTTTCACCATTTCATCAAAGACAAGAAGTACTAGCAAAATACTTAGGATAGATTTTCACATGACATTTCATCATCATTGAATTCAGTTAATCTAACCAGGAACTTATTACGCAAATAGTACTGAAGCATCATATCTTGGTGCTATCTTGAATGGAACATTACGACATTTTTTCGTACATTTATTGCAAAAAAAAGCACAAAGTAGGAGAATTCAATTTTTAACCAATCCAAGACTAAAAATAAGTTGTAAGGCTAATAAACCTTAAGGCCAAAGTAAGGTAAGCCCTAAATTCAGATGGATAAAATTCGATGTAAATAACATGACTAACCCAAGTTGACTTGCTATGGGCGGCAAAACCTTTCCTTACTCAGATAGGGTTACAGTTCTTCCAGAAAGACATTCAAATTTTATTGTGATCCGTTTAAAATCATACTTTTGACAAATGAACAATATCGTAACTTGTCAAAATAAATCACATACAAGTCAAAACTCACAATAAATTCAACTCAATAAAAAAATAAAATCAAATTAGATGCTTGAATTGAGAAACACTATGAAGTCATCGCAATCTGCCTTGAACAGGCTTCAAATTAAATGTTTACTCTAGCATTATTACAAACAAATACAAATCGTTCATTACTATTCATAGACTTCGACAGTTAGTCGTCTTTGAATGTCTGTTTTTTTTTCTATAATTCTCAATTCCAATGTTATACAAATGTTAAAAACAGTTATGATGATGATTATAATTAAATTTTATGTTGTTTTATATTATTTTAATGCTTTTTATCTTGTATTGACACCGATTTCTCATTAAATCTTCTACCACGTATGCATTTCAAAACATATCAGTTAAGAATCACTTAAATAACTGTTATTTTACACAATCACGATTTTCTTATCAAAAAAAAAAAAAAAATAAAATAACAAAAGAGGTTTCCCTTAAATTGTTATCAGTCAAGTTAATTTTATTTTAAGATAATTTTTTTTATTGACTGATGATGAGTAATTCCAAGCGTTATTTTATGCAAAAGATAAACATTTTTCTTAATGTAAATCTCCACATATAAGAAAAATGTTAATTTATACAAATTTTTTTAATTAATTGAGAGCATTTATGTTTTAAGTGAAACGGGGCACTTTCTTTAATTCAATTCAATTGTCTAGAGTTTTTTTTTTAACATTTTGTAACAATGCAGTAAATTTTTTTATGGTTTTTTTTCATATCACATTAATTTTAAACCACTCTACCTTTTTTTTTATTTCATTTCATTTTAATTTCTTTTTCTTAAAATTTTTTACTGAAGCACTTTTACGACGTGTTCTCTTTTCAATTTATCATTATTTTTATGATTCTTCTAATAGAAATTGAACAAAAAATATTCTCTTCTGTCAAAAATTTATGCAATATTCGATAATTTTTTTTCTTTTATATTGAAAATCACTTTTAATAACTTTAAAATAGTAATTTTTTCAATAAAATATATTAAAATTCAACTTTTAAACTATATACTTTGATAATAAAACACAATTTTCATTTATTTATGTAATAAAATGTGTTAAAATTAAAGTTTTCATAAAATAAAACTTATAACAGATTCAACTTTTAATGAAAAAATCGCGCATATTGTACCTGAATTCGACTATTCAGGGCACCGATTCATCTCTAACTAAAATATAAAATACTCTTCTTATACTTTAATTACACGTCTACTCTCTGATATAAAATTTTTGAGTTACACAGATTGTGTATAAAAATGTACATTTCATAATATAACATATTGTTTGTTCGATATTTGAAATGAAAAATATAAGAATGGTAGAAAGAGAATCATATGATATGTGGCTGTATGTGGTTTTTGTATTGTAGAATGTATGAATTGAAATGATGTTTGAGAATAAAAAGATAAAATTTTGAGAAAAAATCTTTTGTACTACTTTGAATGTGTGTTTATCTATGTGGGAGAGAGCAGTTGGGAAGATTGTTTCTTGACAAGTAATTGTGTGTGTGTTAACGGGAATGGAAATATTGATCGATAGTTCTTAACAGTCAAGTTTTTTTTTGTAGTTCATAGTTCTTTGGGGATTGGATTTGAAATATTAACACTCAAATAGGTCGTGCTGGGTCAGAAAATCCATCAATCAATGATCGTGTGCTGCTGCCGTTCCATGGAGGGTTAAATTTATATTTTCGTATTGGTGCCAATCTGGTGCAGAAGAGCCTGTAGTTAATTTACTATTGAGCTGTTTGTATTTTTTCCAGGTTGCTCGGCTTTGTTGCCACTTCTTTTGAATCCCGTTCAACACCATATAAAAATAATCGTTCTGAAATTTCCATGAAAATATAATTGGAATTAATCTTCGATATTGGAACTCGTCTTTTTTTCTTCCCATAAATTAACAAGAATTTCCTCTTCGTGTACCAGCCACTTTTTATTTTTCTTTGCAAATGTTTCTACCTTTTGATTTTGTCCTTTTACACGTTTCATAATTATATAATTAATTATTATTATCATGTTTTAACACTTTTTCTTTAATTCTTTAAATTTTAATTTGATGTTTTTGTTTTACTTTTTTTGTTTATATGTTTATTTTCTTTTCTTACGTCTGTTAAGCCAAAATGGATTTAAGTTATCTGTCAAAAAAAAAAATGACAAGTCATTTTGATGGATGTAACCAAGTTTTAACTCCATAATGAGATCACGGCCTTAAACCCAAAGCATTCAAATGATGATATCGGTATGTTAAATGAGCCTGAGGGCTTTAAAATGATGTTATTTATATTAAGCTTTGCTTTGGTCAGAAATAAACTGAGCTAAGTCCATAGAAAAGAATTTATTTTGACGTTAAAAATTTTCTTTTATAAAATTTTGAATTTTCCGTATGTGTTTCTATAGAAAATTAACGTCAAATGAAATGTCAAGTGAAATTATCGAGATGACAGATGAAGGATCAAATTCGTATAGAAAATAAGCTAATTTGGACATTTACTTTTAAGTATATCTTCAATTTTTTTATACTTCAAATTCTACAAACCAATTTCTAGATTCCCTTTGCTACTTCATTGGCATTGTTTGTATATGTTTCATTCAACTATCTGTATAAATTTATTCTCTTATCCAAATGTTTATTTTTTTGCCATTTTGCAAATTCTCTCATCATTCTCTTCTATCAAATTCATTCTCTTTTGATTAACATATCATTCCTACTCACATTAAGTATAATTTTTATTTACGTAATTTCCATAGAACTTAGAAAAACTCAAAATTCTCTCACATTACAATACATTGAACAGACATGAAAATTTGTACTTAAAAGCAGTTAATGTACTCAACGATATATGGCTTACGTGCAAAATAGCTTCACATTGAAAAATTTTCCTTTTTCACTTTAGTTTGAAAAGAAGAAAAAAAAAGAATGCCAGACAAATGGAAATTTATTAAAGAAAAGTGAATATACATTATATAAAATCGGCGTCTTACAACATATAGGAAGGTTTTAGTTATTATTCATTTTATGTTTCATTCAAGATTCCATTAAAATAGAACATTTATAACCGGAATAAATTGGTCATAAAATAAAAAGTTTTAAGTGTCTGTTCTTTTACTTTTCATTTTATTTGAATGGATTTTGAATTTTGAATGGATTCACCCTAGTTTTTTATATAAGAAAATATTTCATTTCGGTCAATGTCACATTAAAAAAGTATTATAACGAATGATTTTTATTTGTAATATAATCCTAAAGGATTAGGACACAACTTTGCTAAATTTAGCTGAAATTCGTTATTATTGAATGAACATACCTTGACCGTATTGTTATTATTTGTATTATTAAATGACCTTCGTAATATGATATAGGACAGGACATGGGCGACACCATTCTAATAGTCATGATACATGTATGAAAAGATACAATTGTCATGTTTTACGAGACAATGCAAAAAATTATTTGATAGCTTTATTTATCATAATCTCGGTTCTCATGTTTGTTTGAAGTTTGAATTTTTTTTTTATTGTTGAATGATAAATGATACACGATTTTTCATGGAATTTGAAATTAAATGAATGAGAATTGAATTACATTTTATTTTTTCAAGAATAATTCAAGTAACATTAAAGTTGTTATGTAATTAAATTTACATGAAATAGCTATATTTTGATTCGAGTTGACTCTGAGTTACCTCAAAGTTCAAAAATACGAGCCCAAGAGAAGTTTTGATCTGTAATGACTTGATTATTGACTTTGAGTAACCTCAAGGGTCGAAAATAGGAGCCTAAGAGCAAGTTTTGATCTGAAATGGCTGGATCGTGAATTGATTGGCCTTTGAGTTACTTTATGGACCAGAAATAAGCGTCAAAGACCAAATTTTGATCTTGAGTCACCTCAAAAACGAAAAATATGAAAATTGAACATCTGGCAAAGATTTCACATTGTATTTTCTTTAATTTAATAATAAATTCCAAGATAACTTCATTTAACATTAAAAGTAACAAAAACTTATCTCATGTTTATGCTTCGCGAAATATCAAACTTAACATTATTCATGATATCTCAAACAAATTTTCCATTGTTCTCATTCAAATGAAAATAATGTAAAACATTTTACGAGTTAACGTACAAATTTCAATTCAAATAATATTATTCTTACTATTTTATACACAAAATTAACAATTATTTGTCATTATTGTCGTCAACTTTGTAGTTTTGTCTCATTATTATGTAAATTATTTCTATCAAAGCTCAAAAATAAAACAAGAAATGCATTCAAATTTAATTCATACAACAAAGGCATTTTACAAACACACACTGTACAGAATCGTAGACAATACACACCGTCAATGAATAAAATTTGAATTAACAAGTTGTTAAAATGGTCATTAAATTCTTTTTTTAGAGAGAAGTTTGTAGCGTGTCTTGTAAACTTAAATTAAAATAGTGAAAAAACAGGTCAATGAATGTTTTAGAAGCATTTGAGAAATTCTATTAATATACAATTTAAATATTTCAATACACGCTTCCAAACCCATCTGCTATTAAACACTTTACCAACTTAACCTAATTCCATACAAATGTTCATATCATTACTATGTTGCGATAACGTTATCACTCTAATAAATGAAATAGTTGAATGTTGCACAAAATCTTTACTTAGTATCTTAACTCATATCCAATAACGTGACACACTCAAAGTAAATATGAATTTGATTGCTAAACCATTTTGATAAGATTATTTTAATTTTTTTAAGATTTCAATTGAATTTACTCGTAAAATGAGTTAAATGTGTGAATCATGACGTTTAACTATTAGAATTGATAAGAAATTCCAATTAATTTTATTTTTAGTTTCTTTTTAAATTTTAATTTGGATTTGAAATGTAAATTGAGACAAAAAAAAATTATTAAAAAATTGTTTATACAATTTGATGATATCAACGTGACTGTATTCAAAATATAACATAAATTAGGATTTTGTTTATCAAAAGTGTTACGTAAAACTTAACAGAATCAAGTATTGAAATACCAGTTCTTACATCAAAATGACATTCTCTGAATAGAAATATCGTTTAAATAAAAAAAATTAGCATAATTCATTATTTTTTTCTTTTAATTTTAGACTTTTGGTTATTATGTGTTATTATTAATTTTTTGGTGTGAGTTGAAATTTATTCTATTTTTTCTTAATTGAATATAATAATTTATTTTGAAGCAAAGTAACTTTAAAAATCTTAATTAAAATTTATTGACAGTGGTCAATTTAAACAATTGGAGAAAATGAAAGGTCATAATGGCATCATTTTTAAATTTGATGGTTCATATAGAAATTTTAAATTTGAATTGCAATAAAAAATATATCGAAAGATGAAATTGAACCCACATGTGCTATTAATTAATTTAAATTTAAAATTTATAGGAAATGTCTGGATAATGCAAACAAAACAAACTATATGAAAATGCTTCCATGCGATCCTCTGCAGGTCGGTTGTTTGAAATTGAGAGAATGTTACCGTTAAGAAGCCATGTGAATTACAATTCATAAATTTTTATATGCAGTTTCTGATATCAGATTTTTCTTTTTTCAAGATTTTTTGTATTTAGCGATCTATCGTCAGATCACCCTCTCACGTTTCTCTCGGTCTATTCAGATCCATCAACATTAGTCTTTATATGGAGTCAATTTAAATGAATCTGACAAAGCCGTTGCAAGCAAAATTTAGATTTTTTTTTCTGAATTGAATAAATCCTTCTTCACTGTTTTCCATGCGACATTGCTGTATTCAATTATTGGTCTCACGAATGAGGGACAGTGCCTAAATTTTGTATAAAATTCCTTAACATTCATATTCACAGAAAATTTTCTTGGTTTTCAATATTTGATTTAGCATTCCTTTTCTGACTCCTTAAGCCACATTTGGGATGTTTAAAGAACTTTTCCTTCAAAAAATTGCTACTGAAAAATTTTCATTGTAAAAATTTGGTCTTTGAAAAGCAAATCTCATGTTTCTCAGTCTTGATATCACAAATCAATAAAATTGACAGAGTAAATATTCTGTTGTTTCTTCTTCTTCATTACAAATCTGCTAAGACTTGTGATCCACATTTTTTTTAATGCATATATCAAAGCACATTGTCTGGTAAAAGGAGAATCACTCCTCACAATTGTTAAACCAGTTTTTCATTGAATACAGTTCCTGGTTCATAGTCCATTTTATTTGCAATATTTTACTTTTTTTTTACTCTTCATATTTCTTTAAACAAATAAATTCCTGAAACATCCTTTTGCTGGTGCACTGTATTGGACCATGGAAGTTCCAAGTCCGTCTATTTTCGTATCATCGTATCGTAACCGTAAAATTTTTTTGCCAATTTTCACTTTCATTACTAAAATCATCTTCAAAAAAAAAATTTTTTTTTTGCATTTATGAATGTACATTTGCGGATAATTGCCTGTCTCTCTACATAAAAATATTCATGGGACACACATCAATGATTAATAAATACACAATTTAACTAAATAATATGTTTGTCGTAACGTGCATGATGATAAATATTATGATACTCGTAACGTTAAATAAACTACATTATATTTTTTTTATTGTCAAGGTTATTGTCTCAATTCGTACATTCCTTGTTTTTATATTTTATTTTTTCATTGCATATATTGATACTTTTTATTTATCATAGCATTTTTTATTGTTTTCATTGAGGAAGACGAGTCATATGATTTGAATATTGATTTAATATTAACCGTTTTTTTTTATGAATTTTATGAAATTTCGCGAAGAAAAGATTTTTTTTTATTATAACAAGATTATGACGGTGAGCTTCTTTTTTTCTATTTCATTTCGAATGATGGAGTTTTGATTTTTTTTTAACGTACACTTTCCTTTGATGAAATTAAATCCGATTTCAATGCATTTGTTTAAAGACATGTCGTGCAATGCGTCATTAAAGAGTTAATTTATCGGAAATTGACGCAAATTTTAACGGAATGACATTAATTTTTATTGTTTTACAGATATGGCAAACAAGCAGGTGTTTCTATGATTTTTCTTTTCTATGAAAAATTCTATGATTGACTTTGGTTCATTAAATGTCATGAAATTCCAACTTCAACCAAAGTGACACATTTCTAGTTGAATTCCAATAAGGATTTTGGTCATATTTGAGCGTGAAAATATTCAAAATATCTTTAAAATCATTAAAATAATAGAATTTTCATGTACTTACAATGACCATTCCATCTTTTACACGAACCATACTCTTTTTTGTTCGCACTACCACGCTTGATTTCTTTATTGGTGGTATCTTAGGCATTTTGTTTTATTTTAATTTCACCTGTTTCACTTTTAAATATGCATTTTCATAGTTAAAATTATTTGATTTTAATTAAATTACTATTATTTTGGTTTTTTTCTCTTTATTTTTTTTATTGTACCAAACATTCGTATATGTGATTCAACGACTATAAAGATTCTGACAGACTGAAAATAAACGTCAAATTGCACAATAAATAAAACAGGGTGATGCAAAATTCAATTATGAAGGTATTGAAATGGAATTTTACTTGAATTTAAATTTTAATTACATAAAATTGCATAAATGAAGTAAATATTTAATGAATTCAATTAAATTTTGAATTAAAATCCCATTTTAATCGAATTTTAACAGTTTTTTCAATGCAAATTAAAATTGATGTGACATTCTGAATGAATAAGACCATGAATGAAACGTCAACTGTCATATGACAACAAAAGTCTGCTGTTTTTCAATTTATTCTAAATTTTTCATCATAAAAACAAGTTTTAGTCAAAATTTTCCTTTCAACAAGAAATTTACTTAAATTCAAATAGATTTTAGGGATTATGAGAATGATCCGAAGTCACAAATGATTATTAAATACTTGGAAAAGTGAATTTTTGTGTCATTAAAGAAAAAATTGTAATAAATATTTAGGTCAAATTAGATCACCTGAGAAGAAATTGAAAGTTAGAATATTAAATTAACAAAATTAAGTCAAGTTAAAAAAAATGGCAACAACACCTTCTGCTCCTCCAATGGAAGATTTAACTTCAGGATCGTCTTCATCTACAGATCAGACTCATGCAAAAAAAGAGGATAAAGATAAAGACAGTGATAATGAGAAAAATAATGATTCTATGTTTGAATGCAACATATGTTTGGACGTAGCCAAAGACGCAGTAGTCAGGTATTTTTTATTAATTAATTTAATTTGACTTAATTCGCATGTATCTATAACGATACGCCTATAAAACAGAACCAGAATGTAAATATTTTGTTATATACGTGTCTTTAAACACTGATAAGATTATTTTTGTTTATTTCTTCTTTTTTTTAATATGTTGCGCATTTCTGGTTTTCTTATTTGAAATTTCTATTTCCGTCTGAAATGTGAGAAGTTGAAATGAAATAACATTTTTTCTTTTAGTTTATGTGGACATTTGTTTTGTTGGCCGTGTTTACATCAGTGGTTAGAAACACGTCCAAACCGGCAATTTTGTCCAGTATGTCG